>BLBF01000019.1:21916444-21933621 GCA_015471245.1 Laticauda colubrina
TAGCTTGTCTACCTAACCCTGGTTGGGGAACCCAGGCTTAACACATAGCAGCTAAGTTACTTGGCCAGTTAACAAAGCCAGGAAAGGAAGTACTTGACCATGCAGTGCCCCAGGCTTGGGAACTTAGCTCTATTTTTCGAGCCTCATGAAAAGGGAGCATTCTAATCCCTTAGGTGAGAAAAATCCACAGAGTACATCTATTGCAGAAAAGGCCCAGTGGACACTCCTTGGCTGACAGGTTTTCCAGCATGCCTGATCTGTTGGATTAAATTGAACAGATAGAGATTCTAGGATTCTTCTTAGGTAACCATTATGCCTTAATGCCTGAATATCTTCCAAATATCTGTCCAATCATTTCTGAACTGACCACGTAAGTCAAACTGTTATAAACTCATATTTCTCTGGGGGGTTAGGGGGTTGAAACCATAAGACTCCTCAGTGATCATACTAACTCCCTTCTTTGTGATGTTTTAGAAACTATCAAGCAGAAATTTTAAAGACCCTTTATTTTTATAATGCTATCTTTAATGTATTTTTATTAATGTGTTTGATTATTTTTTAAAATGTTATTACAAGTGTATTCTATGAATAATTTCAGAAATTTAAAAATATTTTATGTAACCTGCGAGAAGCATTATTTTATTGTGGCAGTGTAGAAATATGTTTAATAAATAAATGTATATACCACTTGGCTTGATTAATTTGCAGGAATGCCTTTAGTTATAAAATTCTCATGTAGTACATTTTTTTTGTTCTAAGATTGAATTAGTATCGTTACATTTCAACATCCTATTGTCTTTCTAGAAAAAATTACCATATCTTTTTACAGTTAAGGTTATTACTGAATTGGTTCCACAAATAAAAATAATTAGGTTTTTTTTCTTTATAAAAACAAAACCCTAACTTTTTCTTGGAAGTTACATTCTGAAATTTCATTTGGCAGGTCTACAGTTGAAAGGGCTGGAAAGGGAGTGTCGATTCACTACTTTAGCTAGAACTGGCTGGCCATGGTCTTTTGTAATCTAATTTAAATATTTCTAGGACTATGGTATTACTATTTCTTATTCTCAAGTTTTCTGAACATGGTATTCACTGTGTTCTTTTTTCTCACTTTTCCCCTGTTCATATTAATTAGTTAAGGCACTTCATTTTACCAATACCATTTTAGCAGCTGGGAAGCGGATGCGCATGAGATTGTGCAGGATGCAGCAAGCTTCCACGATCCTCCTCACAGTCTCTGGGCGATGCTGCATGGTGGTGAGAAGTACCTGGAACCTGTTGGCCAGGAAGCCAAAGGCGTTCTCCACCACCCATCTTGCCCTGGACAGCCTGTAGTTGAAGATCCTCTCTTCACAGGTGAGGTATCTAGAAGTGTAGGGCTTCATGAGGTAGGTTCTGAGGGAGAAGGCGTCATCCCCCACGATGAAGTAGGGCACATCTTGTGTGTCATTGGGCAGGGGTTCTGGATTTGGGAAGCCCACAATGAGGTTGTGTTCCAGCTCCTCCTTGAGGTCACTGGCGTTGAAAATCTGGGCATCTAAAGCTGACCCATTGCCTGAAGCATCGATGTACATGAACCTGGCAAAGAGGATGATGCTGAAGAAGCCCTTGTAGTTGAAATAATTGGACCCTGAGTTGGGTGGAGCTTTGTAGGCCACGTGCTTCCCCTCTATGGCTCCAACGGTGTGGGGAAAGTTCCACCTCTGATACCACTGCTCTGCAACTTTCCTCCATCCTTCTTCAGTGGTGGGGCACTGGAGGAGCTCCTCCACGTATTCTTCGATGATGGCCTGCATCACTTCTCTGACCACAATGCTGATGCTGTTGTGTGGCACCCTCCAGGCATACTGCATGTTTCTGTACATGGTCCCTGAGGCCAGGTGGCGTAGTGTCAGTGCCACCTTCAGTCCAGGGTCCAGGCTGGGACGGAAGTTGGTGTTTGCCTTGGTCAACCTGGGTCTCAGACGCTCCACAACTTCGTCAAACATGGCTGGTGGCATCCTCATGAAGTGCTGGAATGCATGAGTGTCTTCATTCCTCAGCTCAACCATCAGCTTGTCATACAGTCCAAACTCCGCTCTTCTCCCGATCCATTGTCGGACCCACACAGTTCTTGGATGTCTCCTTCTCTTTGCATAGAAAAGGTGAAACAGTCTGAAGAGGGCTTGGTTCTGGTGTTGAATGATGCCGGCTACCAAAAGGAGTGTGCGATGATCCATGATGGAGATCAATGGATGATGTGGAAGAGCAAGAGCAAGGCTGAAGAGGTCTGCACACCAGGGCTGCTGGACTGAAAGTGAGATCCAGGTGATTTCCCCCCCCCCTTTTATAGGAAATGTCGGTTTTCCACTAGGTGTCCTTCCACATACTCTAGACATCCTCCAGACATCCTAAATATCCGAGATACGTCCCATATACGAACGTTTTGTCCGTTTTAATGCTTTATATACAAGATGCATCCGCTTACATCCTTTCTATGTCTGTGCTACTAACGCTGTGTGGACGTTCCGCGTACCTTTCGCTTCCTCCCTCTTTCCGCTTTCTGCTGGAGCGTATGTGAGCTGAGCGGATGTCCAGAGGATGCCGAGAGGATTCATCGGACGTGTAACAGATGACAACGTATGGAGAACTTTTGTTGGCCGTATGTGTCGTGGATGTAGATTGTACATGGCGGAAAGTTCATCCGCTCAAACAGTTTTGTGCAGCTCAAAACATTTTGAGCGGATGAAATAACAGTAGACGGATGTTTGATGGATAGAATGTATGAATCACGTACGCAGTGAGTACACAACAGATGCATCGCGTTTTCCAATGGATGGCAAGCTTTTTTGTCTGTTTTACATCCTCTTTGTATCTGTTGGTTCAGTGTGACATCCTTTCTATTTCTTTCTTTACATCCTTTCTTTACATCCTTTCTATTTCCGTGCTATTAATGCTGTGTAGATGTTCCGTGTACCTTTTGTTTCCTCCCTCTTTCCATTTTCAGCTGCAGCGGATATGAGTTGAGGGGATGGCCAGAGGATGCAGAGAGGATACAGTGGACATTTAACGGATGATAATGGACATAGAACGTTTGTTGCCCGTATATATCGCGGATGTACATCGTACGCAGTGGAAAGTTTATCCATTCACAAAGTTTTGTGCAGATCAAAATGTTTTGGGCAGATGAAATTGCAGTGGACGGATGCTCGATGGATAGAGCATATGAAACACGTATGCAGTGAGTACACAACAGATGCATAGCATTTTCCAACAGATGGCAAGCTTTTTTTTAATGTTTTACATCTTCTTTGCATCCGTAAGTGCCTTGAAGACCTGGTCCCACTGCACTTATGGATGCAAAGAGGATGAAAAACGTTAAAAAAAGCTTGCCATCTGTTGGAAATCGTGATGCATCTGTTGTGTACTCATTGCATATGTGTTTCATACGCTCTATCCGTCGAGCATCCGTCCACTGCGATTTCATCCGCGCAAGAAGTTTTGAGCTGCAGAAAACTTTGTGAACAGATGAACTTTCGCTGTGTATGATGTAAATCCGCGACATATGAGCAACAAATGTTCTATGTCTGTTTAGCATCTGTTAAACGTCCGCTGTATCCTCTCTGCATCCTCTGGGCATCCTCGCAACTCACATCTGCTGCAGCTGAAAATGGAAAGAGGGTGGAAACAAAAGGTACACGGAACATCTACACAGCATAAGTAGCATGGAAATAGAAAGGATGCACAGTGAACGGTTTGCATCTGATATACATCCGCGCGGCATCCCCTTTCTTTCCTTTAGTCGTACGTGATGCATCTGCTTCATCCGCTATGCATCCACTTTGAAATTATCCCCCGGTACCCCTTCAGTGTTGTCATCTGCTTCCATCTGCTTTCATCCACTAGGCTTCCTATGAACATCCGTTTAACATCCCCGCTACATACTACCCACGTCCGTTCTTTTCCATTCTGTTTATGCAAATTTTTGCCACTTTCTGGAGTGGATTACAACAGATGGAGCCACCCCTGAAATTTTGCTCATCCGCTCTGTCCTTTTGCATACATTTTGCATCTGTCAGCCAGTGGGACTGGGCCTTTACAGCTCAAACTGTAAACTCAATATATGATCTTTTGTCAATTGTCATAAATAAGGTGGGATTGCCTGAAAGAATCTTTTGCAATGTTTGTTAGGAATCACTTAAATACTGTTGAAGGACTTGGGAGGATAATCATGGATAGATATGGGAGGGGAACTCAGAAAATGAAACTAGCAAAGGATCTCGTTTTCCTCCCAAATATTTGAACACATATAGAGAAAATACTCAATCAGGTAAAGGCCTAAGAGATGACCAACATAACTACAGTCTGCAAACTAACCAGGTTACTTTGCAAATTTATGACAAGAGAGTAAATAGAGGGCGTTGGCATAATAGAAAAGATATTAGGCTGTCCTTGCGCCAGCTGCTCCATTGTGAATTCACTCTGATAGATCTACTTCATGCAGAGTGGCTGCCAGCAAGAATGCAGTGGATGAGAATTCTCCTATTGTTTAAGCAACCCATAATACCCTCCATGCTTTTCAGAATGAATCCCTTTCTGAGCACCTTCTCAATATTTCCAATAAAAGTTTTTTGCTCAGAAAAAGTGTACCCACTCCTGAAACAGCATCACCAAATGGGAACTGTTGTTTTAAATCTAGGTTGCAACAGCTCTCACATTGCTAAACCTGAGGCTGCTGCAACTGAACTGACCCCGAGAAAGCAAAGAAGCAATTTAAAAACTGTGTTACCCACAGCTGTAGGAACTGCTGAGGATGTGCCAGAGGAAACGCTGATTGACTTATTCAGCACATTGTTAGAACCTGAGCAAGTTAACATCATTCAAAGATTGGATGACCTAAAAGAGGCATTGATAACAACTCAATCTACAGCAAAGCCTCTATTTAATTTGGCTCTACTCACCACACAATCTTGTGACAATGTATTTAGTCAACAAACTGCCTCTATTTTAAGCCCATGTCTCACTGAACCAATGGATGCAAAGAGGATGTAAAACGGACAAAAAACCTTGCCATCCGTTCGAAAACACGATGTACTCACTGTCTCCGTTTGGCTTCCTCTCTATCCGTCCAGGATCCGTTTATGGATGTTTCGTCTGCTCCAAAAGTTTTGGGCTGCCTAAAACTTTTGCGCGGAAAATGTATCCAGTTCGTCCATTCTGCATCCGCTACGCATCCGCTACGCATCCGTTCTGCATCTGTTACGCATCTGCTATATCCGCTTGGCGTCTGCTGCGCATCCGCACAACTCGCATCCGCCCGGACGCAGGGAGGAAGTGGAACAGACGTGGAACAGATGCAGAACGGATGCAGAAAGGATGCAGCTTGGAAAAAAAAGCAGAAAAAACGTTCGCAGAGGGGATCTATCTCGGATATTAAGGATGTCTAGAGGATGCCTAGAGGATGCCTAGAGGATGCAAAGGGTCACCTATACTGCCTATAAAAAGGGGGAGCAACTCGTCTGCATCTCACTTTCAGACCAGCAGCCCTGCTGCAGACCTCTGCAGCCTTCATCTGACTCTTCCTCTTCCACAGCATCCAGTCATGTCCACCGTGGATCGTAACAAAGTCCTTTTGGCAGCCACCATCCTTCTGCAACAGTATGAAGCCATCTACAGGCTCTGTGAACTCTACTATGGGAAGAAAAAGAGGCAGCCAAGAAGCGTCTGGGTCCAAAAATGGATCAGGAGAAGAGCAGAGTACGGACTGTACAACATGCTGATGGTGGAGCTCAGGAACGAAGACACTCGGGCATTCCAGAACTTCATGAGGATGCCTCCAGCCATGTTTGACAAAGTTGTGCACCTGGGCTCAAAGTGGCACTCACTCTGTGCCACCTGGCCTCAGGGACCACCTACAAAAGCATGCAGTACGGCTGGAGGGTGCCACACAACACCATCAGCATTGTGGTCAGAGAAGTGGTGCAGGCCATCATCGAAGAATACAAGGAGGAGCTCCTCCAGTGCCCCTCCACTGAAGAAGGATGGAAGAAAGTTGCAGAGCAGTGGTATCAGAGGTGGAACTTCCCCCACACCGTTGGAGCCATCGATGGCAAGCACGTGGCCTGCAAAGCGCCAGCCAAGTCAGGGTCCACTTATTTCAACTACAAGGGCTTCTTCAGCATCAACCTCTTCGCCATGGCCGATGCTGATTACAAGTTCATGTACATTGATGCTTCAGGCTATGGCTCATCTTCAGATGCCCAGGTATACAACGGCAGTCACCTCAAGGAGGGGCTGGAAGGCAACCTCATCGTGGGCTTCCCAGATCCAGACCCCCCTGCCCAATGACACGCAAGATGTGCCCTACTTCATCATGGGGGATAATGCCTTCCCCCTCAGAACCTACCTCATGAAGCCATACCCTTCCAGACTCCTGACCCGTGAAGAGAGGATCTTCAACTACAGGCTGTCCAGGGCAAGACGGGTGGTGGAGAATGCCTTTGGCATCCTGGCCAACAGGTTCCAGGTACTTCTCACCACCATGCAGCATCACCAAGAGACCGTGAGGAGGATCATGGAAGCTTGCTGCATCCTGCACAATCTCATGCGCACCCGCTACCCAGTCTTGCAGAACAGGCTCGTGGACTGTCAACAAGGCAATGGGGACATGGAGCCTGGGGAATGGAGGTAAGGGCGAAACCTGATCGACACTCAGGATGTTCAAGGCCACAACAGAGCCTCACGGGAAGGGAAGAAGCAGCGCAACCTCCTGAAACACTGGTGCAACTCCACAGCTGGAGCAGTGGAGTGGCAAGACAGGATGGTAGATGCTTAATGGATGCTTCCTTCAGCCTGTCTCATCACATGGATTAGATTGGGCCATGTATGTTGGATGGGCCTACAATAAACAAGGTGTTTAATAAAGAGTTGTGTTTCTGTTGACATGTGTTGGTGATTGATTACATTATTATTGATAATAAAGGGCCATAGGTGTGGGAGCTGGGAGGGTGGACCATACAGTCCCACTATGCTTGCACTGGAGGTTTATCTATCCCACTGCTATTAGCCATCCCAAAGGTATCCCTGCTCATTCCACAGGTATCCCTGCCCACCCCACTGCTATCTTAACCCATCCCACAAGCATGCAAAGGCTTAAGCCAATTCTAAAAGTTTCCACCAAGACTTTAAAAAAAAAAAAAACAAATGGAGCAAGTGTGTGAATCAAAGATAAACTTTATTTAACAACAAGCTGTAAAAAAAAAATTACCCAAGTCAAGTGTCCAAATAAAGTCCACAGGTAGCCAGCTACCCGGTCTTTGGCACTCTTCTTGGTCACTCGGAGGTGTGCCCAGTCTCAGGGGTGAAGGGTCCAGGTGCTGTGGTGGTGAGTGGTGCTGGAGTGCCTGGCCTCGAGAGGACAACAGGGGACGGTGTGTTGAGAAAGCTCTCGGACAGCTGGCTCATCCCCGTGATGCTGAGAGGTCCTTCCTCCATGCCATGGGGTGTCAGCCCCAGTACTGATGACAGATGTACTGAAGCCGGGCTTGGCTGTGGGGTGGAGGAAGGAGTAGTGTAGTGGGGCTGTCTGCTCTGCATCTGGGTGAGGACTGGCATGGGTGGCATTGCTGTCGTTGGTGGCATCATTGGTGGGGGTGGCATTGCTGTCGTCGGTGGCATCATTGGCGTGGGTGGCATCGGTGGCATCAGTGAAACAGGTGGCAACGGTGTTGCCCGATGACTCTGTGCCTGGACTGGGAAGGGCTGCTGCCTGTGCTGCTGAACCTCCTGGTAGCCGTAGCCCTGGTAGGTGAGGGGCTGTGGGAAGCCTTGGAATGGGAGGGACATCACCTGGGGTGGAGGAGCAGGCCTGGACTGGGTGGGAGCAGGTTTCTCTGGGTCTGGAGGGTTGTGAAGCAGCTTGGTGATCCGGTCCTTCACCTGCTGGTACTGTGGATCCGCCATTTCCTTGAGGGTCTCGTTGACATAGGTGAGGAAGGGCTTGCGGTTGGAGGATGAGGAGTCGGTGTGGACTAGCTGAGAGAGGAGATCTATGCTGGTGCGGATGGTGTCCCTGATCTCCAGCAGGACATTGTGGCTCTGCCCCTCCAGCTGTCTGGCTCTCTGCCTTTCTGCAGAGGCAGAGCTGGGGGTGGTGGATGCGGCTAGGAGTGTGGTGGACTCAATCTCTCCTTTCTCCCACCACACCAGGGAGTCCTCCACGCACTCCACCACACTTACCACACCTGTCCGTGGGTTCTCCGCCTTGGCACGCTCCACAGAAACCTGCCTGGAGACCGGGACTGATTCTCAGCCGGAAGAGGACTGGCTCTCAGCAGGCTGCCGGAGAGAGAGGGTTATGAGAGGGGCTGCTGGTGCTCCTCAGTGGACCTCACCCTCCAGGAAGCTGCACCTGGCCATGACATAGGTCTCTCTGTCCGTCAGCTTCACAGTGGCCTGGCTAGATTTCTTCAGGTGCAGATTCCCGTACCAGGTGTGCATGTGCTTCCACCAGCCGAGGAGCACCTCCGAAGTGTAACCCATATTCTCCGCCCTCTCTCTCCAAGCAGTCTGCTTCCGCTTGGTGTCCCTGTACAGCCGGTGTCCCTTCCGCCACAGATAGTCATTCTCTCTCAGCCACTCCAGCACCTCATCCTCGTGCGCCTCCTCAATGGTGTATTGCCTCCTCTCCCGTTGTCGCATACGCCTCTTCCTCCCTTTGACTGGACCAGATGGGCCCTCATCAGAGGGGCTCCCAGGTGGTAGGGGCTGCTCTCCACACCACCACCACCAGCAGCAGCACCAGCAGAATCCTCCTCCTCCTCCTCCTCCTCCTCATCATCATCATCATCATCCTCACCAGCAGGATCATAATCAGCATCATCAGCATCATCATCATCAGCAGCTGCAGCAGGAACAGCAGGACCAGGATCAGCAGCAGTAGAGTAAGCACCAGCAGGGCCAGCAAGTCCAGGAGCACGAGCAGGACCAGGAGCACAAGCAGGACGAGCAAGACCAGGAGCACGAGCAGGACGAGCAAGTCCCAGAGCACAAGCAGGTCAAGCAGGACCAGGAGCAGCTTTAACAGAGTAAGCACCAGCAGAAGCCCCAGCACCAGCAGAAGCACCATCGCCAGGAGCAGCTTCAGCAGAAGCCCCAGCAGAAGGAGAGTCAGGGGCAGGGGGCGGGAGGTTGGCCCTGTCCCTCTTGCCAGGGATGGCGGCAGGTTGCTGAGGCTTTCGCTTCCTCCCCATGGTTGTGGGGTTGCTGGCTGGCAGGGAGGCTGGCAGGAAGCCTGGCAGGAAGCCTGGCAGGAAGCCTGGCAGGAAGCCTGGCAGAAAGCCTGGCAGGAAGGCAGGCATGCAGGCAGGCACCAAGGCAGGCATGCATGCAGGCTGGCAGGGCAGGCAAGGAACTCAAAGTGTCCAGCAGCAGGTCTTTCCTCGGAATGCTGGCCACGTGCGAGCTGCTTCCCTTTATATCCGGGGGGCTTACGTAATACTTCCCCCCCGCATGCGCAATTAATGGTCGGCATCCATTCCGCTTCTGCTGTGCATCCGCTAGGCTTCCGCTGTGCATCCGCTTCATCCGTTCGACGTCCGTTCTGCATCCGCTGTATCCGTTCCGCGTCCGCTTCGCTGAGGCCCCCCGGAAGCCCTGTGGTTGCGCCATCCTCTCCCATCCGCTTCCATCCACTGGGTTTCTGTTCCGCATCCGCTTTGCATCCGCCCTGTGTCCTCCCTGCGTCCATGTTATCCGCTCCGGTTATGCAAATTTTTGCCCCTTTTGAGAGCGGATAACAACGGATGGAACATTTTGCTCGTCCGTTGTGTCCGTTTTGTATCCATTGGCCAGTGTGACATGGGCTTTAACAGTAAAAAAAGGTACTGTCACACAGGCTGACTGTGGAGTAACTGCACTGACTGACCCAACCTCTGAGAAACAGATGAAAAACAAAGGGCTTCATCACACAGTGCCCCCTTGTTGACAAACACCAGCTTCCATGTTTAATTGATTTAAAATCTCCCATGGCAGCTTTGCACAAGATGAATCCTCAGCTATGCCACTCCAAAAATGGACATAAATCTATATTTATAGATTTAAACCAGAGTACCTGCCCATTGGGGAAAAAAAATCATTCTTGGAGCAAGAGCAAAGGCATACTGGCAATCAAGATATAGAGGGACAACAACAAGTTCTGCAACCTATGAGGAGAAATATTGGACCTCACAACAATTGTGTTTATATGGGAAACTTAGATGATATTGATCTGGCTCCAATGTCAAGTTGACATCTGACATCTTTACCATGCAGCCAATTAACCAAGCTAGATCATCTTGCTTCTGAGAACCCCATACAATTGGTGACCTGGAACATAGCGGGCTGGAAAGGGATAATTGATAGTGGACTAATGAGCTTTTTCTCTAGATTTGACGTAATAGCCTTTCAACAAACTTGGCAAACTGAAATGGACAAACCAGTATAACTGCCAGGCTTTCAGGGATGGGCCTTCCCAGCTCAAAAAACAAAGAACAAAGGGAGACCTTCTGGTGGACAATGCATTCTTATAAAGCAAGAGTTGCAATGGCAGGGAGAGAAATTATATAAGGAAGATAAGTATCTGTACTTTCTACTTTCTGTCAAATTTGAATATGACCAGTTTGAGTTAATATTGGTAAATGTGTATATTCCCCCAAGCACATCCCAGCACTATAATTCAGAATATTGAATGTGCTTGGAAGTCATCCTAGAAGATATAGCAATATTGTATCCTCAGTCCATAGTGGTTTTATTAGGAGATCTGAACGCTAGACTATTCCATATTAGCATACTCGAAATACCCCAATCCAATTGGTCCGGAAATACTACAAACTGATTGGCTGAAGGAAACACTGTGATTGGATTACTCTGAATCAACCACGATTGGCCAGGCTGATTGCGGGAAATTCAGAGAGCCATCATTGGCCAGCAAGCCATGAGCAATCCCTATTTAAAGGGTTGCCGCGGCTCTGGAAAACACACAGAGATCGGAACAACTAATAAAGAACTGAAAAGTTACACTGGTCTTGAGTCTCTGTCCTGCTATCTAACAAGACTGTGTCCCTCTGTATGAGCCCAGAAAAAGAGAATCCCAGGGGAGTTCTTTGAAAACCATCCTCAGTGGCTCTCGAGAGATTGTAAAAGTGATGCCGCTGGTTTGCTCCTAGTCTCCTTAATTTTTAAGGGTAATCTCCAAATTTTGGGAGGTAAGGATAAGAATTATATATACCCTTATACACACCACTCAACTAATTCAAGTAGTGTACTGGATCTCTTTTGTGTATCTAGAGATAGGGCCGACCTCTTCTTGGAGGTCACAGTACACCTTAGCGACAATAGCGACCATCAGCCAATAAGTGTGACATTGCAAGGCTGCTCAGATTTAAGACCATATAACATGGCTTACTAAAAAGGTAGAAGTGACTCAAAATAAAAGGTTAATTTGGGCTAAGGTTGATACTAAGGCAATATTAGAATGCCTTAAAACAGAGAATGCTGTTAAGTGGGCTAGAACAATCCAGTCATTTACTACTGATTGGATGTTAGCCTACAATGCATTCTCCAATCTTTGTAACATACTGAAGAAACATCTAACAACTAAACCTGCAACAAAAAGAGCCCAAGTGGGTAGACCTCACTGGTTTGATTCAGATTGCCAGCAACTGAAAAAGAAATTAAAGGCAGCCATGAGGCTTGCCCAGAGGAACCTTACTGCCTACATACAAACTAAGGTTCAGTCGCACTGCACTTACGGACGCAAAGAGGATGTAAAACATTAAAAAAAGCTTGCCATCTGTTGGAAAACGCTATGTATCCGTTGTGTACTCACTGCATATGCGTTTCATACGCTCTATCCATTGAGCATCCGTCCACTGTGATTTCATCCACGCAAGAAGTTTTGAGCTGCACAAAACTTTGTGAACGGATGAACTTTCCACCATGTACGATGTACATCCGCGACATATACGGGCAACAAATGTTCTATGTCCATTATCATCCGTTAAATGTCCGCTGTATCCTCTCTGCATCCTCTGGCCATCCCCTCAACTCACATCCGCTGCAGCTGAAAATGGAAAGAGGGAGGAAACAAAAGGTACATGGAACGTCTACACAGCATTAGTAGCACAGAAATAGAAAGGATGTAAGCGGATGCATCTTGTATATAAAGCATTAAAACAGACAAAACGTTCATATATGGGACGTATCTCAGATATTTAGGATGTCTGGAGGATGTCTAGAGTATGTGGAAGGACACCTAGTGGACAACCGATATTTTCTAAAAAAGGGGGGAGAAAATCATCTGGATCTCAGTATGAGTCCAGCAGCCGTGGTGTACAGACCTCTTCACCCTTGGTCTTGCTCTTCAACATCATCAATTGTTCTCCACCATGGATGATGACAAAGTCCGTATGATAGCTGCGCTCATTCATCACCAGAACCAAAACCACAGAAGGAGAAGAAGGAGATGTCCAAGAGCTGTGTGGGTCCGAGGATGGATCATGAGAAGAATGGATTTTGGACTGTATGACCAGTTGATGGTGGAGCTGAGGAACGAAGACCCTCGTGCATTCCAGCACTTCATGAGGATGCCACCAGCCATGTTTGATGAACTTGTAGAGCATCTGAGACCCAAGTTGACCAAGCCTAGCACCAACTTCCGTCCCAACCTGGACCCTGGACTGAAGGTGGCACTGACTCTGCGGCACCTGGCTATGGAACCACATACAGAAACATGCAGGTACGGCTGGAGGGTGCCACACAACACCATCAGCAGGTGGTCAGAGAAGTGGTGCAGGCCATCATTGAAGAATACATGGAGGAGCTCCTCAGGTGCCCCACCACTGAACAAGGCTGGAGAAAACTTGCAGAAGACTGGTATCAGAGATGGAACTTTCCCCACACCGTTGGAGCCATAGATGGGAAGCACGTGGCCTGCAAAGCTCCAGCCAACTCAGGGTCCACTTATTACAACTACAAGGGCTTCTTCAGTATCATCCTCTTTGCCATGGTAGATGCTGACTACAAGTTCATCTACATCAATGCTTCAGGCAATGGGTCAGCTTCAGATGGTCAGGTATACAATGCTAGTGACCTCAAGGATGGGCTGGAATGCAATCTCATCATGGGTTTTCCAGGTCCAGAGCCCCTACCCCATAACACACAAGATGTGCCCTACTTCATCGTTGGTGATGACGTGTTCTCCCTATCTCATGAAGCCGTACAGTTCAAGATACCTCACCCGTGAAGAGAGGATCTTCAACTACAGGCTGTCCAGGGCAAGACGGGTGGTGGAGAACGCCTTCAGCATCCTGGCCAACAGGTTCCAGATACTTCTCACCACCATGCAGCATGATCCAGAGACTGTGAAGAGCATTGTGGAAGCTTGCTGCATCATGCACAATCTCATGCGCAGCTGCTACCCAGTGTTGCAGAACAGACTTGTCAACCGTCAACAAGGCAATGGGGACATGGAGGCTGGTGAATGGAGGCAAGGACGTAACCTGATAGACACTGTGGATGTACAAGGTCCCAACAGAGCTTCACATGAAGGGAAGAAGCAGCGCAACCTCCTGAGACACTGGTGCAACTCCCCAGCTGGAGCAGTGGAGTGGCAAGACAGGATGATAGATGATTAATGGATGCTTCCTTGAAACTGTCGCATAACACTGATGAGATTGTGCCATGTATGTTGAGTGGTCCTACAATGAATAGGGCATTAATAAAGAGCTTTGTTTATTTAAAAATATGTTGATCAATGAATAAATTCTTATTGATAATAAAGGTCCATATGTGTGACAGCTGGGATGGTGGACCATACAGTCCCACTATGCTTGCACTGGAGGTTTATCTATCCCACAACTATCCTTATCTATCCCACAAGCATGCAAAGGCTTAACCATTTTTTCAAAGTTTTCCCCAACACTTTATTAAGTTAAAAAAAAATAAACCAAGTAAACTAAGTGTCTTAAGCAAAGATAACCTTTATTAACTTTCTTAGGTAAACTTTATAACTGTATGAAATAAGCAAAATGAACCAAGTAAAGTGTCTTAAGCAAAAATAAACTTAACAAGTAAACAACTCAGTCTCTGACACTATTCTCAGTCTCTCTGAATCATGTCCATGGTGTCAGCTGTTAAGCAGGCAGGGACTGTGGAGGTGGCTGTGGCTTGAATGCTGGTCTGAGGCACCATTGGGGTGCTTGGCCCCAAGGGTACAACAGGTGGTGGTGTGTTCAGGAAGCTATCCGAGAGCTGACTCAGTCCCATGAGGTTGAGAGGCCTTTCATCAAGGACTTGAGATGTCAGGCCCAATACTGATGACAGATTTTCCGTTGATGGGCTTGGCTGTGGGGTGGAGGAAGGAGGAGTGTAGTGGGGCAGCCTGGACTGGGAAGTTCTGCTTCTGCTGTGGGAAGTCCTGGTAGTCGTAGCCTTGGTAGGTGAAAGGCTGTGGAAGGGCTGAGACATTGCCTGGGGTGGAGGAGCAGACCTGGACTGGATAAGAGCAGCTTCAGCTGGGCCTTGAGGGTTGTGCAGAAGTGCTGTGATCTTCTGCTTCATCACCTGGTACTGGGCCTTGGGCAGGTCCCTCAGGATCTGGCTCACATAAGTGATGAAGGTGTTCCGGCCTGAGGATGCTCTTTCCAAGTGGACCAGCTGAGAGAGAAGTTCTGTGCTGGTCTTCATTGTGTCCCTGATCTCCAACAGCACACTGTAGTCCTGGCCCTCCAGTCTGCCTCTCTGCCTGCATCCTCTGGAGATGGGGGTGGGAGTGGAGGTGGAGGTGGGCTGGCCTCTGGTGGCTGCTGCTTCTTCCTCCATTTGTGACATCAGGGCGTCATCCTCCATGGCATCCTCCAAGTCCGTCGGCATGGGGAGTGCAGCTGTCGGGAGGGTGTCATTGCCGTGGGGCCCTCTGAAGATACCTGCCTGGACAGGTATGGCTCCTGGCTGGAAGAGGACTGGCTGTCTGTGGGCTGTCTGAGGGAGAGGGGTCTCAGAGGGGCTGCTCCTCAGTGGCAAATCTCACCCTCCAGGAAACTGCACTTGGCCATGACGTACATCTCCCAGTCAGTGAGGTTGACAGCGGCCTGCCTGGATTTCTTGAGGTGTAGCTTGCCAGACCAGGTGTGCATGTGCTTCCACCATCCCAGGAGTACTTCTGCAGTGTATCCCAGGCTCTCTGCCTTGTCTCTCCAAACTGCCTGCTTCTTCTTGGTGTAAGCAGCAGACTGCAACTCCCTGCTTCTTCCCAACCCAGAGAAGAATTCTATAAACAGACCCTGCTTAGCAGGTTCCAATTAAATTGCCCTTTGGAGAACCCTTACAGGGTCCCTACATTTCACAGCCAGCTCAACACATTCCAGCTCAGCCTGTAGCTGCTATGCCGACCCCCACCACCGACCAAATCAAGTGGCTTTCAAAGCAAGATTTGATTGACAGCATGAACAATCTGCTTATTTCCTTACTCGGATATGGTCCCACATGGATCAATTTGGAAACCAATATGCAACATCATGACCTGGTTTCCGCAATCACAGATGGAATGAATGAGGGGGATGCTTCAGATTGAGTAGCTCAATTGCACTACGAGGAAGCACCAGAACTATAGGATGTCAATGCCTTCCTTCAACTCCTTAGGTTTAGGTTCATGAATTCTGATAGAATTGGGGAAAGTGAAGACAAAATAATGGAAATGAAAAAAGGCAAGCGACCCTTAAAAGACTTTGTATGCAACTTTAGAAGGGTTGCAAGCAATCTCAGGAACTGGCCTGACAGAATACTTCTGTACTACTTTAAGAATGCAATTAACCCAGAAGTTAAAAAATCCTGCAACATCAGAGGAATACCACAAACAGGATTGGTATGCCATGTCCCTTAGGCTGGACAAAGAAATCAACCCACATGGAAACCCCTCCCTCTGAAGGCCCTCCAAAGAGAACGGTAGCCAGACGGCCTCTGACCAGACCTGCTGAAGCTGCTCCTTTATAATATTCACAAATATTATAAAGTGCTATCAATGTGGCCAGACTGGTCATAGAGCAGTCAATTGTCTGACTCCTGCACCTATACAACAACTGAGGCCTAGTACAGCTACCAGGGGTCAAAGAATTCCATAGAACCCTCCAGACACTAGCCGGTTTGTTAGATGCACTGTAGAAGATCCCCTCCACACAGAAGGGATCAAGGAACTTCTGGCCTAAAAAACCCTCCCCTCAGAGGCAGATGAAGAAGAGGGACCCATGGTGAATTCCTCTTTTTTACAGTTAAGGTGAAATTGGTGGTGCCTGATACGGGGCATGGGAGATAGAAGCAGTAATAGATACCGGACGTTACAGATGCCTTATTGGCTTCCACATCGTTGAACAATTAGGAATAAAGACTAAAGCCCTGGAATGCCCAATCAGGTTTGAACAAGTAGACAGAACTTTAATTGGAGAAGTTACCACCACCCAAATTACAGAGTTAATCAAACTAGAGACGGGCAGACACAGTGAGCTCATATGTTTTGTAGTGGCTCCAAAAGTGCAGGAATCTATAATATTGGGACTTGTTTGGCTGGATAAATGATCCATAGCATCAAGTGGGAAGAGGGATACTGAAAAATCATAATAAGGGTTGGCCCATTATCTCCCTTCCTCCCACAAAGAAACTACCACCCAACAAAGCAGCAGCCACCATTTCAGACTATCCTCCAGGCAAGCCCTAAGTCCACTGCCCAACGGATGCAAAACGTTTGTAAAAAGGACACAGCGGATGAGAAAAATGTTCCATCCGTTGTTATCTGCTGTCAAAAGGGGCAAAAATTTGCATAAGCAGAGTGGATAACACGGAAAGGAACGGACGGGGGGAGGATGCAGAGCGGATGGAAAGCGGATGCGGAATGGAAGCCTAGCGGATGGAAGTGGATGGAAGCGGATGGAAGCGGATGCAGAGCGGATGCAGAGCAGATGCAAAGTGGATGCAGAGCGGATGCAGAGCGGATGTGTAAAGGATGTGTAGAGGATGCGTAGAGGATGCGTAGAGGATGCGTAGAGGATGCAGAGCGGATGCAGAGCGGATGCGTAGAGGATGCAGAAAGTGTTAAGCCTGGGTTCCCCAACCAGGGTTAGGGAGACAAGCTAAACAGAATGTGCAGCGTTAGTCAGATAGGCACACAG
>BLBF01000019.1:21938621-21963791 GCA_015471245.1 Laticauda colubrina
ATAGTTATTATTTCACCTAAACCAGTTAGGGTAAACAATGTTATCCCTAACAGAGCGGATGCATAGAGGATGCAGAGCGGATGCAGAGCGGATGCAGAGCGGATGACGCGGATGTGTAGCTGCATTCGCTTTCATCCTTTCTCCCTCTGTGCTACTAATGCTGCGCGTCCGTTCCGCTTCCTCCCTGTGTCCGTTTACCACTGGAACGGATTTGAGTTGCGCGGATGTGCAGCGGATGCCTAGTGGATATAGCAGATGAGTAATGGATGCAGAACGGATGTCCCCCGTATGCCTAGAGGATGCAGAATGGATGCATTGGATACATTTTCCACTCAAAAGTTTTGAGCAGCTCAAAACCTTCTGAGCGGATGAAATGTCAATAGATGGATGCTGGACGGATAGAGAGGAAGCAAAACGGAGGCAGTGAGTACAGAACGGAAGCATCGCGTTAACCAATGGATGGCAAGTCTTTTTCTCCATTTTACATCCTCTTTCCATCCGTTGGTGCAGTGTGACAGGGGCTTAAAGAACACAGGGATTTGGCTGAGGTTTTCTGAAGAGGAATGCAACATTTTAACACACACACACCCATTGATCCACTGATTGTGCCACAGAGTTAGAACCCGGGGCAAAACTGCCAAAACCAAAGATGTATTCCATGACACCAGCTGAAATGACTGAGTTGAGAAATTACATCAACAACAATTTGGACAGAAGTTTCACTGAACCTGCCAAATCTAGGTTGGCAGCCCCAGTATTGTTTAAAGAAAAAAAAAGATGGTGGCTTAATATGTTTGGATTTTAGGGGCATCAATGCAGTATGCATAAAAAAACATGTAGCCCCTTCCCCTTATGAAGGACTTATTAAATCACCTGTCTAAAGGCAAGATATTTACCAAACTAGATCTGAGAGAAGCCTACTACTGAGTTTGCATAAAGGAGGGAGACAAATGGAAAGCTGCTTTCAACTGCCCTCTGGGTAGTTTCCAATTCCAAGTCATACTTTTTGGACTCCAGCGGGGGCCCCCTCCAGTATTTATGCAACTCATCAATGAAGTGTTGCATCCACACCTATACAAAGGGGTTCTTTACTTGGGTGACATTCTTATATTCAGCGAAACCATAGAAAAACTTGTCAAATTGGTCCAACAAGTACTGAAAAAGCTTTTAGTTACCAAGTTAAATGTAAAGCTGTCAAAATGTGAATTACATAAAAAGTCATTGGATTACTTGGGTTACCGAGTGTCTAACCAGGGGTTTGAGATGGACCATGGAAAAGTGAAAGAGGTACTAGACTGGCAAACCCCCAAAACATGTAAACAACATCAAAGCTTTTTGGGTTTTGCAAATTTCTATAGACAATTTATTCCTTCATTTGCCAAGGTTGCCCTCCCTTTAACAGAGTTACTGAAAACTGGGCCTTACCCAGCTAAACCAAAACCCAATCAACCCCTTGCTTGGACAATAAACTGTCAGAAATCTTTTGAAACATTAAAAAGCCTATTTGCCGCTGAGACCATCCTCCGGCATCCAGATCCTACCAAATCTTTTGTAGTCCCAGCTGATGCTAGTGATGTGGCTGTTTCAGCAATTCTTCTCCAGAAGAACTCTCAAGACCAACTAATGCCTTGTACTTATGTGTCCAAAAAGTTGACAGTGTAGGTGGGCAGTTTGGGAAAAAGAGGCATTTGCCAAGCGATGGGCTTTACTATCTTGGAGGCATTTCCTGGAAGGAGTGAAGGAGCCTTTTGAGGTGTGGACTGACCATAAGAACCTCGAGGCTCTAAAGACACCTCGGAATCTATCACTTAAACAAGTCCACTGGGCTCAATACTTCAAGAGATTCAACTTTAAATGAACTATATCCTGGGGGGGAACATATTGGCAGATGCCTTGTCAAGAAAACCCCAATTTGACAGTCGCCAGGAAAAGGTAGTACAAACTATGATATCAGAAGCCCATCCCGCAGGCCAAGTAACCACCGAAGCATAAGCCAACCACAGTCCCAGATGCCTAGAAGACAAACTGACAACCAAATTGAAAGCAGGACCATGGTTTGTTAAACATCAAACTGATTTGACAATGAATGAATGGAACCAAAATTGGCTTGGAAGGGAACCAAAATTTATGTGTCCAATATTTTAAGACTGGTGGTATTGAAATGTAGCCATTACTTGTGGTTGGGGAGACACTTTGGGTTCTCAAAAACCCTACATTGTTGATACTGTGTTGTCCAATATTATAAGAGGTGGTAGTATGGGAGGGCTTCTCCTAAAGTCTACCACCATTTCTACAGTTTTGAGTGTGTTCAATTCCAGATTGTTCCGGTTACACAATGAGGCAAGCTGTACAACCTATCTGAATGCGGATTCATCGTTATCTCGAATGAGACCAATCGTATCATCTGCAGACTTCAATATTTTAACCAATGGATCATTTGAGATGCAGTCATTGGTATATAGGGAGAAGTGGAAAAGAACATAGCCTTGGGGGCCCTATGCTAATTGTAGAGTATCAGATGTGATTCTGCCTAGCTTCACCTGCTTAGTACTATAGAATACTATAAAAATTTAATACTAATAATTTGTCTAAATAGTTGAAATTCTTAAAAGCTAGCTACTAATTTTATTGTTTTTTTATAATTTTATTTATACATTTTTCTTTAACATATATAAGTGCTTAATAAATAGTGTATTGTCTAAGTGACATATACATAATGATAGTAATAATAATATTCTTGAATATTATGGTATTCTTTCAACTTCTAATTTCTCCCTTTATTATCTAACCATTGGAAAAACAAATCCCAGGTTAAAAAATATTCTGTATCTTGTTTGTCCTATATCTTTAATGTTAACCTATCCATTTTCGTACAATCTGATATTTTTAAATTATATTTTCATCTGTAGGAGTTTCCTCACTTTTCCAATGTTTACATGCAAATGTTCCAATTACATGTAAAAACATGTAATATTAAACATGTATATAGCGATTATTTTTTAAAAAGGAAAGCCTCAACTGTGAAAGATTTTGCTAATGGAACTGTGGCTTGAATGCTTCATAAAGATGCAAAACATTGACGTTATAGATGGTAAATTTTTTAATATAATGGGATTTTTAAAAAAAGGATTTGATACATCATGGTATATAACATAATGGTCGAATTTCAAACCTAGCACATAATGTACCAAGAATTGGGTAAAGCAATTCTCTTTTATATAAATGTTGTATCTTTGCTATTTTCCTATAATGTCCAGTTTCCTATAATGTGTATTAACATACCTTATAATTGGATTTGAAATTTTAAAGTTAGGGTACTGGTTAGGTTGCCTCTCTTAAAAATCAAAGCTATATATTATGACTATTTAATTCAGGCTTTGTAGCATGTTATCTAGTTAGTAGTACAATGTTGGCAGTTGAGTTTAAGGCCCTGTCACACTGCCCAACGTATGCAAAATGGACACAACGGATGAGCAAAATGTTATCCGCTCTCAAAAGGGGCAAAAATTTGCATAATCGGAGCAGATAACACGGACGTGGGGAGGACGCAGAACAGATGGAAAGCAGATGCGGAATGGAAGCCCAGTGGATGGAAGCAGATGGGAACAGAGGGCACATCCGCTAGGCTTCCGGGGGGCCTCAGCAAAGCAGACGCGGAACGGAAGAAGCGGATGCACAGCGGATGCACAGCAGATGCACAGCGGATGAAGCGGATGCAGAGCGGAAGCCTAGTGGATGCACAGCGGAAGCCTAACGGATGCCTGGCGTTAACTGCACATGCGGGGGGGATGCATTGTGTAAGCCACACGGATATAAAGGGAAGCAGCTCGCACGTGGCCAGCATTTGGAGGAAAGACCTGCTGCAGGATACATCGAGTCCTTGCCTGGCCTGCCTGCATGCCTGCCTGCAAGCCTTGCTGCCAGCCTTCCTGCCAGCCTGCCTCCAAGCCTCCTGGCCAGCCTCCCTGCCAGCCTTGCTCTCTGCCTGCCTGCAAGCCTTGCTGCCAGCCTGCCTTCCAGCCTCCCTGCCAGCCAGTCTGCCTGCCAGCCTTGGTGCCTGCCTGCCTTCCTGCCAGGCTTTCTGCCAGGCTTCCTGCCAGCCTTCCTGCCAGCCTTCCTGCCAGCCTTCCTGCCAGCCTTGGTGTCTGCCAGCCTCCCTGCCAGCCTCCCTGCCAGCCAGCAACCCCACAACCATGGGGAAGAAGCGAAAGTCTCAGCAACCTGCCGCCATCCCTGGCAAGAGGGACAGGGCCACCCTCCTGCCCCCTGTCCCTGACTCTGCTTCTGCTGGGGCTTCTGCTGCTTGGGCTCACTCTTCTGCTGCTGGAGCTTATGCTGAAGCTGCTCCTGGCGATGGTGCTTCTGCTGCTGCGTACTCTGCTGAAGCTGCTCCTGGTCCTGCTGGTCCTGCTGGTCCTGCTCATCCTGCTCGTCCTGCTCGTCCTGCTCGTGCTCCTGGACTTGCTTATGCTCCTGGTCCTGCTGGTGCTACTGGTGCTGCTGGTGCTGGTGCTGCTGGGGCTCCTGGTGCTTACTCTGCTGCTGCTCATCCTGGTCCTGCTGATCCTGCTGCTGCTGCTGCTGATGATGATGATTATGATCCTGCTGGTGATGATGATGATGATGATCCTGCTGGTGCTGCTGCTGCTGGTGGTGTGGAGGAGCAGCCCCTACCACCTGGGAGCCCCTCTGATGAGGGCCCATCTGGTCCTGCCAAAGGGAGGAAGAGGTGTATGCAGGGACGGGAGAGGAGGCAATACTTCATCGAGGAGGAACACGAGGATGAGGTGCTGGAGTGGCTGAGAGAGAACGACTATCTGTGGTGGAAGGGACACCGGCTGTACAGGGACACCAAAAGGAAGCAGGCTGCTTGGAGAGAGAAGGCGGAGAGTATGGGTTACACTTCGGAGGTGCTCCTCGGCTGGTGGAAGCACATGCACACCTGGTACGGGAAGCTGCACCTGAAGAAATCTGGCCAGGCCACAGTTAAGCTGATGGACAGAGAGACCTACGTCATGGCCAGGTGCAGCTTCCTGGAGAGTGAGGTCCGCCACCGAGGAGCACCAGCAGCCCCTCTCATGACCCTCTCTCTCCGGCAGCCTGCTGAGAGCCAGTCCTCTTCCGGCCGAGAGTCAGTCCCTGTCTCCAGGCAAGTTTCTGTGGAGCATGCCACGGCGGAGAACCTGCGGACAGGTGTTGTAACCGTGGTGGAGCGCGTGGAGGACTGCCTGGTGCGGTGGGAGAAAGGAGACATCGAGTCCATCACAGTCGTAGCTGCATCCACTACCCCCAGCTCCGCCTCCACAGAAAGGCAGAGAGCCAGACAGCAGGAGGGGCAGAGCCACACTGTCCTGCTGGAGATCAGGGACACCATCCGCACCAGTATAGATCTCCTCTCTCAGCTGGTCAACACCGACTCCTCATCCTCCAACCGCAAGCCCTTCCTCACCTATGTCAACCAGACCCTCAAGAACATGGAGAAACCCCAGTACCAGGTGGTGAAGGACCAGATCACTGAGCTGCTTCACAACCGTCCAGATCCAGAGGAACCTGCTCCCACCCAGTCCAGGTCTGCTCCTCCACCTCCACCACAGGTGATGTCCCTCCCATTCCAAGGCTTCCCACAGCTCCTCACTGACCAGGGCTACAGCTACCAGGAGGTCCAGCAGCATAGGCAGCAGCCCTTCCCAGTCCAGGCACAGAGTCATCGGACGACACCGTTGCCACCAGTTCCACTGATGCCATCGATGCCACCCACGACAATGATGCCACCGACGACAGCAATGCCACCGACGCCAGTCCTCACCCAGCTGCAGAGCAGACAGCCCCACTACACTACTCCTTCCTCCACCCCACAGCCAAGCCCGGCCTCAGCACATCTCTCATCAGTACTGGGGCTGACACCCCATGGCATGGAGGAAGGACCTCTCAGCATCGCGGGTCTGAGTCAGCTGTCTGAGACCTTCCTCAACACACCGTCCCCTGTTGGACTCTCGGGGCCAGGCACCCCAATGACGATACAGACTAGCAGTCCAGCACCACCCACCTCCACAGCACCTGGACCCTTCACCCCTGAGACTGGGCACACCTCCGAGTGACCAAGAAGAGAGTCAGAGACTGGGTAGCTTGCTACCTGTGGACTTTATTTGGGCACTTGACTTGGGTCATTTTTCTTTTACAGCTTGTTGTTCAATAAAGTTTATCTTTGATTCACACACTTGCTTCACTTCTTTTTTTTGAATAAAGTCTTGGTGGAAACTTTTAGAATTGGCTTAAGCCTTTGCATGCTTGTGGGATGGGTTAAGATAGCAGTGGGATGGGCAGGGATACCTGTGGGATGGGTAATAGCTGTGGGATGGGTAAGGATAGCAGTGGTATAGATAAGCCTCCAGTGCAAGCATAGTGGGACTGTATGGTCCACCCTCCCTGGTGCCACACCTATGGCCCTTTATTATCAATAATAATGTAATAATCATCCACACATGTCAACACAAACACAACTCTTTATTAAACGCCCTGTACATTGTAGGCCCACCCAACATACATGGCCCAATCTCATCCGTGTGATGAGACAGGCTGAAGGAAGCACCCATTAATCATCTATCATCCTGTCTTGCCACTCCACTGCTCCAGCTGGGGAGTTGCACCAGTGTTTCAGGAGGTTGCGCTGCTTCTTCCCTGCATGTGAAGCTCTGTTGGGGCCTTGCACATCCTGAGTGTCTATCAGGTTTCACCCTTGCCTCCATTCCCCAGGCTCTATGTCCCCATTGCCTTGTTGGAGGTCCACGAGCCTCTTCTGCAAGACTGGGTAGCAGGTGCCCATGAGATTGTGCAGGATGAAGCAAGCTTCCACGATCCTCCTCATGGTCTCTGGGTGGTGCTGCATGGTGGTGAGAAGTACCTGGAACCTGTTGGCCAGGATGCCAAAGGCGTTCTCCACCACCTGCCTTGCCCTGGACAGCCTGTAGTTGAAGATCCTCTCTTCACGGGTGAGGCATCTGGAAGTGTATGGCTTCATGAGGTAGGTTCTGAGGGAGAAGGCGTCTTCCCCCACAATGAAGTAGGGCACATCTTGCGTGTCGTTGGGCAGGGTGTCTGGATCTGGGAAGCCCATGATGAGGTTGCGTTCCAGCCCCTCCTTGACGTCACTGGTGTTGTATACCTGGGCATCTGAACATGAGCCGTTGCCTGAAGCATCGATGTACATGAAGAAGCCCTTGTAGTTGAAATAAGTGGACCCCGACTTGGCTGGTGCTTTGCAGGCCACGTGCTTCCTAACTATGGTTCCAACGGTGTGTGTGAAGTTCCACCTCTGATACCACTGCTCTGCAACTTTCTTCCATCCTTCATCAGTGGAGGGGCACTGGAGGAGCTCCTGCACGTATTCTTCGATGATGGCCTGCACCACTTCTCTGACCACAATGCTGATGGTGTTGTGTGGCACCCTCCAGCCGTACTGCATGCTCCTGTAGGTGGTCCCTGAGGCCAGGTGGCGCAGAGTGAGTGCCACCTTGAGTCCAGGTTCCAGGCTGGGCCGGAAGTTGGTGTTTGCCTTGGTCAACCTAGGTGTCAGCCGCTGCATAACTTCGTCAAACATGGCTGGAGGCATCCTCATGAAGTTCTGGAATGCCCTAGTGTCTTCGTTCCTGAGCTCCACCATCAGCTTGTTGTACAGTCTGTACTCTGCTCTTTTCCCGATCCATCTTCGGACCCAGACGCTTCTTGGCCGCCTCCTTTTCTTCCCATAGTAGAGTTCACAGAGCCTGTAGATGGCTTCGGACTGTTGCAGAAGGATGGTGGCTGCCAAAAGGACTGTGTTACGATCCACGGTTGACATGACTGGATGCTGTGGAAGATGAAGGCTGCAGAGGTCTGCACAGCTGGGCTGCTGGGCTGAAAATGTCCGAGCGGATGCAAGTTGCTCGTATGTGGAACGGATGCCTAGCGGATATAGCAGATGCGTAACGGATGCAGAACGGATGAGTAGCGGATGCAGAATGGACGAATTGGATATATTTTCCACGCAAAAGTTTTGAGCAGCTCAAAACTTTCTGAGCAGATGAAACGTCAATAAATGGATGCTGGATGGATAGAGAGGAAGCAAAATGGAGGCAGTGAGTACATCGCGTTTTCTAACAGATGGCAAGCTTTTTTGTCTGTTTTACATCCTCTTTGCATCCGTTGGTACAGTGTGACAGGGGCTATAGATTAAATATGTCAGCAACATGTAAAGGCAGTAGCTATTGTATCAGTTGTTATTGTTTTAATGCAGGGTGAAGTTGAGTGGCATTATTTGATTCTGTTGGCTGGTGATGATCTTTAGTTTAGAATATATCATGCATGTTCTCATAAGAAGCTGTCTATAGCCAAAATAATTGCTAATGTAGAGACAGCCAAGAAGAAAGCATCAATTTACCAGGTGAAAGACTGTTAAGATTGCTTTCTGCTACCTGTCTAGTTCTCACCTTGCTCACTTTTATCTGCTTTTTCATTTAAAGATGCTTATGGAATCTATGTTGTTCCAGATAAGTTTTTGAAAATAAAGATCAATCCAAAACCTGATTTTTTAAAAAATAAAGATTCCTATACATTTTCAGCCGCACTGCCTTTAGTATAATCTTATATCATTAAGTACTCCCTAAAAATCCAAACACCCAAAAATGAACACAAATGAACAATAAAATCAATACAATGAAACTTTGGGAAAGATGGATTTATTGTAACAATATGCAAATATAAGGTTCTTCATACCACCCTTGGACTCTATATGCATATAATTATAGTCTTTGTACGCATTTTGATTCTGAGAAACACTCTCTAGTGGTAATGGTCAAACTAATCTCTCTACCTAGTTACAATGTTCTCCCAATTGTTAGACCAAGATGCAGTCTTTATTGCATTTAACCGGTTGTCCAATACACATCATAAACAAACCATATCCATATTTTAACAGTTTTCTCCTCTTTACCATTATAATAAAGAATAGTAAAAAAAAACATCCCTGTTTCTTCAATCTTCTCAAAGTGTTTATGAGTTTATCACTGTATTTGTCATAAAATCTTTGTAATAGTCCTTGTAGTATTTTCTCACTTCATTTCATCCCAAGTCATTATGAATCTTTATTTTTATTTTTAGTCATTTTATTATGGGCACGTTTAACTTTCTCCACATATTTCATTGCACTTTTTATTTTCATCAGAATTTCCCTTTTTTTCCTTCTTTAAGTGTACTCTTTCAGTACATTCTTTGCAACCATTTTTTACCTATATTCATGTGATATAACTTTCTGTTATCCTCATTTCTGCTACTTTTTCATAAAGGATTCATATTTTCTTATCAATTAGTCTATTTTCACTCTACTTTATTTTACTTTTTATACCCATTTAAAAGGGTAACATATCGCATCTCAGATGCTGTGGAATTAATTTTTTGTGAAATTAGATTTTGTATTTATATAAATTTAAATAAAATATGTACTTGCAGATTATGGCCCATGTGGAAGGACAGTAGAAGAACCTTGTGCAAGACATTGAATCCCTTCCAGGTTCTGGTCCTCTTTCTGCCTTTGATCAAGACTTGCTGCTTTTAAAAGCTACCTCTGCTGCTGCTCTCACTTGCCTGGGAGAATGTCTGCATTTGTTTCAACAGAATATAAGCCAAGTGAGTGTAGCCCGGAACAGGACATTGCTTTCAGGTGTGTAGAGTTGGCTGGTTTCTTTCTTTATTTTTTTTGTTCCTTATTGCTCATGTGGTAGTTGCCATATGACTAGCTACAGTAGATGAAAACTTCGTGTGGTTTTTAATCAAAATATATGAAAAGGGGATCATGGAATCTCAGTGAATAACAAACTATGCCAATATTAAAATTTATTGAGGATAACACGAAAGTCATTTCAACAGTATTTATACATATACCTGGGAGAGAAAATCATAAAGTTGTTTTTACCAATAATATATGAATGCATACTGTACCAAAGCATTATTTTTGAATTAGATTAATTCAAAGAACTATAATGAAGAAGTTGAATCAATGTATTGTAATTCTAAATGCCTATGTGAAGGTACTGAGTTATTTAGCTGTTCTTGTTTTTAATTTTTTTTAAATGATGAGGTAATTGTACCTGTCTAACCACTATATATGTCTGTCTATTCATCCATCCATCCACCATCTATCATCCATTCATCTGAGATATTGTCCATCTCCCCAATAGACTCTGGGAGGCTTAAGAACATAAAAAGATAAATAGAAAAGCTATTAAAAATTTAAAACTATGCAGAAAAACTGGAATCAAGAAAATGGTATTTGGAGATAAAGTCTTCTTACCACATCAACCACCTCCAGCAGTGAGTGCCCCTTTGGAGTCCAAAGATAACTGGCAAAACCAAGTTTTAATGCCCTTCTGGAAGGCCAAATGGGTGGGAGTAGAGTATTCCACAGGGTCAAGGTTACAGTAAAAATGTTATTTTCCTGTCTGCTGGAATCCCTTAGCTGATAGGTACAAGTGTAGTGGGCCAGTTTCATTAGAGTAAGACGGCTCCTCAAATACTCTGTACTCATGTCATGTAGCATTTCAAAGGTAATAATCAACACGTATTGGATCTGGAAGAAACTGGTAAATAATGCAGCTTGTGTAACAGCAGTGTTATATGTGCCACCCTGAAGGCCCCCAGAATTGTGCATGCCACTGAATTCTGTACCAACTATAGCTTCTGAATATTCTCTAAGGGTAACTTCATTAGATTAAATTGCACTAATCCAACTGAGATATGGGTATGAGATATCACTGTGCTCAGCATCTCATGATTCACTTAAGGATGAAAATTTTATGTGAAAAAGTTGCACATAAAGTTGTGCAAAGGCCCTCCTAGCCAAGACCGACACCTGCTCTATGAGCAGGAGTCATGAGGCCAGGAGAACTCCAGATTGTGCACTCAAGTAGTATAACCATATCCAGAATTAAAGATGATAACCACTGGATCCTGAGGTACCGTGCACCCACAGTCATTCTGTCTTGTGAGGATTCAACTGAAACTTGTTGTCCTTCATCAAGACCTCAGACACTGGGAAAGAACAGCCACAGCATCCCCAGGATTTCATCAGCATACTGATAACATCTCATCCCATGGTGTTGGATGATCTCACCCAGCAATTTCATATAGATGTTTAAAAAGAGTTCAGAGAATACCAAATCCTGTAGCACCCCACAAAGGATAGGCCATGTTCATTTATTTATTTATTTTTGTCAATTGCTTACAAAATAACAGGTATAAGTAAAACATAGTTATGAATACATGGATACATATAAGAAAAATAAAAAATAAAAATAAAAGAAACAATAGTACAGGGACGGTAGGCAGGTTGGTGAATTTATGCATGCCCCCTACAGACCTCTTAGGAAAGGGGTGAGGTCAATAGTAGACAGTCTAAGGTTAAAGTTTTTGGGGTTTGGGGAAGAAACCAGAATCAGGTAGAGTATTCCAGACATTGACCACTCTGGTGCTGAAGTCGTATTTCCTGCAATCAAGTTTGTTGCGATTAACCTTGAGTTTGTATCTATGTTTACTCTTCTGTTGTTATGGTTGAAGCTGAAGTATTCATTGACAGACATAGGACATTGCAATGTATGATTTTATATCCTAAGATCGTACCGAAGGCGGCGTAGTTCTAGGTTTTCTAGGTCTAGAATTTCGAGTCTGGAGGCATAAGGTATTCTGCAACAAGTAGAGGAGTGGAGAACTCTTCTTGTGAAATATTTCTGGACTTTCTCAACTGTGTTAATATCAGATATGTAATGTGGGTTCCAGACTGATGAGCTGTATTCAAGTATTTTGTTATTGCTCTAGTTATTAGTGTAATATTACCAGAGAAAAAGCTATAAAAGATTAGGTTAACAACTCTTAATGCCTTTTTGGCTCTGTAGTTACAGTGGGATCTAGCACTTAGGTCATTAGAGATTAGTACTCCAAGATCCTTGACAGAGTTTGGATCATCAACAAGGTCTTGACTATTCAGCCTGTATTTTATTTTCTGATTTATTTATTTTTTTGCCAATATGTAGGAAGTTGCCATTTGTTTGACTGTTCTGATACATAATCAAGGTCTTTTTGAAGAATAGCAGTACTGTCTATGGTGTTGAATAACTTTACATCATCAACGAAGAGAACGCAGTTGCTCTTGATATGATTACAGAGGTCATTTATGTAGAGTATGAAAAGAGTTGGTCCTAGAACATTGCCGTGGAGGACACCACTGTTGACAGGTACAGAATTTGATAGGACACTCCCAATTTCGACCATTTATTGTCTGTTTGACAGGAATGCTTCTATCCAGTTATGCAGGTGTCCAGAGATCCCATAAGATTTTAGTTTTAGGAATAGTTTGTTGTGTATCACTGAATCAAAGGCTTAACAGAAGTTTAAGTAGATTGTGTCTATTGCTTTGCCCTGATCAAGTTGTGTAGTCCATATGTTTCTGCAGAATAAGAGTTGCAGATTACATGATAGTTTTTTCCTGAAACCAAATTATTTATTAGAGAGTAGGTTGTTTGTTTCTAAGTGGAGGATTATGGATTGGTTAATAATTGATTCCATGACTTTACAGGTGATGCATAAAGAGATTGGTCTGTAATTTTCAAGTAGGCTGAGGTCTCCCTTTTTGAAGATGGGGATGACCGTGGCTTGTGACTATAGGTTTGGCAAGGAGCTGGTCCTGAAAGATTTTTTGAAGATTATGCTTAGAGGTTCAGCTATGGCAGTGGGTAATGTTTTTAAGAAGTAGGCACATATTCTGTCCGGTCCAATAGATAGAGATTATTTTAGATTGCGTAGTGCTTTTTCAATATTGTCTTCTGTAAAATCGAGATGTATTAGGTCATTGTAGTTGTCTGTGGTTCAACTAAGAAATACTGGGCATGATCCATTGCTGTTTACAAATACTGATTCAAAGAATGTGTTAAAGAGGTTGACTTTAATAGTGTCATCATTGCAGTCTTTACAATTAGGTCCTTTCAGGGGTGGGATTGACCTTGAGTCTTTTAGTTTGTTTACAAGTTGTAGAAAGAGCGGATGGAATTGGTATGTAGAAGGTTTTCTTCTTGTTTAATGTGATAATTAGTGCATTCAGTTTTTATCTGGTGGCATAAATTTTTGTATCGGCTTTTGAAGTTGACAACGTGACCAGATGTGTTTTTCCACCAAAGTGATTTCTTTTTGGATTGAAGCTTCCTTGTTATGGGTAATTTGTTTTTTCTGTTTTTGGGAGTTGTTAATGGTACATATAGTTTGATGACTCTCTTAACTTCAAGTAAAAATATGTTGTAATGGTCTTCTACAATATTGCATCCAGAGAATAGAAACTGCCAATCAAGGGAGGAGAGATAGTTGTTTATAAGATCAACTTTTTTGAAGTTATAATTGGGGGTTCTGTCGTTGTAATTATTTTTGTGTAGACAAATGTTGAGACAAAAGTCAATCATGTTGTGGTCACTGTAGGAAAAGGGTTCTTTAATTTGTATTCTGTAAATTGAATTCAAACTATTGCAGAAGATGAGATTGAGGCAGTTTTTTAATCTGGTATTGTTGGTTACTAGTTATTCTAGTCCCAGATTTGTTACTGCATTGTAGAAGTTGCATATGTGGGTTCAGTTGTACATTCGTTAAGGGGCCAGTTAATATGAGGTAGATTGAAGTCACCAAGAAAGATAAAAGCATGTAGGCAGGATACTGCCCATGCTAGTAGTGTATTTAGCTTGTTTGCATGTTCGATGTCATAATCAGGGGCTTTGTAACATAGTAAGAACCGAAATGTGATATTTAAGGACAGTTCACAGACGATGGTCTCAGGAATAGCAAGCTCCTGGGTAACTTGGATGTTTTTTAGATGTAGGGATTTTTTATAGAAGATAGCAACACCACCTCCTCTACGGATTTCACGATCTGATTGGTAAACATGATAGTCTCTTACTGTGGTAATGGAGTCAGGGAGAGATGTGTTGAACCATGTTTCACAGACAAATATAATGTCGAATTTAGCCATATTTAGTAAGAGGAGAAATTCAGGTATTTTATTTATAAGGCTTCTTGCACTGAGTAGCTTGCATTTAAGGTCAGTTGTAGTTGGAATTGAGGTAGTTAGGGGTGTGCGTGCCTAATTTTGGGTGATGTTAGATTGGATGGGGTGGGGTTGGATGCAGAGTTGTGGGTTGTGTGACTTTCTTTTGATGCAATCAGCTCTGTAGTCAATGTACAGGTCCTTTTCTCCATTGTCTGGATGGTTTTTGAGTTCTGCAGTTGTTGTTGTTGGACTTCTTGCTCTCTTTCAACACTGATTGCGACTGGCCTTGGAGAAAGTAGCCAAATCAGTGCAGTACTGTGCCAATAGATGTAAACCTCACAGCTAGCCCAAAAGGATACCATGATTGATGGTATCAAAAACCGCCAAGAGATCAAGGAGAGCAAGAGTGGATGCATGACCCTTATCTCACTCCCACCAGAGATAATCCACAAGCACAATCAATGCCATTTCTGTCCTATAACTAGGCCTGAAACCCAGTGTCATCATTCCGAGTAATGGACTCTGGGAAGTGAGGACTCTGATACTTTGTTCAGGTTCAATAAATCTTTTGCCTTCAGAAGTTGTGGCTTCATTACTTGAGACTTTCAAGAAGAGATTGGACTGCCATTTATCAAAAATGGTGTAGGGTCTCCAGCTTGGGCAGGGAGTTGGATGAAATGACCTACAAGATTCCTTCCAACTCTGGTAATCTGTAATTTGTAATTTATTGAGTACATCATATCAGCACTTATAAAGGTGAAGCTAGTTCTAAATTATTCTCATGCTTAGGGATAGTTAAAAGAATAAGACCTCCCCACCCCCTTGTGTCTCTCAGGTCACATGGGTCAATCAGTCCAGATGTAGGTTCCCAGTAAACCTCAACAGGTGTCCATTGACATAACCTTGATTCTCACGGTGGCTGGTGGATGTTATGGCTTGCCATCTGAGGCACCCCATTCTTGAGTTCCCCCCATGCTCTCTCCCTCTCCCTTGAATAGCAATCAAGAAATGAAGCAGAAATAAGTATGGCTTCAGCTGAAGTTGTTTTGCAGGCTGACACTCAGCTGAAGGATGTTCACATTATCTATTTCATCTAGAACCCTCTGGAGCTGCAGTGCAATAACTTTTTCTACCACTTTTCCTAAAAAAGTAGAGGTGATAAACTGGATGGGAAATTTTGCTGGCAGATTGGGCCTAATGATGGTTTCTTGAGGTGGGGGTGGATCAAGGCATAATTAAATTATGCCAGAAATACCTCTCCTGCAATGATGTTGTAATCACTGCCTGGACTCACCTGCTGGTTGCTCTCTGAGGGCTTTTACCATCCAGAAGGGACAAGGATCTAATAAGGACAGCTGCAAAGAACCTATCTATTACCTCAAGTCCAATAGTGTCAAACTGTTCCTGGATAACTAGGCAAGTCTGTTCCCTGGGTATCTCTAATGGACCTGCTCCATATGTGATCTCAAACTAAACAGATCTGAGCAATTTTATCAGATGCTTGACAGCCCCGTGACTGTTTGTGTGAGCTTTCCTTCCCAAGGAGGGACCAGGACCATCAGGCAACACTCTGGATGCAACAAGAATGGAGAAATAGTGATGTTTCACTGCTCTTACCATCATCATGTAGGCCTTAATAGTGGCTTTGACTTATATCCAGTTGGTTTGTTCTGAGTTTTCTTCCAGTGGCACTCTAGCAGTCATTTGGGCTTTTCAGCACCCTCACCTCCTCTGCAAACCAAAATAATTTTTGGGAGCATTGGGCCATGAGAGGATGCATGGGCACAATCATTTCTGAAGAACAGAGTTGGAAGGAACTTTGGAGGTCTTCTAGTCCAACCCCCTGCTAAGGCAAGAAACCCTATACCATTTCAGACAAATGATTGTCTAATCTCTTCTTAAAAGCTCTAGGCCTTGGCTGCTTTTGATTCAAGATGGTGGCCAAAGCCTCCCAGGGCTCCCATGGGAGATTTCCCCAGCTGCTGGAACCTAAGCAGGTCCACAAGGCCCAGTCTGTCTGCTATCTTGGATTCAAATTATATTCATTCTTTTTTTAAATCAAAGAAATGCACCACTCTAAAGTAGCAGTCTTTGAATGGTTTTGAATTTCAACCATGTCAATTTGAAACAACATTCGTATTTGAGATGCATGATAAAAAAAAACCCCAGTGTTCCTCATATGAATCAGAAATTCTATTATTCAAAGAAAACCCTAACTTGTAAGCATTTCCTACTTACTTGATCACATATGAAATTTTGATTGTATAAATATAAACAATCAGATGTCAAACCTACCTGATTGAATTCCTACAGTAGAGTTGAATCATATTCTTAGACTAAAGCCATGTCACACTGCACCAACGGATGAAAAGAGGATGTAAAACGGAGAGAAACACTTAACATCTGTTGCTTAACGCGATGCATCTGTTTTAAACTCACTGCGTCCATTTTTCTACCTCTCTATCTGTCCAGCATCCGTCGACTGAGGTTCCATCCGCTCAAAAAGTTTTGAGCTGCTCAAAACTTTTTGAGCAGAAAATGTATCCAATGCGTCCGTTCTGCATCTGCAACGCATACGGGGAACATCCATTCTGCATCCGTCGTCATCCGTTACACGTCCTCTACATCCGCTAGGCATCCGCTGAGCATCCACGGAACTCAAATCCACACCAGCGGAAAGCAGACAGAGGGAGGAAGCGAAACGGACGCAGAACGGACACGCAGTGTTAGTAGCATGGACGGAGAAAGGATGAAAGCGGATGCAGCTCGCAAAGAAAGCATTTAAAATGGAAAAAGCGTTCGCAGAGGGGACCTATCTTGGATATTTAGGATGTCTAGAGGATGCCTAGAGGATGCAAAAGGACACATAGTGGAAAACCTATATTGCCTATAAAAAGGGGGAGGAACTCACCTGGATCTCACTTTCAGTCCAGCACCCCTGCTGTGCAGACCTCTGCAGCCTTCATCTGGCTCTTGCTCTTCCACAGCATCCATTGATGTCCACCATGGATCGTAACACACTCCTTCTGGTAGCCACCATCATTCTGCAACAGTGTGAAGCCATCTACAGGCTCTTTCAACTGTTCTATGGGAAGAAAAGGAGGCGGCCAAGAAGCATCTGGGTCCGAAGATGGATCGGGAGAAGAGCAGAGTACAGACTGTACAACAAGCTGATGGTGGAGCTGAGGAACAAAGACCCTCGTGCATTCCATGAGGATGCCTCCAGCCATATTTGACGAAGTTGTGGAGCGGCTGACACCGAGGTTGACCAAGCAGAGCACCAACTTCCGGCCCAGCCTGGACCCTGGGCTCAAGGTGGCAATGACTCTGAGCCACCTGGCCTCAGGGACCACCTACAGGAGCATGCAGTACGGCTGGAGGGTGCCACACCGTTGAGCCATAGATGGCAAGCACGTGGCCTGCAAAGCTCCAGCCAAGTCGGGGTCCACTTATTTCAATTACAAGGGCTTCTTCAGCATCATCCTCATTGCCATGGTCAATGCTGACTACAAGTTCATGCACATTGATGCTTCAGGCAACGGGTCAGCTTCAGAAGCCCAGGTATACAATGCCAGTGACCACAAGGAGCAGCTGGAATGCAACCTCATCATGGGCTTCCCAGATCCAGACCCCCTGTCCAATGACACACAAGATGTGCCCTACTTCATCGTGGGTGATGATGCCTTCACCCTCAGAACATACCTCATGAAGCCCTACACCTCCAGATGCCTCCCCAGTGGAGAGAGAATCTTCAACTACAGGTTGCCCAGTGCAAGGTGGGAGGTGGAGAATGCCTTTGGCATCCTGGCCAACAGGTTCCAGGTACTTCTCACCACCATGCAGCATCGCCCAGAGACCATGAGGAAGATCGTGGAAGCTTGCTGCATCCTGCACAATATCATGTGCACCCGCTACCCAGTCTTGCAGAACAGGCTCGTGGACCACCAACAAGGCAATGAGGACATGGAGCCTGGGGAATGGAAGCAAGGGCGAAACCTGATAGACAGTGAGGATGTGCAAGGCCCCAACAGAGCCTCACGTGAAGAGAAGAAGCAGCGCAACCTCCTGAAACACTGGTGCAGCTCCCCAGCTGGAGCAGTGGCGTGACAAGACAGGATGATAGATGATTAATGGGTGCTTCCTTCAACCTGTCTCATCACACTGATGAGATTGGGCCATGTATGTTGGGTGGGCCTATAATGAACAGGGCATTTAATAAAGAGTTGTGTTTATGTTCAAATGTGTGGATTATGATTACATTATTATTGATAATAAAGGGCCATAGGTGTGGCACCAGGAAGGGTGGACCATACAGTCCCACTATGCTTGCACTGGAGGTTTATCTATCCCACAGCTATTACCCATCCCAAAGGTATCCCTGCCCATCCCACAGGTATCTTAACCCATCCCAAAGGTATCCCTGCCCATCCCACTGCTATCCTTACCCATCCCAAAGGTATCCCTGTCCATCCCACAGCTATCCTTACCCATCCCACAAGCATGCAAAGGCTTAAACCATTTCTAAAAGTTTCCACCAAGACTTTATTGAAAAACAATAAATGAAGCAAGTGTGTGAAGCAAAGAAAATCTTTATTAATAACAAGCTGTAAAAGAAAAATGACCCAAGTCAAGTGTCCAAATAAAGTCAACAGGTAGCCACCCAGTCTCTGACACTCTTCTTGGTCACTCGGAGGTGTGCCCAGTCTCAGGGATGAAGGGTCCAGGTGCTGCGAAGGTGGCTGCTGCTGGAGTGCTGGTCTGAAGTGCCACTGGGGTGCGTGGCCTCGAGAGGACAACAGGGGACGGTGTGTTGAGGAAGCTCTCAGACAGCTGGCTCAGCCCCATGATATTGAGAGCCCCTTCCTCCATGCCATGGGATGTCAGCCCCAGTACCGATGACAGATGTACTGAGGCCGGGCTTGGCTCTGGGGTGGAGGAACAAGCAGTGTAGTGGGGCTGTCTCGTCTGCAGCTGGGTGAGGACTGGCGTTGGTGGCATCTGTGGTGTGGGTGGCATCGGTGGCATCGGTGGCGTGGGTGGCATTGGTGGCATCGGTGGCATCGGTGGCATTGGCGTTGTGGGTGGCATCAGTGGCATCAGTGGAACCGGTGGCAATGGTGGTGTCCGATGAACACGTGCCTGGACTGGGAAGGGCTGCTGCCTGTGCTGCAGGACCTCCTGGTAGCCGTAGCCTTGGTTGGTGAGGGTCTGTGGAAAGCCTTGTAATGGGAGTGACATCACCTGGGGTGGAGGAGCAGACCTGGACTGGATGGGAGTAGGTTCATCTGGGTCTGGAGGGTTGTGAAGAAGATCGGTGATCCTATCCTTCACCACCTGGTACTGGGGTTCCGTCAGGCCTATGAGGGTCTGGTTCACATAGGTGAGGAAGGGCTTGCGGTTGGAGGATGAGGAGTCGGTGTGTACCAGCTGAGAGAGGAGATCTACGCTGCTCCTGATGGTGTCTCTTATCTCCAGCAGGACAGTGTGGCTCTGCCCCTGCGGTTTGCCTCTCTGTCTTTCTGTGGAGGTGGAGCTGGGGGTGGATGCGGCTTGAGCTGTGGTGGAAGTGCCGTCTCCTTTCTCCCACTGCATCAGGGGGTCCTCCACATGCTCCACCACGGGTAGTACAGCTTTCGGGGGGGGGGGGTCTCGGTTGTGGCACGCTCCACAGATACCTGCCTGGAGACAGGAGCTGACTCTCTGCCAGAAGAGGACTGGCTCTCAGCAGGCTGCCTGGGAGAGAGGGTTGTGAGAGGGGCTGCTCCTTGGTGGCGGATCTCACCCTCCAGGAAGCTGCACTTGGCCATGACGTAGGTCTCTCAGTCTGTCAGCTTGATCGTGGCCTGGCCAGATTTCTTGAGGTGCAGCTTCCCGTACCAGGTGTGCATGTGCTTCCACCAGCCAAGGAGCACCTCCGAAGTGTAGCCCAGGCTCTCCGCCTTCTCTCTCCAAGCAGCCTGCTTCCTTTTGGTGTCCCTATAGAGCCTGTGTCCCTTCCGCCATAGATACTCATTCTCTCTCAGCCACTCCAGCACCTGCTCCTCATGTTCCTCTTCGATGTTGTATTGCCTCCTCCCCCTTTCTTGTGTCTGCCTCTTCCTCCCTTTGGCAGGACCACATGGGCCCTCATCAGAGGGGCTTCCAGGTTGTAAGGGCTGCTGCTTCACACCACCAGGAGCAGCAGCAGCAGCAAAAGCAGGACCAGCAGGACCAGCAGCAGCAACAGCACCAGGAGCACCAGCAGGACCACCAGCAGCAGCAGCACCAAGAGCACCAGCAGGACCAGCAGGACCAGGATCAGCAGCAGCAGAGTAAGCACCAGTAGTGCCAGCAGCACCAGCAGGACCAGGAGCACCAGCAGCACTAGGAGCACCAGCAGGACCAGCAGGACCAGCAGGACCAGGAGCTCCAGCAGGACCAGGAGCACCAGCAGGACCAGGAGCACCAGCAGCACCAGGAGCACCAGCAGCACCAGCAGGACAAGAAGCAGCGCCAGCAGAGTAAGCACCAGTAGAAGCACCAGCACCAGGAGCAGCGCTAGCAGAGTACGCACCAGCAGAAGCACCAGCACCAGGAGCAGCACCAGCAGAGTAAGCACCAGCAGTAGCACCACCGCCAGAAGCAGCTTCAGCAGAGTAAGCACCAGCAGAAGCACCACCGCCAGAAGCAGCATCAGCAGAGTAAGCACCAGCAGAAGCACCACCGCCAGAAGCAGCATCATCGGCTCCTCTAGAAACAGCATCAGCAGAAGCCCCAGCCCCAGAAGAGTGAGCCCAGGCTGCAGAAGCCCCAGCAGAAGCAGAGTGAGGGCCAGGGGGTGGGAGGGTGGCCCTGTCCCTCTTGCCAGGGCTGGCAGCAGATGGCTGAGGCTTTCTCTTCTTCCCCATGTTGTGGGGTTCCTGGCTGGCAGGCTGGCTGGCTGACTGGCTGGCTGGAGATGGTCTTTCTGGAAGCAGGTCTTTCCTCTGAATGTTGAGCTGCTTGGGAGCCCCCGGAAGCCCCCGGATGTGCCATCCGCTCTCAGCCGCTTCCATCCGCTAGGCTTCCGTGGAGAATCCGCTTTCCATCCGCCCTACGTCCTCCCCCCGTCCGTTCCTTTCCGTGTTGTCCGCTCTGGTTATGCAAATTTTTGCCCTTTTTGAGAGCGGATAACAATGGATGGAACATTTTTCTCATCCGCTGTGTCCTTTTTACAAACGTTTTGCATCCGTTGGCCAGTGTGACAGGGCCTTTAGCAATTGTGTCATTTTAAATGAAATTTTGTTTTCAAGCTGTGTTGATATTTCTTTCCTGTCTATGTATGCTTTGAATTATTTTGAGTTGGAGGTTTTTTACACAGTAAACCCAGGACTCTAGAGCCAACAGTATTTACTCTGTAGATCGCTTAAAGTAAAGTCACAAAGATCTAGCTGTGATATTTGCTTTGGTTTCAAACCATTGGAGTGTTTTAAGGCACAAAGCACTAGGCAAGTAAAAAGCACAGCTTCTGGAATTTTTTCTTTGTTTCATCACAAACAGTGCAGTGTGAACAAATGGCACTTGTAGAATTCTGGATAATCAAATAGTCTTCTCCTTGGAGTAGAAACTGCTTCAACTTTATTTTTAACCTAAAAGACAGTTTGTTCATTCATCTATGCCTATATTGTTCTATTTGAAGCAGATTCTTGGCTGTGGTTGCTGCTATGAACGCCAAATGACTGAAGAAATTTCAGGTGCCAGCAGATTTTTATAAAGAAATGTTAAGATAATTTTTAAAGTAAATAAATATATTCAGATTCAATTTTAAATGATAAATAGCACACTGAAATAAAAAAGTATCAGAGCATCTGTGTTAGCCTGGGTAAAAATACTAAGCTGCTAAATGCCACATACCAGTCAAAAATTGAATTTTTATTAATTTCAAAAGAACCAACCATGAAATAATTTTATTGGAAGATTGTCATTTTCAACAGATACTCAGTAGATAAATATAGAAACATTTTGATAATTGCAGTGACAAAAGAAAAGTAAGATGGGTTAAAATAGCAGGATAAATTTTTGTCTAGGTTCTTGTCCCGTTTCCTCTGCGTTCCTGCTTTTGATTCATCAAAGCCTACCTTTGCTATTTATTGTCCAAAAGCCCTCCAGTAGATTATATCCATGAGAGATGTCTAAGAAAGAGGACCCAAAAGCCAATGTGATAATCACAACCTTTATTAAAGGTAAATACTTACAGGAGTAAACATGTAATGTCCCTGTGACAGACAACGGATATGTATGCTGTGTTCTCCCATTGCATGTCCATGGCAGAGGCTGGTTTGTAACACCTTTATAGCTATGTGCAAAATAAGGTATGTGAAAAAGTAACTCATCAGCAAAGTGCTCTTCCCATGAACTCCTCAGTTTTTCTGTACTTGGTACAACCACATTGTGGGTTCTCAGATATATTCTGCATTATACTGGGTAACATTTTCATACTCTGCACTTGGCAATTATTAAACATGCCATTGGTTTGGTTCAAAGCATATATATACATAGTTCTTATAAAGGGCAGCAGCAGGAACTTTTAAAATTACAATTTACTTATGTCTCTTAAAACTTTCTGGCAAGGTCTGTTGTTCCACAGAGATGTATCCAGATAGAAATATGCTGAAAGAGATATTTCTTATCAAGGCTTTTAATGTCATTCCCCCTGTCCTCACATTGAATACCTGGAATGCATGTTGTAGGAAAGATATTGCAGATTACTTTTTTCTTGTTTTAGAAAATATTCTAGTATGGCATGGATCAAAGTCAAATTCTACAGAGATGCTGAAAAATCGTGCCCTTAGTTCTTTAACAACAGCAAGCGCCAGTCTATCGTGGTCAGTCATTCCATCTCTGATACAAGATGAAACTATGGTAAGTCTTGTATGAATATAATTAAAACAGCATTTATAAACTATATTTGAAGGCTTTGCACATATTTTGGGGTGGGATACTGTCATACAGCAATTTGGTTTAAGTTCTTGTATCTAGGCATAATAGTTTATATGGTTGGTTTATCAGCAAATTAGCATATGCTGCTTGGGAGGAGTGGACTAATCATATCAATGTCTAGTTCACATCTTGAAAAATTTCAAAATAATATTTTGATAAATTTATTTAATTACTTAATAGCTTTATATAATAGCTTCTTGTTATTCTCTTCTGAAGCTTATATTTTAGGAAGACAGGCTATTTTTTTAAAAAAGGGTTTTTATTTTCAAATATACATCAGTATCACTATATAAACAGTGTGGCCTCTAGATATTCATTTTCATACAAACAACAGCAGCAGCAACAACAACAACAACAACAACAATAATATAAAATAAAAATTATAAATAAATAGTAAATAAGTCAAAAGAAGAATATTTCAAAGAAATACACTATCACCACTTCTATTTGTCATTGCATTGTTCCTCTGTCAACAATACTGAATAACTCAGGCCATGGCTATCAAACATCAAAAACATCTGCCAGACTATCTCACCCTCTTTATATGGATGATCTGAAGCTGTATGGAAAAACACCATTTGAAATAGAATTGCTACTCAACACTGTTCAGCCAAGATATTGTAATGGAGTTTGGATTGGACAAATGTGCCACACTCATTATCAAACAAGGAAAAATAGTGAAAACTGAAGGAATCAAGATGCCTCATGAAAATAACATTAAGAATCTGGATGAAGATGATGACTACAAATACCTAGGTATCTTTCAAGCTGACAACATCAAACATACTGAAGTCAAAAAAAAATAGAGGTGAATACATTAAGAGGGTGAAAAAGATCTTAAAGATCAAACTCAATGGAGGAAATACCTTTAAAGCAATCATCACCTGGGCAGTACCAGTCATTAGATACACAGCTGGAATAGTGAACTGGATTCAAACAGAATTAAAAACAATGGATAGGAAGACCAGAAAAATAACGACAATGAATCATGTTCTTCATCCTCACAGTGACATTGACAGACTTTACCGACCAAGGCAAATAGGTGGGTGTGGAATGTTGCAAGTACATCAGATAATTGAAGAAGAAAAAAGGGCTTTGGAAGATATCTTTGGAAGGGCAGTGAAGAAGATGCACTTCTTCATTAGTATGTCTTCATTAACCGAAGTTAATATGCTGGCTACCAGAGAGACCAAACTGGGCTACAAGAAAGGTCCAATGAAGAATAGAATGGTGGCATGGGAAGACAAAGCATTACATGACCAGTACATTAAAAAATAGCAGGGAAAGCAGATAATAAAAAGACTTGGCAATGGCTTAAGGCCCTGTCACACTGGCCGACAGATGCAAAACGTTTGTAAAAAGGACACAGCGGATGAGAAAAATGTTCCATCCATTGTTATCCACTCTCAAAAGGGGCAAAAATTGGCATAACCAGAGTGGACAACACGGAAAGGAACGGAAGGAGGGAGGACGTAGGGCGGATGGAAAGCAAATGCTCCATGGAAGCCTAGTGGATGGAAGCGGATGAGAGTGGATGGCACTTCCGCAAGGCTTCCAGGGGAGCGCAGCAAAGCAGATGCGGAACGGAAAGAGCAGATGCAGAGTGGACGCCGAGCGGATGAAGCGGATGAACAGCGGATGCTGAGCGGATGAAACAGATGCAGAATGGAAGCCTAGCGGAAGCCTAGCGGATGCCTAGTGGAAGCCTAGCATTCACTGCGCATGCAGGGAGGATGCATTGCATCAGCCCCGCGGATATAAAGGGAAGCAGCTCCCAAGCAGGTCACCATTCAGAGGAAAGACCTGCTTCCAGACACAGCTCTCCAGCCAGCCAGCCAGCCAGCCAGCCAGCAACCCCACAACCATGGGGAAGAAACGGAAGCCTCTGCCATCTGCTGCCAGCCCTGGCAAGAGGGAAAGGGCCACCCTCCCACCCCCTGGCCCTGACTCTGCTTCTGCTGGGGCTTCTGCTGCCCGGGCTCGATCTTCTGGTGCTGGGGTTTCTGCTGATGCTGTTTCTGGAGGAGCTGATGATGATGCTTATGACGGTGGTGCTTCTGCTGGTGCTTACTCTGCTGATGCTGCTTCTGGTGGTGGTGCTTCTGCTGATGCTGCTTCTGCTGGTGCTTACTCTGCTGGCACTGCTCCTGGTGCTGGTG
>BLBF01000019.1:21963801-21977734 GCA_015471245.1 Laticauda colubrina
GGCACTGCTCCTGGTGCTGGTGCTTCTGCTGGTGCTTACTCTGCTGGCGCTGCTCCTGGTCCTGCTGGTCCTGCTGGTGCTCCTGGTCCTGCTGGTCCTGCTGGTGCTCCTGGTCATGCTCTTGGTGCTGCTGGTGCTGCTGGTGCTGCTTTTGCTGCTACTGTTGTTGCTGCTGCTGCTGCTGCTGGTGGTGGTGGTGTGGAGGAGCAGCCCCTACAACGTCGAAGCCCTTCTGATGAGGGCCCATATGGCCCTGCCAAAGGGAGAAAGAGGCAGATGCGTGAATGGGAGAGGAGGCAATACAACATAGAAGAGGAACATGAGGAGTAGGTGCTGGAGTGGCTGAGGGACAACGAGTATCTATGGCGGAAGGGACACAGGCTCTATCGCGACAGCAAAAGGAAGCAGGCTGCTTGGAGAGAGAAGGCGGAGAGCCTGGGCTACACTTCGGAGGTGCTCCTCGGCTGGTGGAAGCACATGCACACCTGGTACAGGAAGCTGCACCTCAAGAAATCTGGCCAGGCCGCGGTCAAGCTAACGGACAGAGAGACCTACGTCATGGCCAAGTGCAGCTTCTTGGAGGAGCAGCCCTTCTCACAATCCTCTCTCTCAGGCAGCCTGCTGAGAGCCAGTCCTCTTCTGGCAAAGAGTCAGCTCCTGTGTCCAGGCAGGTATCTGTGGAGTGTGCCACGACCGAGACCCCCCCCCGACAGCTGTACTACCCATGGCGGAGCGTGTGGAGGACCCCCTGATGCAGTGGGAGAAAGGAGACGGCACTTCCACCACAGCTCAAGCCACATCCAACCCCAGCTCCACCTCCACAGAAAGGCAGAGAGGCAAACCAGAGGGGCAGAGCCACACTGTCCTGCTGGAGATAAGAGACACCATCAGGAGCAGCGTAGATCTCCTCTCTCAGCTGGTACACACCGACTCCTCATCCTCCAACCGCAAGCCCTTCCTCACCTATGTCAACCAGACCCTCATAAACATGTCAGAACCCCAGTACCAGGTGGGTGAAGGACAGGATCCCCGATCTTCTTCACAACCCTCCAGACCAAGATGAACCTGCTCCCACCCAGTCCAGGCCTGCTCCTCCACCCCAGGTGATGTCACTGCCCTTCCAAGGGTTTCCACAGGCCCTCACCTACCAAGGCTACGGCTACCAGGAGGTCCAGCAGCACAGGCAGCCCTTGCCAGTCCAGGCACAGGTACATCGGATGCTACCGGTGCCACTGATGCCACCGATGCCACCCATGCCACAGATGCCACCCATGTCACAGATGCCACCGATGCCAGTCCTCACCCAGCTGCAGACCAGACAGCTCCACTACAGTGCTCCTTCCTCCACCCCACAGCTAAGCCCGGTCTCAGTACATCTGTCATCGGTATTGGGGCTGACACCCCATGTCATGGAGGAAGGGGCTCTCAACATCACGGGGCTGAGCCAGCTGTCTGAGAGCTTCCTCAACACATCGTCCCCTGTTGTCCTCTCGGGCCCAGCCACCCCAGTGGCACTTCAGACCAACACTCCAGCAGCAGCCACTTCCACAGCACCTGGACCCTTCACCCCTGAGACTGGGCACGCCTCCAAGTGACCAAGAAGAGTGTCAGAGACTGAGTGGCCACCTGTTGACTTTATTTTTGCTTTGGACACTTGACTTGGGTCATTTTGCTTTTACAGCTTGTTATTAATAAAGATTGTCTTTGCTTCACACACTTGCTTCATTTATTTTATTAAATAAAGTCTTTGTGGAAACTTTTAGAAATGTTTAAGCCTTTGCATGCTTTTGGGATGGGAAAGGATAGCAGTGGGACGGGCAGGGATACCTTTGGGATGGATAATAGCAAATTAAGAACTATAGAACTATAGACCTATTTCCTTATTGAATGCAGATTATAAAATCTTTGCTTCAATCTTAGCAGAAAGACTGAAAAAATATTTAAATAATTTTATTCATCCAGATCAAAATGGATTTCTACCAAAGAGACAAATTAGAGACAACATGAGAGTAATTTTGGATACCTTGGAATACTATGAGGCTCACCCTGAAAAACAAATGGCTTTGATATTCCTAGATGCTCAAAAGGCATTTGACAACGTGAACTGGAGATTTATGCTATTATTATTGGAACAGATGGGCTTTGCCAGAAAATTTATTCAAGCAATAGAAACCATATATAATAAACAGACAGCAAAGGTAATGATGGAGGGAGAATTTACAGATCTTATTAATATAAGAAGAGGTACAAGACAAGGATGTCCCCTATCTCCTTTGTTATTTGTATTAACTTTGGAAGTGTTGAATAGAAATATTAGAGATGACAAAAATATAAAAGGAATGAAAATTAAAAAGGAAGAATTTAAACTACAAGCTTTTGCTGATGATTTAGCTTTTATTCTGGAAGACCCGTTAGAAACCGCTCCAAAGTTATTGGAAAAGGTAGAGACATATGGTGAGATGGCTGGCTTGAAAATAAATAAAGATAAAACAAAGATTTTGACAAAAAATATGTTGTTGAGACAAAGAGAAGAACTGACAGATCTTTTGAAAATTCAAGGTTAAGTATCAAACAAGGTTAAGTATCTGGGGATATATTTGAGAGCAAGATGTAGCACATTAAAAGAGAATAATTATATTAAACTTAAACAACAGATAATTACAGATTTGAAGAAATGGGAAAATTTACAATTGTCATTAATAGGGAGAATTTCAACAATTAAGATGAATATTTTACCTAGAATTTTATTTCTCTTTCAAACAATACCAATTAGACTTGGAAAAGACTACTTTGAAGATTTAAATAAAACTATGTTGAAGTTTATATGGCAAGGTAAAAAAGCGAGAATAAAGTTAAAACTTTTGCAAGATGCTAGAAATAGAGGAGGTTTTGGCCTGCCTAATTGGGAACTGTATTATCAAGCTGCAAGTTTGATGTGGGTCAAAGAATGGATAACATTAAGAAAACATAGATTGTTGACATTAGAAGGACATGATTTACTGTTGGGCTGGCATGCTTTTTTATGGTATAAGGGAACTAAAACACAGGGGTATTTCAGAAGACATTATATACGGGAGTCTTTGTGGTTAAATTGGGAGAAGATAAAAAAACAATGTTACTTGAAAATTCCAGTTTGGTTATCGACTATTGAAGCATTTTCCTATCCTATGATCTATAAAAAGGAACAAACAGTTAGATATGGGGAACTGTTGGATGAAAAGGGTGGACTTAAAACGATCCAAAATTTAGAGGAACAAGGTATAAGGATGAATTGGTTTTCATATGCGCAAATACACTCAAGATATCTTGAAGATTTTAAAACGGAAGGATTCTATGATAAACAGACTGATTTAGATAAGATATTGATGGGTACTGATGAGAAAGTGATTAAAAAGTTATATGGTTATTTATTGGGAATTAAGCTAGAGGAAGAACAAGTTAAAGAAACTATGATTGCTTGGGGGAAGAATTTTGGATATGGGATTGATTTAGAGCAATGGCAAAAATTGTGGTCTCAAAATTATAAAATGACAATGTCAATAGCATATAAAGAAAACTTGTATAAGATGTTTTACAGGTGGCACCTTCCCCCGACAAGAATAGCAAGAATGTTCAAGAACAAATCTGAAAAATGTTGGAAATGTCATCAGATACCTGGCTCATACTATCATATGTGGTGGACTTGTGAGAATGCCAGAAAATATTGGACTAAAATTCACATGTGGTTGGAAAAAATGACAAAGAAACACATAGACTTGAAACCAGAGATCTTTTTATTGGGAATTTTACCCGATATATATAATAAAGACTTGAAATACTTGATTGTAAATGTATTAACAGCGGCTAGGATTGTATTTGCTAAAAACTGGAAGAATGAGAAAATGCCATTGCAGGAAGAAATTATTGAGAAAATATTGGAATGTGCTGAGATGAGTAGATTGACATTTGAAATTAGAGAACAAGGAGATAAACAATTTTATGCAATTTGGGGTTTTTTTTATCAATGGTTAGATGATAAAATACAATAATAGAGCATTAATATTATATATATGAAGGGTTTTTAGGATTGATTTGTTATGATTATATGATAAGTTATAGAATAAACTGTTTGAAGTATTGTTATCTCACAAAGCATGAATGATTAAAAGTATAGTCAGAAAAATATTTTTTTATTTTTTTTTAGTAATATTAGAATATGGATTGACAATATGAGTGGTTATGCAATATAATTGTAATTGACATTATAAAATGAATGCACAAAACTGATGAACCAACCGATACACCGGAAGTATATATGAGAGTAGATGTTTTTAATGTTTTGTACGTTTGTCTGTTTGTAGAAAATTAATAAAAATTTAAAAAAAAAAAAAAGCAGTGGGATGGGCAGGGATACCTGTTGGATGGGTAATACCTGTGGGATGGGTTAAGATAACAGTGGGATGGGCAGGGATGGGCAGATTACTGAGGAATGGTTAATAGCTGTGGGATAGACAAACCAGTGCAAGCATAGTGGGACTGTATGGTCCACCCTCCCAGGTGCCACACCCAACATACATGGCCCAATCTCATCAGTGCGATGAGACAGGCTGAAGGAAGCATCCATTAATCATCTATCATCCTGTCTTGCCACTCCACTGCTCCAGCTGGGGAGTTGCACCAGTGTCTCAGGAGGTTGCGCTGCTTCTTCCCTTCACGTGAAGCTCTGTTGGGGTCTTGCACATCCTCAGTGTCTATCAGGTTTCGCCCTTGCCTCCATTCCCCAGGCTCCATGTCCCCATTGCCTTGTTGGAGGTCCACGAGCCTGTTCTGCAACACTGGGGAGTGGGTATTGAGATTGTGCAGGATGCAGCAAGCTTCCATGATCCTCCTCATGGTCTGTGGGCGATGCTGCATGGTGGTGAGAAGTACCTGTAACCTGTTGGCCAGGATACCAAAGGCATTCTCCACCTCCCGCCTTGCCCTGGGCAGCCTATAGTTGAAGATTCTCTCTTCACAGGTGAGGCATCTGGAGGTGTAGGGCTTCATGAGGTAGGTTCTGAGGGAGAAGGCATCATCCCCCACGATGAAGTAGGGCACATCTTGTATGTCATTGGGCAGGGGGTCTGGATCTGGGAAGCCCATGATGAGGTTGCCTTCCAGCCTCTCCTTGTGGTCATTGGCATTGTATACCTGGGCATCTGAAGCTGACCCGTTGCCTGAAGCATCGATGTACATGAACTTGTAGTCAGCATTGACCATGGCAAAGAGGACGATGCTGAAGAAGCCCTTGTAGCTGAAATAAGTGGACCCCGACTTGGCTGGAGCTTTGCAGGCCACGTGCTTGCCATCTATGGCTCCAACGGTGTGGGGGAAGTTCCACCTCTGCAATTCCACCACTGCTCTGCAACTTTCTTCCATCCTTCTTCAGTGAAGGGGCACTGGAGGAGCTCCTCCAGGTATTCTTCGATGATGGCCTGCACCACTTCTCTGACCACAATGCTGATGGTGTTGTGTGGCACCCTCCAGCCATACTGCATGCTCTTGTAGGTGGTCCCTGAGGCCAGGTGGCACAGAGTCAGTGCCACCTTGAGCCCAGGGTCCAGGGTGGGCTGGAAGTTGGTGCTTGCCTTGGTCAACCTAGGTCTCAGCCGCTCCACAACTTCATCAAATATGGCTGGAGGCATCCTCATGAAGTTCTGGAATGCACGAGGGTCTTCATTCCTCAGCTCCACCATCAGCTTGTTGTACAGTCCGTACTCTGCTCTTCTCCCAATCCATCTTTGGACCCAGACATTTCTTGGCTGCCTCCTGTTCTTCCCGTAGAACAGTTGAAAGAGCCCGTAGATGGCTTTGCATTGTTGCAGAATGATGGTAGCTACCAAAAGGAGTGTGTTATGATCCATATTGGACATCAATGGGTGCTGTGGAAGAGCAAGAGCCAGATGAAGGCTGCAGAGGTCTGCACAGCAGGGGTGCTGGATTGAAAGTGTGATCCAGGTGAGTTCCTCCCCCTTTTTATAGGCAATATAGGTTTTCCACTATTTGCCCTTTTGCATCCTCTAGGCATCCTCTAGACATCCTTAATATCCGAGATAGGTCCCCTCCGTGAACGTTTTTTCCATTTTAAATGCTTTCTTTGAGAGCTGCATCCTCTTTCATCCTTTCTCCATCCGTGCTACTAATGCTGCACGTCCGTTCCACATCTGTTTCGCTTCCTCCCTGTGTCCGCTTTCCGCTGGTGTGGATTTGAGTTGCACGGATGCGCAGCGGATGCCTAGCAGATATTGCGGATGTGTAACGGATGACAACGGATGTAGAACAGATGTTCCCCGTATGCGTTGCGGATGCAGAACGGACGCGTTGGATACATTTTCTGCTCAAAAAGTTTTGGGCAGCTCAAAACTTTTTGAGTGGATGGAACCTCAGTCGACAGATGCTGGACGCATAGAGAGGATGAAAAATGGACGCAGTGAGTACAGAACTGATGAATCGCATTAACCAACGGATTGCAAGTGTTTCTCTCCGTTTTACATCCTCTTTCCATCCGTTGGTGCAGTGTGACATGGGCTTAAGAGCAGGAATGTTAAAGAAAGACACCAAGGGATTAATTCTATCTGCTCAAAATCAAGCCTTAAGAACAAAGATAGAATTGAGAAGACAGGAATAGACAGTAACTGCCACCTATCCAAAGAACCTGAAGAAATAGTGGATCACCTGATAAGCTGCTGCAAGAAGATTGCACAAACTGACTATAAGCAGCGGCATGACAAAGTAGCAACAATGGTGCATTGGAAGATCTACAAGAAATATAATTTGCCTGTAAGCAAGAACTGGTGGGATCATAAAATAGAGATAGTCATAGAAAATGAAAAAATTAAATTGCTCTGGAATTTCAGAATCCAGACAGACAGGCACCTGCCACATAATACCCCAGACTTAACAGTTGTCAGTAAGAAAGACAACAAAGTCTGGATATGGATGTGGCAGTGCTTAGAGACAGCAGAATTGAAGAGAAAGAACTGGAGAAGATAACAAAATACAAAAACCTACAAATAGAAATAGAACAACTATGGCAAAGGCAAGCAAGGATAGTACCAATAGTAATAGGCATCTTGGGTGCAGTCCCAAAATACCTGGAGTACCACTTGAAAATCATAGGCATTGACAAATTTGCCATCAGTCAATTGCAGAAGGTAGCTTTACTTGGAACAGTTTCCATCCTGTGGCGATATCTGTAACACCATCAAACATCCAGATTTGCCTATCCCAGGTCCTTAGTAAGGGCTCAATAGGTAGACAAAAATGCCAATCTGAACACCTGGCTGACTCTGCAACTAACAACAACAACAACAACAACAACAACAACAACAATAATAATATTCCTTATATAATCCTAGTATTAATATCCATGATTGTTTTAGAGTAGTTATTCAATATTTCAATGTTCCATTTTAATGCCAATGATATTATTAATCTATGATACATAGTAATACCATCTTTCAACCTCTAATCTTTTCATCTAATTATTACTTATATTCTATTATATAAAAATTATATCTGCTAATATTCCACCTGTTTCTTATTTCTAACTCTATTTTAGCTTCTAATCAGGCCACCATTACTAATCCTAGTGTTAATACACATGTTTATATTAAGATATAGTCCTTCATTATTTGGTTGTTCAAATTCACAATACACCATTCAAATACCAACCATCCTTTTATTTAAACGTACCCAATAGTATAATTTTTCAATCTCCAATCTTTCCATCTAACTATTGCTTTATATAAAGGTGTGTATTCTTATTTCTACCTCTAGTCTAATTTTTAATTAGGCTATCATTATCCTAGAAAAAAAGAAAGTAATAATTCCTTTCTATCCATCATCTCTCATTCATTTTAATACTTCAATTCTTATTCATTTTTTAGCTTGTCTCTCAGACTCCTCTCTTGGATCTTTGTCTCTATTATTGACAAAGTTATTAGTGACAAATCTGTGTCTTCACTATTCAGTCTGAATACATCTTCCATCTCTATCCTCCTAAGCTGCCAGGTCTCCAGAGTGTCCACCCAAAGCTCTAGCTCCCTTTCAAAAGTATCTTCCACATTGGTTTATTGCATCAGTCATTATTATTTTTATCATTTTTTCATCTTTTTGCTTTGTTTGCTGGGTTGTCTGTTCTATCTTTTCTTCCAATCTTTCTGCTGTCTCCTCTCTCTCCTGGATTCTTTGATCTTCCTTCATTATCAGTTGTAGCATATTAGTTATTTTCCCATGTATGCCTTGCAATAGTTTTTTTTTTTTTATCTCTCTGTGATTCTTTGTCATAGTATCTCTAATGCTTTGAAATATCAACACCATTTCTTTTGAAATCTTACTCATTCCCCCCTGATGGAACATCTTGTCTTATTTTAATAAGTCCTGCTCTTATTCAACAGTCCAAAAACAATATATTAAAGTGCAATGTTGCTCCTCAGAAAATTCAATAATCTTAGTTCTTTACACCTCAAGATTATTAATCAGTTCCATTTAAATAGTCCAGGTAGCTTCCACAGATCAAAAGTCACTTTATTTTACTTCCTTGTTCTCACAATAGAGTCTCCAGTAATCATAAAGTACATAGTTACAGAACAGTAAGTATCACCATAATCCTCCAGATAAATGTTGTTTGTTTCTCTTATCAGGAATTTTCCTAGGCTTATAGGGATATGAATATTTTCCATTCACCAGTAGATGGCACTCTCAGCTTAAGTTTCAGCATTGTTTCAAGTCTTGATAAATTGATTAATCCAATTTTAGTTCAATTTATGAAAGTTGGCTATTCAAATAGATAGTTCCAGCATTTTATAATGCCTTTCCAAAACAACACCTACCCAGTTTAAAAATCCTATTTTCTATGTTTTAAAAGGTCTTTAGCTTTTCTCTTCTTAGTTCCTTTTGGGTCTAGAATTTTTCTTTCTATGGTTGTTCACCACTTTAAGAAATAGTTCCAAGAGTCTCTTTTCCTGGATTTTCTTTCTGTTTTTTTAAGGTTAGGGTCTAAATAAAAAAGGAATCTTCTCACCCTGCTCCAGTGGTTTTTCTGCAGACCAGGCTGTGTGTGGTTTAATGTGCTGCCTTGATCCTGCACATGCCCAGATGGGCCTTCATTCACTTGCATAGCTCACTTCCCAGTGGTCTGCAGAGTGCTGCTTTCTGCACACTGGAGGTTGAAGATCCTGCCTGGATAAATGTTAAAGAAATGGTAATATGTGATGAGGGAGTAAATTAGTCTTCCCACCTCCGTCCCCCAGGATTCAATCTTAAGCATTCTTAAAATCTTATTGTTTGAATATTTAAATCTTAGTGATTGACTCTTGGATTTGCAGACATCATTATTGTAGGATAATGTTTTATTGTAGGATAATGTAGGACAATCCTTTACATACATACATTACAGAGAAGCAGGTAACAATAGAAAAATATCAAGCTAAAGTTAACATGCTCTTTTCTGTTGAATTGTTTTGAATTATGAATTTGGATTGAAATTTTGTGGCTCATTTGAAGTGACTCCTGGGAGACAGTCCAGTTATTTCTACTATATAAATAGTTGTGCTGCTAGGAGATGACACTTGAAGATGGGAATTATTGCTCAGCCTTCATTTTGAGAAAATAAACTCTTCAGAAATTATGAATGGCATTGGCATCTAGGAGCACTTACCATATTTTTTTGCACTATAAGACGCACCTGACCATATGATACATCTAGGTTTAGAGGTTTAGAGGAAGAAAATGGGCAATGACAAAGATAAAAGAGGCAGGGTTCAGCACTGTAAAATGCTGAAGGCCTGGGCTACCGCCAAGGACCTTATTTTTTGTTCCCTAAGGTGCATGAAATTTCCACCCACTTTTTTTGGGGGGGAAGCGCATCTTATGGAACGAAAAATATGATAAGTTATAGACATTTGACTGATAGAATTTCCCTGATTGTTGTCATGTTAATGACCTTCAAGAGCTAGTAGCCTCTCATACAGCTGGCTCTTTCTAATTCCTGCCAAATAAACCTGGTGACTGTTCTCCAGGAATCACCATCATCTTAACTTCTTTTAAGAACTCTTTTTTCTTTTAAAGTTTTTTATTAATTTTCTACAAACAGACAAACATACAAAACATTAAAAACATCTATTCTCATATATACTTCCGGTGTATCGGTTGGTTCATCAGTTTTGTGCATTCATTTTATAGTGTCAATTACAATTATATTGCATAACCACTCATATTGTCAATCCATATTCTAATATTACAACTTCTTTTAAGAACTCTTTATGTACTTACAACCACCGTTGAGCCCAAAATTTCAGTAACTGACTGAGACATTTGTTAAGTAAGTTTTGCCGCATTTTTTATATTTCTTGCCACTAGTGCTCTTAGATGTTTTTTAGTGAATCACTATGCTCCTGGATGTTGTTAAGTTAATCACTGCAATTGTTAAATTAGTAACCTGGTTGTTAAGTCAATCTGGCTTCTCCAATAATTTTGCTTGTCAGAAGGTTGAAAAAGATGATCACATGTCCCTGAGGACATTGCAATTGTCATAAGTCAGTTAGCAAGCATATGAATTTTGATCACATGACCATGGGGATGATGCAATGGTTAAGTGTGAAAAGCCAACTTAAGTCACTTTCTTCAGTGCTATTATCACTTCAAATGGTCACTAAATGAACTGTTGTAAGTCAAGGACTACCTGTATGTCCCTGATCAAGTTACACAGAGCAAAAATTGCTCACATGACAAGACAACTTGCTGCTTTTAGTTGAAAGTTTCATTCAGAAGTTTGATAAGATGATAATGCTTGTAGAGAATGTGCAGAGACATTTAGTTTTGGATTATTAGATGCACAAAAGGACTTTGATTTGAACCAAAGAGATATTTCTATAGCCAAAGAATTGAATTGATTCCACACCAGGGGTGTCAAACTCAAGGCCTGGGGCTGGATCTGGCCCATGGGGTACTTAGGTCTGGTCCTCAGGTCCATCCTGGAAATAGCAAAGGACTGGCCTGTGGTGCAAAAATGGAGCTTGCGAGGGCCGTGCATGGCCACCCCCAGCTCCACTTTCACTGGCAGAGAGTTGTAGGAAGGCCGTGACAGCCGAAAATGGAGCTCAGGAGCCTGTTTTCACTGGCAGAGCACTCAGGTCAGCACAGAAACCCCCCAACACAAGTTATGTCATGCTGGCCATGCCCACTCTGGCTACACCCACCCAGCCCCCTGAGATCAAACAATTCTGATGCAGGCCTCAGTGAAATAGAGTTTGACCCTTGTTCCACACTCTCTTTGAGGCTTAAATCTGCATTTTGTCATAATATTAGTCTGACTGAACAGGAAGTGACAAATTATTTTTTCCTACAAAGATTCAGGGAAATTGGACAATGGATTTACTACACTTAACTGAAAATCACTTCTATCTGGACTTTGGTGGTAAGATAAGTCATTGTGGAGACTAAATTTATTATATTTAATTAGACAATAATGGATAAGAGATGGCTTTAAGAAGCAAACAAGGATATTTGATCTAAGAAGAATGATTTTTAATTTTTGGGATGATTTGGGATAGATAAGATGTCATGGTAAATTTTCTATGAGTGGTTTACAATAATCATTTGTTAACAGAGAGTTTTGAAACCTTAATTTTGTCTTTTTTATTATTATCTTTCTTATTAATTATTTTGTCATTAATATAGTATGTAGAGACAAACTATGCATCAATAATTTGCAAATAAATTTACTTGTTTAAAAAAGGGGGATTCAGAAGGGGTGGGAATTAATATTGTAGTAATATATTAATCAATATTCACTTGGGGATAATATGTGTATATGTTTTTAATGAATCTTTTATCCCATAGTTATTCAATTCCTATTTGTTTTTCAATTCCCCCTTCTCATTTAAAATATGTTTGTATCTTACAATTTTTCCCATGTCCATCACATTTGGGTATGTTAGTGCCTCCATCATGGAGAGCCAGATTGGTATTTTCAAGTAGGATTTTTCCTTGATTTTTGCCCATACTGAGAGTAGGGCATTTCTAATGTAGTGTCCCTGAAAGTATTTATGTGCTTTATATTTCTCATACTATACAAAGGCATGCCACTCCAGTTGTAGGTTATGTCCCTCCAGTACAAGTAATTGTCTATGTCTCAGGGTTATCCATTTTTTTAGCCAGATAAGGACAGCTGCTTGATAGTATATTTCCCAGTTTGGCAACCCAAAACCTCTTTTATTGATAGAGTCTTGCATTGATTTCAACCTAATTGTTGCCTTTATGCCTTGCCATATAAATTTAGTTATCATCCTATTTAATTCCTTGAAATATTTCCTGTCTAGTTTTATTGGAATTGTTTGTAAGAAGTACAACAGTATCGGTAAAGCCCCTGTCACACTGTACCAATGGATGGAAAGAGGATGTAAAATGGAGAAAAACACTTGCCATCCATTGGTTAACACGATGCTTCCGTTCTGTACTCACTGCCTCCGTTTTGCTTCCTCTCTATTTGTCCAGCATCTGTCTATTGACATTTCATCCGCTCAAAAGGTTTTGAGCTGCTCAAAACTTTTGAACAGAAAATGTATCCAATGCGTCCATTCTGCATCCGCTAGGCATACGAGGGACATCCGTTCTGCATCCGTCGGCATCCGTTACGCATCTGCTATATCCGCTAGGCATCCGCATCCACACAACTCAAATCCGCTCCAGCAGAAAGCAGACACAGTGAGGAAGTGGAATGGACGCGGAATGGACGCGCAGCGTTAGTAGCACAGACGGAGAAAGGATGAAAGCGGATGCAGCACGCAAAGAAAGCATTTAAAATGGAAAAAATGTTCGCAGAGGGGACCTATCTTGGATATTAAGGATATCTAGAGGATGCGTAGAGGATGCAAAAGGACACATAGTGGAAAACCTATATTGCCTATGAAAAGGGGGAGCAACTCACCTGGATCTCACTTTCAGTCCAGCACCCCTGCTGTGCAGACCTCTGCAGCCTTCATCTGCCTCTTGCTCTTCCACAGCATCCAGTCATGTCCACCTTGGATCATAACACACTCCTTTTGGTAGCCACCATCGTTCTGCAACAGTGCAAAGCCATCTACAGACTCTGTGACCTCTACTACAGGACGAAAAGGAGGCGGCCAAGAAGCGTCTGGGTCCAAAGATGGATTGGGAGAAGAGCAGAGTGCGGACTGTACAACAAGCTGGTGGTGGAGCTCAGGAACGAAGACACGCATTCCAGAACCTCATGAGGATGCCTCCAGCCATGTTTGATGAAGTTGTGCAGCGGTTGACACCCAGGTTGACCAAGCAGAGCACCAACTTCCGGCCCAGCCTGGACCCTGGGCTAAAGGTGGCACTGACTCTGCACCACCAGGCCTCAGGGATCACCTACAGGAGCATGCAGTACGGCTGGAGGGTGCCACACAACACCATCAGCATTGTGGTCAGAGAAGTGGTGCAGGCCATCATCGAAGAATACCTGGAGGAGCTCCTCCAGTGCCCCTCCACTGAAGAAGGATGGAAGAAAGTTGCAGAGCAGGGGTATCAGAGGTGGAACTTCCCCCACACCGTTGGAGCTATAGATGGGAAGCACGTGGCCTGCAAAGCACGAGCAAAGTCGGGGTCCACTTATTTCAGCTACAAGGGCTTTTCAGCATCGTCCTCTTCGCCATGGTCGATGCTGACTACAAGTTCATGTACATCAATGCTTCAGGCAATGGCTCATGTTCAGATGCCCAGGTATACAATTCCAGTCATCTCAAGGAGGGGCATCCACACAACCTCATCATGGGCTTCCCAGATCCAGACCCCCTGCCCAATGACACACAAGATGTGTGAAGCAAGGAGAAGGCGGAGCTTCATATCGGTGCTACAGCTGAGATCTCGGGGCTCTGAGATCGCAGCTGATATTTTCGCCCCTGGTCGG
>BLBF01000019.1:21978134-22118370 GCA_015471245.1 Laticauda colubrina
GTGTAGTGGGGCTGTCTGGTCTGCAGCTGTGTGAGGACTGGCGTGGGTGGCATCAGTGGCGTGGGTGGCATCGGTGTTGTCAGTGGCATCAGTGGTGTGGGTGGCATTGGTGGCATCAGTGGAACCAGTGGCAACGGTGGCTGCTGCCTGTGCTGCTGGACCTTCTGGTAGCCGTAGCCCTGGTAGGTGGGAGGGACCTCACCTGGGGTGGAGGAGCAGACCTGGACTGGGTGGGAGCAAGTTCCTCTGGATCTGGAGGGTTGTGAAGCAGCTTGGTGATCTGATCCTTCACCACCTGGTACTGGGGTTCCACCATGTCCATGAGGGTCTGGTTGACATAGGTGAGGAAGGGCTTGCGGTTAGAGGATGAGGAGTCCATGTGTACCAGCTGAGAGAGGAGATCTATGCTGCTCCGGATGGTGTCCCTGATCTCCAGCAGGACAGTGTGGCTCTGCCCCTCCTGTCTGGCTCTCTGCTTTTCTGTGGAGGTGGAGCTGGGAGTGGATGTGGATAGGACTGTGGTGGAAGGGCCGTCTCCTTTCTCCCACTGTGCCAGGGAGTCCTCCACGCACTCCACCATGGTTAAAACAACTGTCCGTGGGTTCTCCGCCATGGGACGCTCCACAGAAACCTGCCTGGAGACAGGAGCTGACTCTCGGCCAAAAGAGAACTGGCTCTCAGCAGGCTGCCGGAGAGAGAGGGTTGTGAGAGGGGCTGCTCCTCAGTGGCGGATCTCACCCTCCAGGAAGCTGCACCTGGCCATGACATAGGTCTCTCTGACCATCAGCTTGACCGTGGCCTGGCCAGATTTCTTGAGGTGCCGCTTCCCGTACCAGGTGTGCATATGTTTCCACCAGCTGAGGAGCACCTCCGATGTGTAGCCCAGGCTCTCCGCCTTCTCTCTCCAAGCAGCCTGCTTCCGCTTGGTGTCCCTATAGAGCCTGTGTCCCTTCCGCCACAGATACTCATTCTCTCTCAGCCACTCCAGCACCTCATCCTCGTGTTCCTCCTCAATGGAGTATTGCCTCCTCTCCCGTTCTCGCATATGCCTCTTCCTCACTTTGGCAGGACCAGATGGGCCCTCATCAGAGGGGCTTCCAGGTTGTAGGGGCTGCTCCTCCACACCAGCAGCAGCAGCAGCACCAACAGGATCATCATCATCATCATCATCAGCAGCAGCAGCAGCAGCAGAACCAGCAGGATCATCACCAGCAGCAGCAGCAGCACCAGCAGCAGCACCAGCAGGACCAGGATCAGCAGCAGCAGAGAAAGCACCAGCAGCACCAGCAGCATCAGGAGCACGAGCAGGACCAGGAGCATGAATAGGACCTGCAGGACGAGCAGGACCAGTAGGACGAGCAAGACCAGGAGCACGAGCAGGATGAGCAGGATGAGCAAGACCAGGAGCACGAGCAGGGCGAGTAGGACCAGCAGGATGAGCAGGACCAGCAGGACGAGGAGCAGCTACAGCAGAGTAAGCACCAGCAGAAGCACCACCACCAGAAGCATCATCATCAGCTCCTCCAGAAGCAGCATCAGCAGAAGCACCACTGCCAGAAGCAGCATCAGCAGAATAAGCACGAGCAGAAGCACCACCGCCATAAGCATCATCATCAGCTCCTCCAGAAGCAGAAGCAGCAGAAGCACCACCGCCAGAAGCAGCTACAGCAGAGTAAACACGAGCAGAAGCACCACTGCCATAAGCAGCAGCATCAGCTCCTCCAGAAGCAGCATCAGCAGAAGCCCCAGCCGCAGAAGAGCAAGCCCGTGCTACAGAAGCCCCAGCAGAAGCAGAGTGAGGCCCAGGGGGCGGGAGGGTGGCCCTGTCCCTCTAGCCAGGGCTGGTAGCAGATGGCTGAGGCTTTCTCTTCTTCCCCATGGTTGTGGGGTTGCTGGGTGGCAGCAAGGCTGGCTGGCAGGCAGGCAGGCAGGCAGGCAGGCAAGCAGGCTGGCAGGAAGGCTGGCAGGAAGGCAGGCATCAAGGCTGGCAGGCAGGCAGGCAGGCATAAAGGCTGGCAGGGAGGCTGGAAGGCAGGCTGGCAGGCAGGCTGGCTGGCAGGCAGACAGCAAGGCTGGCAGGGAGGCTGGCAAGATGGCAGGCAGCAAGGCTGTCAGCAAGGCTGGCAGGCAGGCATGTAGGGCAGGCTGGCAATGCACTTGATGTGTCTGTAAGCAGGTCTTTCCTCTGAATGGTGACCTGCTTCCGAGCTGCTTCCCTTTCTATCCGCGGGGCTGATGCAATGCATCCTCCCTGCATGCGCAGTGAACGCTGTGCATCTGCTAGGCATCCGCTAGGCTTCCACTCAGCATCCGCTGTGCATCCACTGTATCCGTTCCGCGTCTGTTTTGCTGCGGCCCCCCAGAAGCCTTGCAGATGTGCCATCCGCTCTCATCCACTTCCATCCGCTAGGCTTCCGTTCCGCATCCATTTTCCATCCGCCCTGCGTCCTCCCCCTGTCCATTCCTTTCTGTGTTATCTGCTCTGGTTATGCAAATTGTTGCCCCTTTTGAGAGCAGATAACAACGGATGGAACATTTTTCTCCTCCGCTGTGTCCTTTTTACTAACGTTTTGCATCCGTCGGCCAGTGTGACAGGGCCTTAAGATATTCATTTTAATGGTGGCTATTCTTCCTAACAGTGATAATTGCATGTTACTCCACTTTTCCAGATTCAATTTAATTTGCTGTGTTATTTTGAAGTAATTGTCTTCTTTTATAATTACACATCTTGCTGATAGATGCATTCTCAAATATTTTACTTTTTTAACTATTTGGCTATCTATCTTTTCCATTAAATATTTTTTCTTTTCCTTTGTAAGATTTTTAACTAAAATTTAATTTTCTCTTTGATTATTTTCAGTCCTGCAACATCACAATTTTTCTATTTTCTTTATTAGTTTGGATCTCATTTTTTGCAGTTCTTCCATAATAAATACCAGTTGCATGCAAAAGCTTGTAGTTTGTATTGTTCTTTATATATATATATCTCCATGCCTTATATTTCTATTTCTTGGTAGATATTTCTACTTAACACTTCCAGAGTCGGAATAAATAATAAGGGGGACAATGGGCATCTTTGTCTTGTGCCTCTTTTAATATTCATATTTTCTGTTTTCATTCACACTTTTGCAGTCTGTTTTGTATATATTGCCTTGATCATATTGATGTATTTTCCCCCAGATTTCATATATTTTAGCTGCAGTATATGAATTGCCAGTTTACATTGTTGAATGCTTTCTGCAGGTCAAGAAACGTCAGTACCATTGCTATTTCAACAGACAATTGAAATAATTGAAATAATATTCCAATGTTTTCAGAATTATTCTCATTTTATTTTTGATTTGTCTATTTGGCAGGAAATCATTCTGGTCCCAATGTATAATTTCATTTAGGAATCTCTTCAAACTTTCAGCTATTATTGATATATAAATTTTATAATCCACATTTAAAAGTGAGATGGGTCTATAGTTTTTAATCTACGATAAGTCTGTATCTTCTTTTGGTATGAGAGTGATATTTGCTTCCATCCAAGATTTTGGTATCTTAGCTTTTAGCAAGACTTCATTATAAACTTCCAGCAGTACCAGTGCGGGGTGTGTGTGTCATGTAATTGTTTATAGAATTCTGCCATTAAGCCATCTGGTCCTGGAGTTTTATTATTCTTCTGTTTCTTAATTGCCTCTTTTAATTCAAACATTGTTATCCTTTCATTTAGTGTAGGTCTTATTTGTTCAGAAATTTTTGATAACCTGACCTCTTCTAGATATTGTTCTATTTTATCCTCCAAGAGTTCCTCTTAATCATACAAATTTTCATAGTAGTTCTGAATTATTATTATTTTGCTGTCATTTTGATGTGATAGTGTACCTTTCTCTTCTATCAAGCTTTGTATCTGGCTTTTTTTCTTTTTCTTTTTTTTTATTTTATATGCCAACCATCTTCCTGGTTTATTGGCTTTTTGTCAGCCTTCAAGATTTTAGCCTTCAAGACTTTCTCCCTTTCCTTTGCATGTTTTGGCTGTCATAAATAATGGGGGGAGGAGGGGGGATAGTTGTGGGAAGTGAGCTGGTGGTGTTACAAAGTGGAACTGTATAAACTGGGGGGGGGGGAGTACATTCTTGCTTAGGTTTCTGTTTTTGCTTAGCTTTCTATTCTCTGTGCAGCTGCAAACCTTTATCAAAATATTCCAAGGTCAACGGCCAGAAGTGTCATCACCACCTGAAGATGTCCACATGATGACATTCACAACTTTTAATTGGAAGAATCATTTGAACTATTGGGGGTGGGAACATTGCCATCACTTTGTATATGTGATTTATGCACCTATTTTCTCAGATTCAGAATTCTTTTGTTGCTACCACTTGACTTCCAGTAAAAGATATCTTTTCTCTATTTAAAAGAGTCTAAGTATTTATTTCTTGGATTTTGAATGGAGCACCAGCTGACATTATTCTGAATCTCACCTTACCAGCCCACCCAGAGAGATAACACAATTTCTTCTGAAGGGGTCTGAACACCATGTCAACTCCAACCAGCAACCAAGAAGACCTGGGAGCTACTGGAGGGCAAGATTTGCTGCTACTAGAGGAAAAAGAGGGAAGTTGATTTATCGAATGATTTGACTGCACAATTAAGAGAGGCTCTAAAACTTGATGACTGGTTCCTGGCTCACTCAAATAATTGTATGGTTAGAGATGGATTGGCATGGGTGGGAGCCAAATTATATGTGCCAGAGAAACTGAGGAGCCTAATATTACAGCAAGCTCATGACTCTAAAGCGGCTGGTCATTTTGGATTCGTGAAAACTTTGCACTTGGTTAAACGGCAATTTTGGTGTCCTACTTTGAAGAAGGACATTGAAACTTATGTAGCCAGTTGTTCTATTTGTGCGTCAGCCAAAAGGCCTCCTGGTAACTCAGCAGGCTCGCTACAAAATGTGGCTAGAGCAACAGCTCCATGGAAGGAAATCTCGGTGGACTTTATAGTGGAATTACCTGAAAGTGGGGGAAATTCAGTTATTTGGGTGGTAACTGATTTGTTTTCCAAACAAGTACATTTTATACCTTGTTCGAAGATCCCATCTGCAAAAACGTTGGCTAAACTGATTATTTTACATATCTACAGTTTACATGGAGTTCCTGAATGCATAATCTCAGACAGGGGTGTCCAATTCAATTCAAACTTTTGGAAAGAGTTTCTGAAGTTATTGGGTTCCACCCAGGGCTTAAGCTCTGCCTATCATCCACAAACCAATGGGGCTGGTGAGAGGATTAATGCGGTATTGGAACAGTATCTTAGATGTTACATAAATTATCAGCAAGATAATTGGGCTGAGTTATTGCCATTTGCTGAGGTGGCATATAACAATTCTGTACATAGTAGTACTGAGTTTACTCCATTTAAAGTGGCATCGGGGCAAGACTTTGTACCCATACCTGAACTTCCACGTGAGAAGCCTAACATCCAGTCATTAGATGAATGGATAACACAACTCCAGCTTACCTGGCCGGTCAATGAAAAGTAGGTCAACGAAAAGGAGCTCCTACACTGGTCAAGGCATTTCATACTAAATACCCTGATAAACCCTAAAACTATCAATATTTCAATGTTACCTGTATATTATCTATTATCTTCTTTTTTTTCTTTTCTAGGACTAATGTCCTTTTTCTAGGAGGGCTGAATGTCAGCCTTCAAGATTTTAGCCTTCAAGACCTTCTCCCTTTCCTTTGCATCTTTCGGCTGTCATAAGTAATGGGGGGAGGAGGAGGGATAGTTGTGGGAAGTGAGCTGGAGGTGGTACAAAGTGGAACTGTATAAACTGGGGGGGGGGGGGAGTACATTCTTCCTTAGGTTTCTGTTTCTTGCTTAGCTTTCTATTCTCTGTGCAGCTGCAAACCTTTATCAAAATATGCCAAGGTCAATGGCCAAAAGTGTCATCACCACCTGAAGATGTCCACATGATGGATGACATTCACAACTTTTAATTGGAAGAACCATTTGAACTATTGGGGGTGAGAACATTGCCATCACTTTGTATGTGTGATATACACGCCTATTTTCCCAGATTCAGAATTCTTTTGTTGCTACCACTTGACTTCCAGTAAAAGATATCTTTTCTCTAATTAAAAGAGTCTAAGTATTTCTTTCTTGGATTTTGAATGGAGCACCAGCTGAAACTTTTTCAAAAACGTTTTGTTTTATACTCTTAATTTTGCATGCTAATTCTTCATTTTGAGTAGGGTCAGTTTGTGTTTTATTATTTCCATTTGGTTTTGAGCTTCTTTTCTTAGTTTTTTCTACAATTCCAGTTCCAATCTGTTATATTCTCCCTCTGTTATTCTTTGCTGTTTTTTTCTTTTATTGTTCCTTCCTGTAAAAGAAATAGCTAGCCCTCAGAAGTATGCCTTTGCTTTACCCCATACGTTTTAGAGTGAGGTTCTTCCTTTTTATTTTCTTTGAAGAAGAATATCATTTCTTTTTCTATTGTTTGTATGAATTTCATGTCTTTTAATATGAATTGATTCAACATCCATCTCACTTTTTTCTTGTATCCTTTCCATTTAATCCTGTCTGAATTGTGGTCTGCCCATATATTTGATTCTATTTCTATTTCCTGTATATTGCTGCTTAGTTCCAGTGTCATCCATGCCCTGTCTATCCTTGACCAGGATTGAGCTCTCTGAGTAGTATGTATATTAATTTTTCTCTGAGTTTCTTTCTCTTCATATATCTTGGATGTTCATTTACACCACCAGTTTAAAGAAAGATTTTGGTAAAATTTTCCTTACCCTACTACTTCTGTATTTTAGTTTTACATGTGTGATTGTATTTAAAATCTCCTATTAAGCAAATGTTTTCGTAGTCCAATTCTGCAATTTTAACAGATAACAGATAATCAGAGTTGGAAGGGACCTTGTAGGTCATCTAGTTCAACCGCGTGCCCAAGTGGGAGACCCTATACCTTTTCTGACAAATGGCAATCCAATCTCTTCTTGAAAGTCTCAAGTGATGACACTCCCACAACTTCTGAGGGCAAGCCATTCCATTGGTTGATTGTTCTCACTGTCAGAAAATTTCTCCTTATTTCCAGGTTAAATCTCACCTTGTTCAGTTTCCATCCATTATTTCTTGTCTGGCCTACAGGTGCTTTAGAAAATAGCTTGATCCCTTCCTCTCTGTGGCAGCCTCTCAAATATTGGAAGATTGCTCCCATGTCTCCTCTGGTCTTTCTCTTCACTAGACTAGCCATGCCCAGTTCCTGTAACTGTTTTTCATATGTTTTAGTTTCCAGTCCCCTAATCATCCTGGTTGTTCTTCTCAGCACACTTTTTAGAGTCTCAACATCTTTTTTATAATGTGGTGACCAAAACTGGATACAGTACTCTAGGTGTGGTCTTACTAAGGCTTTATAGAGTGGTTTTAATACTTCCCTTGATCTTGATTGTGTCCCTCTGTTAATACAATTTAGGATTGCATTAGCTTTTTGGGTTGCTGCTGCATACTGCTGGCTCACATTTAGCTGGCTGTCAACTAAGACTTCAAGATCCCTATCACAGTTACTGCTATTGAGCCTGGTTCCAGTCTATATGTTTACTTTTGTTTTTTCTTGTCTAAGTGTAGGACTTTACTTTTCTCTACATTGAATTTCATTTTGTTAGATATGGTCCAGTGTTCTAGTCTGTCAAGATACATCTGGATCTTGAGCTTATCTTCTTGGGTATTAGCTATTCCTACCAGCTTAGTAACATCTGCAAATTTGGTAAGTTCCCCTTCTACTCCCTCATTATTGAGGTAATTCCCTGTTAGGAGAATAAGCGCATACAGGGAGACGTATAGAGAGTAGTGATGGAATAATACACACTCAGTACACAGATACACTGTACAGTTAATGAAGGTTTTTACTTCCAGAAAGGTTTAAGCAAAGTTCAAAATAGGCAGTCCAAAAGTCATTCACAGGTTAATCAGTCAGTTTTTCAATCCAGGGATATTCCAGTAACAAAATCCAGTGTCAAAAACAGTTAAGTATCAGACTTACATTAAATCCAGTAATATCAGTCAATTAGGAAAAATGGAGCAATAACAATACTTTCCAACAGAAGGAAATCAAGATACACTCTCTTCTCTTCTGAGACTCAGATGAAGACAAACCAGGTTTCTGGCTCCATCTTATGGCCGTTTGAGAAATCACACCCAATTGCATGCTCTTGCATTCCTTTAAAGATACAGTATTAAAATGTTTATCCTGGGTTATATATTTCTAACCCAAATACCTGTTTGGTGTTTCATATTCCTAACACTCATCTAAGTCATTAATGAAGATTTTAAAGAGTACTGGGACTAAGACAAAACCTTGTGGCATCCCACTGCTTACTTCCCTCCATGTAGTCTTCGATCCATTAAGGACTACTCGTTGAGTATGGTTTATCAGTCAGTTGTGAGTCCATCTAGTGGTGGTGCTATCTATTCCACTTTTTTCTAGCTTACCAAGAAGTAGGTTGTGGTCTACTTTGTCAAATGCCTTGCTGAAATCTAAATATATTATGTCCACAGTATTTTGCTGGTGTACTAATTTAGTCACTACACTGAAGTATGAAATAAGATTGGTTTGGCATGATCTGTTTTTAACAAGCCATGCTGACTGCTAGTTATTACTTTACTTGTTTCTAGATGTTGGCACATCTGTTTTTTAATTATCTTTTTCAGTATCTTCCCGGGTATTTATGTTAAGCTGATTGGTCTATAGTTTCCTGGATTTGTTTTTTTCCTTTTTTGAAGATAGGAACCACATCAACTCTTTTCCAGTCCTTTGGTAGTTCCATGGTGCTTCAGGATTTTTGAAAGATATGGTGCAGTGATTCTGAGATTATCTCTGCCAGCTCCTTGAAAACTCTGGGATGTAATCTTCTGTAAATTTTCTCCTGGCATTTCCCATAAAAATCTTCTTGCTTTTGTTTGGTACATAAATTACTTCAAAAGTATCTGTTTGTAATTTATTGTTACTTCCACCATTAATATTCTCCCTTTTTTGTCTGCATATATAGATTTGGCTTCTATTGTTTCTTTGATGTATAAAACCACCCCTCATTTATTTTGTTGTGTCAATGAGTATAGTTTCCCAATTTTGGGATACTCTATTGTATTGTCTTTTTGATAACTTGTAAGCAAATTATATCTAAGTCCATTTTTGCATTTTTGTAAAAAGTCTCCTTTTCATGGGAGAGTTAAGTCCAATAATGTTAATTGATAGTGTTTCTTCTTTCATTGTGTCACTTATAAGTTGGTTTTGCCATTCTAGTTGTTCTTGTTTGTCTCTGCTCCTTTGTTCTTATTCCTTCTCATTCTACTTGTCTCTTTTGTTCAACTTCATTTCTTTCTTGTTGCTTAGTCATAGTTTCATCTGTCATTAAATCCTCTTGTCCTCTATTTTCTTCTTCCTCTATTCTTGTTTGTTGCTCCTGTGGTGTAAAGTAATAGTTGTAGAATTCATATGTACTATCTAGGGAGTTCAATCTGTGTCTTCTATCATTCCAAGTAACCAAAATTCCCTCTGGAATCAACCATCTAAAGTTTACTTCGTGTTTAATCAACTGTCCTGTCAAATACTGTCACTGCTTCCACAGATCTCTAACTTGTTTTAACACCACAATTTCTCTTCCTTTATATTTCAGGGTTTCTTCTTTTATTTTTTTGAGAATTTCTGCTCTTATTGTTTTTTCACAAATCTTACATGTACCTCCCTTGGGAGTTTGTTCTTTTTATCATAGTGAGTGTGGATTCTGAACACTTGGTCTATCCCCACCCTTATCTCATGTATTGTTATTTGTAATGTTTGAGCCAAGAGGTCTACTATCAACTTAGATATATTTTCTTATTCCCCTTTCCTGATATTCTGAAACCTCAAGAAATGTTCAGCCTTTTTCATTTGCAACTGAATGGCTGGTCCTTCAAGTACTTTATTGGTCTGTGTTAGTCTCTGATTTTTTTCTGCTTGTTCTAATTTTTCTTCAATTATATTAATCTTTTCCTCATTTTTGGGTAACATTTGTTGAAAAGTCCCCAGTTTTTCATCCATACTTTGCATTTTTCCCTTAATCTCTCCCATCTCAGTTCTCATTTCACAGTCCATATTCCAATATGGTTCTTGGTTATGACCTCTTGTAATGATTGGAACAATGTATGCATCTCTTTTTGAATTGTATTCATTTTTCCGATTGAGTTAAGCTTTTTACTGAACTTTGGCTTAAAGGATTTAATGTTGCTGATTATGAGATGGATGATGGGGAAGATGATGGAGCTGATTCAGTGTTTTTCCCTAATCCAGTTAGATTTGAATTTGACATTTTGAATTTTATCAAATGTATCAGCAACTTTCCATAGTGTACCCTGCCACCATTCAAATTTCTCCCAGATTCTTCACTCCCTCTTCATGTCCTTTTTAATATTAACCAGTAATGCTCCCTTCCCAACAATTTTTTCTTCCCTTTCAATCCTAATTTCACTGTCTTTATCTTTAGTTTTAACTCTGAAGTCCACACAGATTATGTCTAAAATGTCTAAATAGCCTCTTAAATCTCCCTCTTCAATCATTTATTCCTCTTATAGGAAATGATATTTGTAATCCATAAGGCCCACAAAAAAAACAGTAGTTGCATGTCTCCTCTGTTTAGCAGTTCAAAAAGTCTCCAAATAGCTTCAAGTTAAGTCCACATTTCACTCTGTCCAATATATTCATAATCCCCACAAAGACAGATGATCTCAAGGACATATTTCTATGTCTTACCTGTCTGTTTCTAAGTATCCAGTGAAAGCAGTTTGCAGATGTTAATTCCACAGAGCAACACCCAATTAGTTTTTTCAGCTCAGTTTAATTCCAAGGAACCCAAGCTTTTTGTATTTCATCAGACTGTTCAAAATCTTCTCCCTGTGCTTGAGCAGTTCCACTAGCAGATGGTGTCCTTACTCTCTCCATTTTCACCTGAATCTACTTCAAACATCGCTTCTGCAAAGTTATTTTGGATTACAATATATACTAAGTATCAACAAGTATCTTAAATATAAAAAAAACCTAGCAAGATGTCCACAAGCAAGCCACCTGGAACTTCAACCCATTAATTATCTATTTTTACCAAATACTTTATTTTCTGTCAGCAGCTCATGTATTTAGTTGCCACCATTCTAGAGAGGTGAATAAAAACTACCTCCTCTCTCTTAGAGTCTTATTCTCAGAAAGATGTTAATTTCTGGGGTAAATTCCTCAACAGGAATTGGAAGTTAAGAGTAGCTCACCCAGATCACATATGCTATTTTCTGCTCATCTCCTTTATTGCTCTTTCATCGGAATTGTCATAGCCTTGGTCTGTCCAGTTTAATGACCATCCCTGTCAGGACAAGAAGTTTTCCAGGATCAAATAGTGAGTTTACAGACTCCCTGTGATCAGTGAAACTTCCCCCTCTGCCTCTACCATCTCTCCAAGGTGGCTTGGACTCAATTGAACTTCCTGTCAGGTAGAATATGGTGGCTTAACACAGAATCTTGTGAAAGCTCGCCATTCTTGTTGTGACATCAGCTCTGCCCCTCTTTTTTTCCCATCATAATTTCTTATAGTGTTGAAATTCCATCATTTTAAAGTTGGTAATGATGAGAAGCACTGATACAGATATTTCATTAAACAGTTATTTTAGCAAACATTGAATAAATAACTGTAATCACAAGATATGTACAGCTGAAATGAGACAATGTTTGCAAAAGAAAATGCTTTTGGGATGCTAAATTGTGTTGATGGTTCTCTTCTGCTTTTTAGATTGAAATAAGAATTTGGGAAAAACAGAAAAACGATTTTCAAATTGCAGATGTATATTTCTTTTTTTAAAAAAACCACTAGACAAATCCTGTTTCCTTATCCAGTGCTGTTCCCCACCCCCTTTTTTTAATGCATTAGCTTTATTCTGTATTTAAAAAATATTGTAAATTTTGATTACTATTTATATGCTAATTTCTTGTGATTGGATCACATTTGAAATGGTGTATTATAAATAAGTTTATATTTATTACCCATTATCCTACCAATAATTTCTAAATATGTTATGGTTTCTCTATTCTCCATAGCAGTTCTTCTGAAAAAACTACTTTTTAAAGTTCAATCCTCCTGTTTATGTGTATATACAATTTAACCAACAGATCCAATCCTGAACAAGAAACACTAATGACTTATGACTTGCATACATCATTGTGGATGATTATGACAGCATAAATACAATTAGCCCTGCCCATAAAAGTATCCTGTTTTAGTTTTTAAACAGACCAGCTTCTCAGTGTGACCATTATTCTCTTTTCATTTCTTAGCTCAACTTTTTGTCTTGCTCTGCTTTTTATTCTAGCAGTCATTTAAAATTAATTTTTCTATTCTTCCCCCTATAATTTCTCATCCCTTTCTCCTTTATTTTATCATTCTTTCTCATATCATTGCAAAATCATTTAGTTTCTTAATCAAACCTGCAGCTTTAATTTCTGTTTTAATTATTCTGATGTCCTTGTTCTTTACCTGTTTTCTTCTGCTTTGTCAGTTTACTGAAACATTTGTAACTTTCAGTGATAGCATTAATTATCCAATCTCTTAATTTGTTTCTGTTTTAATCTACTTGGTCAGGTTTGCAGGCATTGCTTTCATTGTTAGAGCCCAACCAATTTTCCAAGGGATCAAAAATAATGTAGGATAATCCTAGCACATCAGGACAAAGCATTTTAGCACAGTCTTCTTCCTGATGGTGTTAGAGTTTTATATGGCCTCTTGCCATTCAAGTTCTTTCCCAGGGACACCTCCATATTCTGCTCAGGTGAGTACCATAGTATAGCTGTGTTGTTCTTAGGTATGATTGCATTGTTCTGTCTTCTAATATTTAGAGTAAAATAACAAAAAGAGAAAGACTCATTTAAATTTACTGATAATTTATATCTAAACCAGTCTGGTTTATTTTGATCTGTCTAATCAAAAGAATACTGTTAAGAACCCTTAAATTAAGTAAATTAAAGTGTCAAAGAACCTTCATTGCTAAGTTACACACATTTTTAAGCAGAGGATTGTGTGAATCAGTATTTTGTTGTGCTTTGTAATTAATAAAAGCAAACATTGATAACAAATTAAATAATAAACATATTATGTCAATAGTGTGTATCTGAGAAGATTAAATAGCATGGTACATTCATTGTTAACAGATAAAAGGCTTTCTTACTTATCTTTTCTTCTATTGTTTGAGAGATGAAATCCTTTATGGGCAACTTACTTGTGAGATGCTGTTACCCGGCAACTGACAGCTAAATAAATAACTTGGCAGGATGATACTGCTCTCAATTTATTGCTATTTGGAGCAATCAAACATAATATTTGCATAGTCAATTAAAAAGTTCCTGGGAAAGGTGTATTTTGTGAAAATGATTTCATAGTCAATTAAACTAAAAGTAGAGCTAAATTATATTAAATAGCTGCACATCTGCTGGTAGAAATCACATTATATAATTTAATTTTGAAATTTGTATTTTGCAACTGAAATTACTATTATAATTTTGCTTGCATAGTTATTTTAGGGATACTTTTCTGTTTTTATTTTCTACTAGCTGATAACAGAATGTTTCCGGTTGTCCCAATTATCCTGTAGTCGGGACTCACGTTGTTGTACTGTCTGAAACTCTAGAAGTAGTAACTCTATCTCTCTTATTGTGATGACCAGGGGCATGACACAAAAATAACTTAAGTCACAAAAGTAGAATAATTTCCCTTTAATACCTCTAATTTGGCCCCAATGTCCAATTATCCTTGGCTGGATAACAAATTCTTCAAAAACAGTTTACGAAGGGCAGAAATGCAGTCTGAAAGTAAACATAATTAGAAATTAAAAAACCAATATAAACCACACTGAAGTAATTAACACGGCAGGCCAGGATGATAAATTGCAGACTTTCAAAGGATAATGCAACACCCACAGTTGGGAAGACACCAAAACTCAGATAAGCCTTGGCCAAGACAATGCACACTTTGCTTCCAGCAAGGAGCTGTGTGCAAATGCTCCACTTATATCCTCTTCTCACAGCTGCAATTAATGAAAAGGATCAGGGCCTTCTTCTCTCTCATAAGCCACATTGCTCCCTGCATGCCCTAGGATGAAGAGGGGATAGTCCTGGGTCTTCCTCTGAATATCCAGCTGGACTGTGCCATTCCCCCATTTCTTCTACAGCCACTAGAGCCACACTCCCACTCCCTGTCAGCTGCTCAATCTCCCCTTCAGAATCAGACTCCAACAAGGGCATGACACTTATTATTTAGTCAGGCCTCACCTTGTTGTACTGTCAAGATGTTCTAGATGTAGCAGCTCTTGTGTGCAGCGTCACAAATCTTCTATTCCTCTCCTTGGGAGTGTTTTGTCTACACTGGTGTTTTCTTTTTGTAGCCTTTGATTGCACTTGGCCAATTGCCTGATGTTTCCTTGGGAGGCATCATTACAGCAATGAAATATATTATTATGGAATACAATAAAGTAAACGTAAGAAAAAGACACTTGGGCCTTGCCCTGTTACCTCAACCACTGTGGTGAGAATTGGAGACCTAATTGCCCTAGCCAACAGCCTTGGAAAAATTCTACAGAGAACAGCTTTTGAGGTGATTATCTGCATTAGCAGGCACCTTCCTGACAACTTTCCCTCTTTGCTTGAAGCTGAGGGTCTAGGGTGTTATTTTTAAAGAAACAATCTCCCTTACCAGAGGAAGTTCCCTTTATTTTTTGTTTGTTTGTTTTTAAGAACCAATCCCCCTTACCAGAGGGATTCCCCTTGTGGAGTACTGTGAAGCCATTACCATGGCAACTCCACTGTGCTGCACAGTAGAATCTATTTTAAGGCACAACAGGCTGTATCTTAACAGAACTTGAATCCAAAATACAACTATCATGTCAAAAGTACTGTGATTTGACACTATAGATATAATTCATTCCTTTTCATTTCAGCAGCCCAGGAATTCCAAAGTTATGCTGGAACACACACACACACACACACCAGGGGGTGTTAGGGGTGTCTTACCCCCACAGTATTTTTTTCCAGAGGGTAAGTTATTATCTGTCTACGATGTTTGCTTGAAATTGCTCGAGACGTTCCAGAGTTATGGAATATGAAACACAGACACACACACATATATACAAGATGATGAAAGCATGATGCCCAGAACCATTAAGATGATTTTTATATATTTAATATATATAAATTCCAAAATGTATGTAAAATTACACAAAGCAAACTAGTATTGCAAGTATATTAAACTAAGTAAATCTTATTTAATCTGATTTTATATTCTTAATCAATTTAGATGTTTTAAAAATTAACTCTTACTCTGTAATTTGTACAGGAGTAAAAGTTCTAATTTCTATATTCTGTGATATGACAATGATACACTCAAATTTTATGTTATGGAACATAAAATTGTTATGGAAGAAAGACCTGCTATAATTACTGGATTTTAGTAATGGATGATTAATATATATAAATGTGGAAATTCTTAAATCAGATTACATCTGGGAGTTTATGTATGATGGTTCTCAAGATAACTTCTAGGTATCAGTTAGGTAATCAGTTGGTGGTATGTGGAGCTAACCATGTGACATTTTTATTCTTTTGTAAAGAAGATGAAAGTTTATAATGAGAAATTCAATGAATTAAAGGCTAGGTCCCACTGGACGGATGCAAAACATATGCAAAAAGGACACAGCGGATGAGCAAAATTTCGGGGGTGGCTCCATCTGTTGTCATCCGCTCCAAAAAGTGGTGAAAATTTGCATAAACAGGACAGAAATGAACGGAAAAGAACGGACATGGATAGTATGTAGGGGGAGGTGTTAAACGGATGTTCATAAGAAGCCTAGCGGATGTATATCGGATGCAAACCATTCACTGCACATCCTTTTTATTTCTGTGCTACTAACGCTGTGTAGATGTTCCGTGTACCTTTTGTTTCCTCCCTCTTTCCGTTTTCAGCTGCAACGGATGTGAGTTGTGAGGATGCCCAGAGGATGCAGAGAGGATACAACGGATGTTTAACGGATGATAAACGGACATAGAATGTTTGTTGTTCAGATGTCATGGATTTATATCATACACAGTGGAAAATTCATCCGTTCATAAAATTTTGTGCAGCTCAAAATTTCTTGGGTGGATGAAATCTCAGTGGACGGATGCTCGAGGGATAGAGCGTATGAAACACGTATGCAGTGAGTACACAATGGATGCACTGTGTTTTCCAACAGATGGCAAGCTTTTTTTAACGTTTTACATCCTCTTTGCATCCGTTTGTGCAGTGGGACATGGGCTTAAGTAGAACTTCCCTTTCCTTTACCTTTTCCATTTCCCTTACCTTACCCTTATTTACCCTTACCCTCCTCCAGTCTCCTGCCAGCCTAGCATTGAACAGACATTTTCTGGATGTTTGGAACTCTATTATTATAATAGAGTATAGTAATAGAATCTTGAAAGTTTAACAGAATATCCCTCTGTCCAGTGATGGGATTCAAATTTTTTTACTTCTGGTTCTGTGCTGTGGCTAGGTGGTCGTGGCTAAATAGTCATATGACTGGGTAGGCATGGCTAGGTGGACATGTGACTGGGTGTGATAAGCAACAGGCTTTTAAGGGGCTGTCAGAAAGAAGAGGGTGAAATATATTTTTCAAAGCACCAGAAGACAAAGCAAGAAGCAACGGATGGAAATTGAACAAAGAGAGAAACAGCTTAAAACTCAGGAGAAATTTCTTGACAGTGAGAATAATTAACCAGTGGAACTGTTTGTCTCCAGAAGTTCTGAGTGCTCCAACACTGGAGGTTTTTGAGAAAACACTGGATAGCCATTTCTCCGAAATGGTATAGAGTCCTCTCCAAAATCCCTTCTAAGTATTATTCTGTGAAAAAAAAAGTGAAAAGTCCCTTTTTCCAGTGAGGTTTTAACTTGAATGGTTGCTAGTCGGTCACACAGTCACTAAATGAATCTGGATTCCCTGAATCTTTATTGCTAAGAGAGACAGCTGTTCAGAGAGCTTGGGGCCATCTTACGAGCTTTCTTAACACTGCTGTTAAGTGCATCATTGTTTAAGTCAGTCAGACAATAGTTAAAGGCCCGGTCCCACTGGCTGACGGACGCAAAACGTATGCATAAAGGACACAGCGGACAGGCAAAATTTCGGGGGTGGCTCCATCCATTGTCATCCGCTCCAAAAAGTGTCAAAAATTTGCATAAACAGAACGGAAAAGAACAGATGTGGGTAGTATGTAGCGGGGATGTTAAATGGATGTTCATCGGAAGCCGAGCGGATAAAAGCAGATGGAAGCGGATGACACCTCTGAAGGGATTCCGGGGGAGAATTTTGAAGTGAATGCATAGCGGAAGGGGTGGATGCACAGCAGATGAAGTGGATGCATCACAGACGCCTACAGGAAACAAAGGGGATGCTGCGCGGATGTATATTGGATGCAAAGCATTCACTGCGCATATGGGGAGTATGAATTGCATCAGCTCCGCAGATATAAAAAGATGCAGTACGCACACAGTCAGCATACAGGGAAAAGATGTGCTGCCACATATATCTTGCAGGAACATCAGGGTTCGTCAGTCAGGCAAGAAGAGGAAGCCCGTGCCTACTTGTTCAAGCCCTGGCAAGGTGAAGAAGGCCAGAACCAGCATCCCACCCCCTGGCACTGACTCTGAACCTGCTGCTGCTGCTGCTGCTCTGCTGCTGCTACTGCTGTGGTGGACCAGCCCCAAGGCCCCCAAAGCCCTGCTGCTGAAGGCCCTGTTGCTCAAGCCCCTGAAGGCCCTGCTCAAGCCCCTGCCAGAGGGACGAAGAGGCAAGGGAAGGAGAAGGGAGAGAGGAAACAGTACACCATTTCCGAGGAGCATGAGGATGAGATGCTGGAATGGCTGAGGGAGAACAAGTACCCCTGGAGAAAGGGCTACAGATTGTATCAGGACACCAAGAAGAAGGAGGCAGCTTGGAGAGACATGGCAGAGAGCCTGGGGTACACTGCAGAAGCACTCCTTGGATGGTGGAAGCACATGCATAACTGGTATGGCAAGCTACAGCTCAAGAAATCTGGGCAGGCCGCTGTCAAGCTCACTGACCGGGAGATGTACGTCAAGGCCAAGTGTGGTTTCCTGGAGGGTGAGATCTGCCACTGAGGAGCAGCCCCTCTGAGACCCCTCTCCCTCAGACAGCCCACAGACAGCCAGTCCTCTTCCAGCCAGGAGCCAGCTACCCTGTCCAGGCAGGTGTCTTTGCAAGGCCCCACAGCAGAGACCCCCCCCCGACAGCTGCACTCCCCATGCCGGCGGACTTGGAGGATGCCATGGAGGATGACGCCCTGCTGTCACAAATGGAGGAAGAAGCAGCAGCCACCAGAGGCCAAACCACCCCCACCCCCAGCTCCAGAGGATGCAGGCAGAGAGGCAGACTGGAGGGCCAGGACCACAATATGCTGTTGGAGATCAGGGACACAATGAAGAGTAGCACATAACTTCTCTCTCAGCTGGTCCACTTGGAAAGAGCATCCTTGGGCCAGAATACCTTCATCACCTACATAGGCCAGACCCTGAGGGACCTGCCTGAGACCCAGCACCAGGTGATGAAGCAGAAGATCACTGCACTTCTGCACAACCCTCAAGGCCCAGCTGAATCTGCTCCTACCCTGTCCAGGTCTGCTCCTCCACCCCAGGCGATGTCACAGCCCTTCCATGGCTTTCAACAGCCCCTCACCTACCAAGGCTATGACTACCAGGACTTCCCACAGCAGAAGCAGAACTTCCCAGTCCAGGCCCAGGTTCATCGGATGCCACAGACACCAGTCCTCACCCAGCTGCAGACCAGATAGCCCCACTACACTCCTCCCAACCCTTCCTCCACCCCACAGCCAAGCCCATCAACAGACAATCTGTCATCAGTATTGGGCCTGACATCTCAAGTCCTTGATGATGGACCTCTCAACCTCACGGGACTGAGTCAGCTCTTGGATAGCTTCCTGAACACACCACCACCTATTGTACCCTCAGGGCCAAGTACCTCAATGGTGCCTCAGACCAGCACTCAAGCCACAGCCACCTCTACAGTCCCTGCCCGCTTAACAGCTGAGACCATGGACATGACTCAGAGTGACTGAGAATAGTGTCAGAGACTGAGTTGTTTACTTGTTAAGTTTATCTTTGCTTAAGACACTTTACTTAGTTCATTTTGCTTATTTAATAAAGTCATAAAGTTTACCTAAGAAAGTTTATCTTTGCTTAAGACACTTAATACAATTTACTTGGTTCATTTTGCTTATTTAATAAAGTCATAAAGTTTACCTAAGGAAGTTAATAAAGGTTATCTTTGCTTAAGACAGTTAGTTTACTTGGTTCATTTTTTTTACTTAATAAAGTGTTGGTAAAAACTTTGAAAAAATGGTTAAGCCTTTGCATGCTTGTGGAATAGATAAGGATAGTTGTGGGATAGATAACCTCCAGTGCAACCATAGTGGGACTGTACCATCCCAGCGATCCAGATGATTTTCTCCCCCTTTTTATAGAAAATATCGGTTGTCCGCTAGGTGTCCTTCTACATACTCTAGACATACTGCAGACATCCTAAATATCCGAGATACATCCCAGATACAAACATTTTGTCCGTTTTGAATACTTTATGTACGAGATGCATACGCTTGCATCCTTTCTATTTCTGTGCTACTAACGCTGTGTAGACGTTCTGTGTACCTTTTGTTTCCTCCCTCTTTCTGTTTTCAGCTGCAGCGGATGTGAGTTGAGGGGATGGCCAGAGGATGCAGAGAGGATACAGCGGATGTTTAATGGATGATAACAGACATAGAACGTTTGTTGCCTGTGTATGTCACGGATGTACATCGTACACAGCGGAAAGTTCATCCGTTCACAGAGTTTTGTGCAGCTCAAAACTTCTTGTGCAGATGAAATCGCAGTGGACGGATGCTCGATGGATAGAGCGTATGAAACACGTATGCAGTGAGTACACAACGGATGCATATTGTTTTCCAATGGATGGCAAGCTTTTTTTTACGCTTTACATCCTCTTTGCATCCGTAGGTGCAGTGGGACCGGGCCTTAAGTGAAGCTGGCTCCCCCAGTGACTTTGCTTGTCAGACGGTCACAAAAGGAAGGTCATGTCATGTGACCTTCAAACATCATAAGTGTTCATTGATTCTATTATTAGTTCTCCAAGTCTTGTGTGAACTCTGGCATTGCTTTTCACGCTTAATGACTGTTGCAGGATCCCCATGGTTAGGTGATCCAAATTTGGATGCTTGGCAACTGACTTATGACAGTCTCAGTGTCCCAGAATCATGTGATCCCCTTTTGTGACCTAACCAACAAAGTCCACAGGGAAGCCAGATTCACTTAACAACCATGTGAATTACTTAAGAGCTGCAACTATTTACTTAACAACAGTGGCAAGAAAGGTCATAATGAGTGAAAGCTCACTGAATAGTTGTCTCACTGAGCAATGGAGATTCAAGCTCAATGGTGGACATACAGTAAATCGTGAGATACTCTTACCCTTCCCTTATGAATGTGTCAATCAGCAGTAATCTGGCAGGCCTCTGCTCTCAAAATCTCAATGTGGTCCACAGTGATTGAGATCCACTGTTAGAGGATGGATTGAGTAACATGCATCGAAACTCACTTTAACTCTTGCTTAGCAACCAAAATTTTGGGCTCAATTGTTGTCATAAGTCGAGGACTCTCTGCTTTCCTCTGCATGGGAGCCTTATAATTACTTTTAGAAGTCAAGTATAAAATTTGTCATCAAGAAGCAATAAATGTTATTTAAAAGTAAGTCTAATTTATAAATTTGGAATTTCCATTCCAAGATCAGAATCATTATTCAGAAATATTCAAGCCGTCAATTATTTGATTGTTCAGTTGGATAGGTTGACAGAATAAGCAAATTTCAAAAAATACTGCAATCAACCTAGTATATGGGACAATAGCCTGTGAAAACTGAACAGATATGCATTTCATTATTTTCAATATAGGATAAAAGAGTACATTACAATCTTATGCCTGGTATTGGTCTATTTTAACACAGCTGAAAGAGTTTATTTTTTTTATTTTTTTTAAAAAAAGTTTTTTTTTTTGACAACAAATATATGAACAAAACATAAAAACATAAAAACATCTTTCAATTATATACATACAGTGTGTCAGTTGGTTACAATCTTTTGTGCTATCCTTTTTTTTTCCATTACTCACAAGTTATATAAATTCTCTCCTTATCGATCTAGCTTGTGCTTATATAATATCAATTATTAAACATTCATTTGAATATTTTTACATCATTTTATATGAGACATTCTAATTTTCATTATGATTTAATCTTATACATTCATCCAATGGTTATATATTTCATATTGTATTTTATATCAATCTATTAACTTTTATTGTAAGGCTTACTAGTCTATTTCTTTACCGTTTCTTTTTATCTAACCATTGATAAAATAAATCCCATATCATATAAAATTGTTTATCCTCTTGTTCTCTAATTTCAAATATCAATTTACTCATTTCGGCACAGTCCATGATTTTCTTAATAATTTCCTCCTGTATAGGTATTTTTCATTTTTCCAGTTCTTAGCAAATACAATTCTAGCTGCTGTTAAAACATTTTCAATCAAATATTTCAGTTATTTACAATATACAGTATAATTCCCAATAAAAATATCTCAGGTTTAAAATCTATGTGTTGTTTTGACATTTTTTCCAACCATGTGTGGATTATAGTCCAATATCTTTTTGCATCCGAACATGTCCACCGCATGTGGTAATATGAACCAGATATCTGATGACATTTCCAACATTTATCTGATTTATCCTTGAACATCCTGGCAGTTCTCATTGGGGGTAGGTGCCACCTGTAAACTTCCTATACAAATTTTATTTATACGCAGTTGACATTGTCATTTTATAATTTTGAGACCACAATTTTTGCCATTTATCTACGTCAATCCTATTTCCGAAATTTTTCCCCCACGCAATCATTATTTCTTTTACTTGTTCTTCCTCTTATTTAAACTCTAGCAAATGTCCATAAAGTTTTTTGATAACTTTTTTATCAGTACCTGTCAAAATTTTATCTAAATCAACTTGTCAAAGATACCTTCTGTTTTAACATCTTTATCAAATCTACATTGTATCTGCAACTATGAAAATCAATTCATTTTTACACCTTGTTCATCCAACGCTTGCATAGATTTAAATTCACGCTTTTCATTCAATATCTCACCATATCTAACTGTTTGTTCCTTTTCATATATTATTGGATAGGAAAAAGCTTCAATAGTAGATAACCATAGTGGAATTTTTAAATAATATTGCTTTTTTATCTTCTCCCAGTTTAGAAACAATGCTTCTTGAATATAATGTCTTCTAAAATACCCCTGCATTTTAGTTCCCTTATACTAGAGGAAGGCATGCCACCCTAACAGCAAGTCATGTCCTTCTAAATTCAAAAGTCTAGTATTCCTTAATGTGATCCACTCCTTTACCCATATCAGACTTGTCACTTGGTAATATAATTCCTAATTGGGCAAAGCAAATCCTCCTCTTATTCTTGCATCTTGTAACAATTTAAGTTTTATTCTCGCTTTCTTCCCCTGCCAAATGTATTTTAGCACTATTTTGTTTAAATCTTCAAAAAATTCTTTCCCTAATCTGATTAGAATTGTTTGGAATAAGTATAAAATTCTGGGCATTACATTCATCTTAATTGTAAATATTCTCCCATTCAGTGATAATTGTAAATTTTCCCATTTTATCAAGTCTGTCGCAATCTGTTGTTTAAGTCTGAGATAATTGTCCTCTTTATGTGTGCTACATCTTGGTGTTAAATGTATCCCTAAATACATAACCTTGCTTGTGACCAAAACTTCCTCCAATTCTTTCTTTCATCTTACTAAAGCCCCTGTCACACTGCACCAACGGATGCAAAGAGGATGTAAAACGGACAAAAAAGCTTGCCATCCGTTGGTTAACGCGATGTATCCGTTCTGTACTCACTGCCACCATTTTGCTTCCTCTCTATCTGTCCAGCATCCGTCTACTGACATTTCATCTGCTCAGAAAGTTTTGAGCTGCTCAAAACTTTTGCGCGGAAAATGTATCCAATTCGTCCGTTCTGCATCCGCTATGCATCTGCTAGGCATCCGTTCTGCATCCGTTACGCATCCGCTATATCCGCTAGGCATCCGTTCCGCATCCGCGCAACTCGCATCTGCTCGGATGCAGGGAGGAAGTGGAACGGACATGGAACGGATGCAGAACGGATGCCTAGCGGATGCAGCATGGAAACAAAGCATTTAAAACGGAAAAAACGTTCGTAGAGGGGACCTATCTTGGATATTAAGGATGTCTGCAGGATGCCTAGAGGATGCCTAGAGGATGCAAAGGGATACCTATACTGCCTATAAAAAGGGGGAGCAACTCATCTGCATCTCACTTTCAGACCAGCAGCCTAGCTGTGCAGACCTCTGCAGCCTTCATCTGACTCTTGCTCTTCCATAGCATCCAGTCATGTCCACCATGGATCGTACCACAGTCCTTTTGGCAGCCACTATCCTTCTGCAACAGTGCGAAGCCATCTACAGGCTCTGTGAACTCTACTACGGGAAGAAAAAGAGGTGGCCAAGAAGCGTCTGGGTCCGAAGATGGATCGCCAGAAGAACAGAGTTTGGACTGTACAACAAGCTGATGGTGGAGCTCAGGAACGAAGACACTCGGGCATTCCAGAACTTCATAAGGATGCCTCCAGCCATGTTTGACGAAGTTGTGCAGCGGCTGACACCCAGGTTGACCAAGGCAAACACCAACTTCCGGCCCAGCCTGGACCCTGGGCTCAACGTGGCACTCACTCTGCGCCACCTGGCCTCAGGGACCACCTACAGGAGCATGCAGTACGGCTGGAGGGTGCCACACAACACCATCAGCATTGTGGTCAGAGAAGTGGTGCGGGCCATCATCGAAGAATACCTGGAGGAGCTCCTCCAGTGCCCCTCCACTGAAGAAGGATGGAAGAAAGTTGCAGAGCAGTGGTATCAGAGGTGGAACTTCCCACACACCGTTGGAGCCATAGATGGCAAGCACGTGGCCTGCAAAGCACCACCCAAGTCGGGCTCCACTTATTTCAACTACAAGGGCTTCTTCAGCATCGTCCTCTTTGCCATGCTGACTACAAGTTCATGTACTTCGATGCTTCAGGCAACGGCTCATGTTCAGATGCCCAGGTATACAATGCCAGTGACCTCAAGGAGGGGCTGGAAGGCAACCTCATCATGGGCTTCCCAGATCCAGACCCCCTGCCCAACGACACGCAAGATGTCCCTACTTCATCATGGGGGATGACGCCTTCTCCCTCAGAACCTACCTCATGAAGCCCTACACTTCCAGACTCCTCACCTGTGAAGAGAGGATCTTCAATTACAGGCTGTCCAGGGCAAGGCGGGTGGTGGAGAACGTCTTTGGCATGCTGGCCAACAGCTTCCAGGTACTTCTCACCACCATGCAGCATCACCCAGAGACCATGAGGAGGATCGTGGAAGCTTGCTGCATCCTGCACAATCTCATGCGCACCCGCTACCCAGTCTTGCAGAACAGGCTCGTGGACCTCCAACAAGACAATGGGGACATGGAGCCTGGGGAATGGAGGCAAGGGCAAAACCTGATAGCCACTGAGGATGTGCAAGGCCCCAACAGAGCCTCACGTGAAGGGAAGAAGCAGCGCAACCTCCTGAAACACTGGTGCAACTCCCCAGCTGGAGCAGTGGAGTGGCAAGACAGGATGATAGATGATTAATGGGTGCTTCCTTCAGCCTGTCTCATCACATGGATGAGATTGGGCCATGTATGTTGGGTGGGCCTATAATGAACAGGGTGTTTAATAAAGAGTTGTGTTTGTGTTGACATGTGTGGATGATTATTACATTATTATTGATAATAAAGGGCCATAGGTGTGGCACCTGGGAGGGTGGACCCTACAGTCCCACTATGCTTGCACTGGAGGTTTATCTATCCCACAGCTATTACCCATCCCAAAGGTATCCCTGCCCATCCCACAGGTATCCCTGCCCACCCCACATGTATCCCTGCCCACCACACTGCTATCTTAACCCATCCCACAAGCATGCAAAGGCTTAAACCAATTCTAAAAGTTTCCACCAAGACTTTATTAAAAAAAATAAATGAAGCAAATGTGTGAATCAAAGATAAACTTTATTGAACAACAAGCTGTAACAGATAAATTACCCAAGTCATGTGTCCAAATAGAGTCCACACCCAGTCTCTGGCAGTCTTCACGATCACTTGGAGGTGTGCCCAGTCTCAGGGGTGAAGGGTCCAGGTGCTGTGGAGGTGGGTGCTGCTGCAGTGCTGGTCTGAGGTGTCATTGGGGTGCCTGGCCCTGAGAGGACAACAGGTGAGGGTGTGTTGAGGAAGCTCTCAGACAGCTGGCTCAGCCTCGTGATACTGAGAGGTCCTTCCTCCATGCCATGGGGTGTCAGCCCCAGTACTGATCACAGATGTATTGAGGCCGGGCTTGGCTGTGGGGTAGAGGAAGGAGTAGTGTAGTGGGGCTGTCTGGTCTGCAGCTGAGCGAGGTGAGGCATGGGTGGCATCATTGGCATGGGTGGCATCGCTGTCATCGATGGCATCATTGGCGTGGGTGGCATCGGTGGCATCAGTGGAACCGGTGGCAACGGTGTCACCCGATGACTCTGTGCCTGGACTGGGAAGGGCTGCTGCCTGTGCTGCTGAACCTCCTGGTTGCCGTAGCCCTGGTAGGTGAGGGCCTGTGGGAAGCCTTGGAATGGGAGGGACATCGCCTGGGGTGGAGGAGCAGACCTGGAGTGGGTGGGAGCAGGTTCCTCTGGATCTGGAGGGTTGTGAAGCAGCTCGGTGATCTGGTCCTTCACCACCTGGTACTGGGGTTCCTTCATGTTCCTGAGGGTCTGGTTGACATAGGTGAGGAAGGGCTTGCGGTTGGAGGATGAGGAGTTGGTGTTTACCAGCTGAGAGAGGAGATCTATGCTGGTGCGGATGGTGTCCCTGATCTCCAGGAGGACAGTGTGGCTCCGCCCCTCCTGCTGTCTGGCTCTCTGCCTTTCTGCGGAGGTGGAGCTGGGGGGGGCGTGGATGCGGCTACGGCTGTGGTGGACGCGACTTCTCCTTTCTCCCACCACACCAGGGAGTCCTCCATGTGCTCCACCACAGTTACAACACCTGTCCGTGGGTTCTCCGCCGAGGCTGGCAGGAAGGCTGGCACCAAGGCTTGCAGGAATGCTGGCAGCAAGGCTTGCAGGCAGGCATGCAGGCAGGGCAGGCAAGGACTCGATGTATCCAGCAGCAGGTCTTTCCTCTGAATGCTGGCCACATGTGACCTGCTTCCCTTCATATCCGCGGGGCTGACGCAATACATCCCCCCCGCATGCACAATTAATGCAAGGCATCTGCTAGGCTTCGGCTGTGCATCCGCTAGGCTTCTGTTCTGCATCCGCTTCATCCGCTGTGCATCCGCTGTGCATCCACTGTATCTGTTCCGCGTCCGCTTTGCTGAGGTCCCCCGGAAGCCTAGCGGGTGTGCCATCTGCTCCCATCTGCTTCCATCCACTGGGCTTCCATTCCGCATCCACTTTCCATCCGTCCTGCGTCCTCCCTGCGTCCGTTCCTTTCTGTGTTATCCGCTCCGGTTATGCAAATTTTTGCCCCTTTTGAGAGCGGATAACAACGGATGGAACATTTTGCTCGTCCGTTGTGTCCTTTTTACATACGTTTTGCATCTGTTGGGCAGTGTGACAGGGCCTTAACATGTTCTTTGCTAAAATCTTTGCTTTATCTTTATTTATTTTCAAACCTGCCACTTTCCCATACTCTTCTATCTTTTCTATCAGTTTAGGTGCAGACTCCAATAGATCCTCTAATATAAATACCAGGTGATCTGCAAAAGCTTGTAATTTATACTTTTCTTTTTTAATTTTCATTCCTTTTATTTCTTTTTCCTCTCTGATGTTCCTATTCAGCACTTTCAGTGTTAACACAAACAACAGAGGCGTCAGTGGACAGCTTTGTCTGGTCCCTTTTCCTGATATTTATAAAGTCTGTTAACTCTCTATTTATCATAACCTTTGCAGTTTGTTTATGATATATCATTTCGATGGCTTGAGTAAATTTTTTACCAAAGCCCATTTGGTCCAATTGTAACAACATAAAATGCCAATTCACATTATCAAAGGCTTTTTGTGCATCTGTAAACATCAGAGCCATTTGTTTTTCAGGATGCGCCTCATAGTATTCCAGTCTATCTAAAATTATTATCATATTATCTTTAATCTGTCTCTTCGGCAGAAATCCATTTTGATCAGGATGAATAAAATTGTTAAATATCTTTTCTGTCTTTCTGCCAGAATTGAAGCAAAAATTTTATAATCTGAATTTAATAGTGATATAGGTCTGTAATTTTTAACTTGGTGTGGGTCTGTGTCCTCCTTCGGTAGATATGTTATATATGCTTCTGACCATGTTTTGGGTATTATCTTCTTTATCATAACTTCATTCATAATTTCTCATAAGTGAAGATTCAATATTTCCTGGAATGTCTTATAAAATTCCCCTGCAAACCGTCCGGACCTCGTGCTTTCCCAATGTTTTGCTTCTTTTAAAACTTCTGTTAATTCCATCATTGTTATATTACTTTCTAACATTGTTTCAATATCTTTGGGTATCTGGGGCAAATTTGCTTCCTGAAAGTATTGTTGAACGCTTTCTTCCTGAACATACTCTTGACGGTACAGTTTTCTATAATAATCTTGAATAATTCTTTTCTTCTCTGCATTTCCATAGCATACATGTCCTTGTTTGTTTATCAATTGATTTATTCTTCTCAAGTCTCTTTCCTTTCTCAATTTATATGCTAGCCATCTGCCTGGTTTATTTTCATCTTCAAAATAGTTCTGCTTAGCATTTCTAATTTTTTTCTATTTCTTATTTTTCCATTAGCCCCATTTTATGCTAAGTTATGTCCATTTTAATTTTAATGTCCTTTTTTTGTGGAAATTTCTGTAGTTCTTCCTATAGTCATCTTCCAATATTTTAAAGATTCTTTTCTGGTTTATATTTCTTTTCCTTGTATAGTCCATTATCAAACCTCTTGTATAAGCCTTCATCGTGTCCCAGAGGTTCTGAGATAATATATCCTTTTTTGTATTTTCTTTAAAGAAAAAAGTCAATTATCTCTCAATTTTCTCTTTAAAGTCTTTTTCTTTTAATATCATATTATTTAAAGTCCATCTAGATCTCCCTTTTTGTCCTTTCCATACAAGTGTTACTGGATTGTGATCTGCCCAGGTACTTGCTTCTATTTCAATGTCTTGTATGTTAGAGAGCAATTCTGTTGACATCCATATCTATTCTACACCATGATGCATGTCTATTTGAATAAAAGGTATTGTTAGGGATAACATTGTTTACCCTAACTGGTTTAGGTGAAATAATAACTATGAATCATAGTTAGTGTATGTTAGAGTGTATGCAGCTTTAACGGTGAAATAGCAATTAAAGGAGTGGTTATGAAAACAATATATAAGTAGCAAGTCTACAGCTTGCTCGCGCTCTCTCTGGCTTTGATGATCCCTGATTACTGCTTGGAATCAAGACTGCATTGCTCGAACGGGAGAGACAACAAAGGACTGATTTTGTAAGTGAACTGACATAGGATATTCTACATGGACTTTGCTAAATGAATACCCCTGAATGGACTGACTACATGGTAAATAACTATTGGACTGATATTTGACTATGCCATAAACTTATACTGGAATAAACTATATTCTTGATAGCACAAGCGTATCTGTTATTTTTACTGTATGTTAATAAACATACAAGCTTAGCTTACTCATTTATCTGTGTGCCTATCTGACTAACGCTGCACATTCTGTTTAGCTTGTCTACCTAACCCTGGTTGGGGAACCCAGGCTTAACACTGGTTATGGGACCAGAGGCTGCAAAATCAGTTTAAACAGATTAATGTAAAAAGTGAGAGGTTAAACAGGTTAATGTAAAAAGTGAGAGTTTGTGTTGTTATACATTACAGTAAACAGACAGCTGTGTTTTATTAATTATATTTTTATATCCATATAAGAAACCATGGCACAAGTCAATTTACACAGTTTGTCCCTTATATCCAAGCTGGATGGAACAAACTATGTATCATGGTCTACAAAATGTAGTCTACTTCTACGAAGAGAAGGTCTGTGGAACATAATTGAAAATCCACCAAATGTAGAAGAATGGGATCCAGAGGATGAGGAAGACAGACTAAAGATAGAAGAATTTAAGCATAAAAATCAACAAGCCATTTGCATAATTGCGTTAACCTTAACTGATCAATAGCTTGTTTATATCCACAGAGAGAAAACGGCTTTTGGGTGTTGGCAGAAGCTGAAGAGAATTTATGTTCGAGATAATATTGGTGCTCACATAAATCTAACACGGAAGCTTTTCAGGACACATCTCCAAACAAATGGTGATATGCTGAGTCATTTAAAAACTATGCAAAGCATTTTCCAAGAATTACACGAGAAAGAAATTATTTTCTCTGAACTACACCAAGTTTATATAATTCTATCTTCCCTTGATGAAAGTTATGATAACTACGTAACTTCACTTGAAATTTTGCCAAAGGACAATTTAACTTTAACAGATATAACTGGCAGATTGATTGAAGAGGCCAGAAGAAGGCATGAAAGAGATGAATTAAGGAGGAAGCAACCTCAAAAGAAGATAATAAACCTCCTACTGCATACGCAATTAAAAAGTGTTTTAATTATGGAGGAAGAGGACATTTGGCAAGATTTTGTAAAAAGGCAAAGCGCCAGAACGCTGGCCAGAATACTAAAAATCATCAAAAGATAAATAAACATTTAGAATTAGCCATGTATACTAACAGAGCTGTAAAAAATAATTTATGGGTGGTTGACAGTGGAGCATCCCATTGTATAACAAATGATAACAAAATTTTTATTAAAATGTCCCAGAGTACACAGCAGATATCGTTAGCCAATGGCTGGAAACTGAAAGCTAAAGGTGAAGGTATAGCATATTGTTCTTTTATAAAAGAGAATGTAAAAATGTTATATGTACCAACTTAAGTTTAATTTAATTTCAGTTAGAATTTTGGTTAAACTAGGATATGCAGTTACATTTAAGGGAGATAACTGCATACTTGAAAAAGAAGATAAGAGAATTACTGCATCTTTAAGAGGTGAATTATATGTGTTAAATGATGATGGTTTAAAGGTGGCTAACACAATTTATGAAAATAAGAAACCTCATGATGAATGTATTCACTTGTTACATAGAAGGCTAGGGCATTTAAATTTTAAAATGCTTAAGAAAACTGTTGAATTGTCTAAGGGAATAAGTTTGAAATCTTGTAATAAGTATTTGCAATGTAATGCCTATAATCAAAATAAGAGCAGGGTCATACCGGCTAATAGAGTTGATGGATTTACTACTAAAGAGCCTTTAGAAATAGTATTTGCTGATTTAATAGGTCCGAAAAAACCAAGTGTAGGAGGAGCTTGCTACATACTAAGTATAATGGACCACTATTCTAGATATGGGTTTTGCTATTTAATGAAGAGCAAAACTGAAACATATCAAAATCTATTTAATTGGCTAAAATTTGCTGAAAGGAAAACTAAAAAGAAATTAGTAACTCTCATCACAGATAATGGTACAGAATTTACAAATAATAAATTTAAAAACAGACTTAGAATGTTAGGTATTCAACATAAAATGTCTGCACCATATAGGCCACAACATAATGCCTTTATAGAGAGAAGAGGCCAAACATTACAATCAATGGCACGAACTATGATGTCTGATTCAGGATTACCTGACAATTTATGGGGAGAAGCAATAATGTGTGGTAATCATATATTAAATAATGTTGTTAATTCAACAACAGGTGAATTACCATTCACACTGTGGCATGGTACAAAACCTGATTTAAGTTACATGCACACATTTGGAGCACCAGCATGGGTGCATATCCCTAAACAACTTAGATACAAAGGACAGCATAGAGCTAAAAGATTGATTTTTGTAGGTTACACATCTAATCATAGATCTTATAGATTCTGGGAACCAGGTACATCTAGAGTTTACACCAGTGCTAGTGCAAAATTCCTAGAACATGTAGGATGGAATAGATTAGAGCAAGATTTAAATAATGAAGTATTTATTGAACCCTACAAAAGGCAGAAAGATCAGATTAGCTATAAGAAGAGTCCAATTAAAGAAGAAGTCCACGAAGAGCAAATAGGACCAGAACAAGAGGAAATAGTTGATCAGGAAGAGTTATATGATCAAGAACAATTAATAGAGGAAAGTCCACCTGTAAGTCCTATAATACCTAGACGTACTACACGTGTAACTAGACCACCTGATAGGTATCAAGCAAGTATAGTTTGCCAAGTAACTAAAGTTCCAACTAGTGTAGATGAACTTAGGATGTATCCTGCTAAGGATCAGGAGAATTGGCAAAAGGCAATGGAAAAAGAACTAAATTCATTAAAGGTAATGAAAGTGTATGAAGATGCCAAATTAACTCCAGGAGAAAAATCCATTGGGTGCAAATGGATATTTAAAGTAAAAACTGGAAATGATGAGACTGTTACCCATAAAGCTAGGTTAGTAGCTCAAGGATTTAATCAAACTGCATCTGATTATGATGAAGTGTTTGCACCAAGCCTTAAAGCTACATCTTTAAGAACAGCATTAGTATGGGCAGCTAAGAAAAACTATGTCATTAACCATTTAGATGTAGAAACTGCTTATCTACATGCACCATTGCAGCACACTATATATTTAAGAAAACCAATTGGCATAAATGACAATAAAGTAAACAGTAATGATTGTTGGAAACTCAAAAAGAGTCTTTACGGGTTGAAACAATCTGGGTTTGAGTGGAACCAATATATTGTGAAAGAGTTAAACAATATAGGTTTTAAATCTGGTTTTGCAGATCCGTGTGTGTTTAAAAGAGAAAATAATGGAACAATGTCATTATTGTTATTATTTACAGATGATATTGCTTTGATAACTAAGACTAATAATGATGCTAATGAGATTATATCATTATTAGCCAAAAAGATAAAAATAAAGCATTTAGGTGAAATTAAAAGGTATCTAGGATTGACAATTAATAAAACAAATAATGGTTTTAAGATATCTCAAGAAGATAAAATTTGCCAATTAATTAAAACTTATAAGATGGAACTTTGTAAACTGGCAAAGACTCCAATGAGTCAGGAAGTTTGCCAAACTAATGATCAAAGTCCCAAATTTGATAAGTCCATATATCAATCTTTGATTATATATATTTGATTATCATATATAAGCAATTGGTCAAGGCCAGATATTGCTTATAGTGTAAATCAGCTGGCACGTTTTAATTCAGATCCAAAAGAATATCATTGGAAATCCTTAAAAAGAATATTGAGATATCTTAAGGGAACAATAAACCATGCATTATATATAGAACCAAAGGGTGATTTGAGTCTTAGTGCTTATGCAGATGCAAGTTTTGCAACTGATATAAACACTAGAAAATCAACATCTGGGATGGCTATATTATTTGGTAAGACACTAATAGGATGGAGGTCAATCAGACAACAGCATATTAGTTTATCCACGATGGAAGCAGAATTTTCATGTCTATCATTATTATGCACTGACTTGATTTTCTACAAACAGTTATTGTTGGACATGGGTATAACTATAAAAGATTCCATTATGGTATATGAGGATAACCAAGCAGCTATAAAGTTAGCTACTAGTATTGCTGTAAAAACTAGATCAAAACATACTGACTTAAGATATTTGAATGTAAGAGAATCAGTGAAAAATGAATTAATAAAATTAGAATACTGCTTATCAGAAGAAAACATAGCAGACCAATTTACAAAAGCTCAAGGAGCAACTAAGTTTAAAGAAAGTTGCGAAAAATATTTTCTAAAGTTGTAAATGATTCATAGTTATTATTATTTAACCTAAAAGGGGAGAATGTTAGGGATAACATTGTTAAACCTAACTGGTTTAGGTGAAATAATAACTATGAATCATAGTTAGTGTATGCAGCTTTAACTGTGAAATAGCAATTAAAGGAGTGGTTATGAAAACAATATATAAGTAGCAAGTCTACAGCTTGCTCGCACTCTCTCTGGCTTTGATGATCCCTGATTACTGCTTGGAATCAAGACTGCATTGCTCGAACGGGAGAGACAACAAAGGACTGATTTTGTAAGTGAACTGACATAGGATATTCTACATGGACTTTGCTAAATGAATACCCCTGAATGGACTGACTACATGGTAAATTACTATTGGACTGATATTTGACTATGCCATAAACTTATACTGGAATAAACTATATTCTTGATAGCACAAGCGTATCTGTTATTTTTACTGTATGTTAATAAACATACAAGCTTAGCTCACTCATTTATCTGTGTGCCTATCTGACTAACGCTGCACATTCTGTTTAGCTTGTCTACCTAACCCTGGTTCAGGAACCCAGGCTTAACAGGTATATTGTTTATTTTCCGCATTTCTCTCTCTCCATGCATCTTTTAAGTTTATCTCATCGACATTCGAAAGAAGGATTTTGGTAATGTCTTTCTAGTTTTCTTTGCTGTTTTTTATGTTTTATAATCCAATTTGTTCTTTATTATTCCATTAAAATCTCCCATCAGACAGATATTGCAATGTAAGATTTTCCTGTAAAAATCTTCTTGATTATCATTTGGAGCTTAAATTGCTATTAAAAGTATCTTTAGATTATTGTCCATTATCTCCACCATCAAAATCCTTCCATCATCATCTATATACATTTGTTCCGCAGGTATTCTATATCTAATGTATAACACCACTCCCCTCTTTTTACAATGTGTTAACACTGTAAATAATTTCCTTAATTTTTGTGGTTTCAATATGTAATCATGTTGTTTTTTTAATAAGTACTTCTTGTAGGCAGATTATATCAAATTTTAATTTCTCTAATTTATGAAATACTTTTCTCCTTTTAATAGCTGAATTAAGCCCATTTATATTAATTGTAATCATTTTTTTCTCATCCATTTTAGACTTTGTAAGAAGGATTTGTTGCTCTAGTAGATCTTGATTCTCATTGTTCTCTGGGTACACCACCTACGGCTCCTTTCTCTTTTTCAATTACTGCTGTATATTCCTCTTGAAATTCAATTAATGACTCTTTTTTTCTTATATCTTCCTCCCTTCCTCTAAAATATTCCAGTTAGAATAACTCCACTTTTTCAGCTGTATCAATTCTGTGTCTTTGTTCCTGCCAGGTAAACATGAAACCTTCGGGTATCAGCTGAAGGTTTTATTCCTCTCTTAAGTAATTCTTTGGTCAAAATTAAATATTCTCTTCTTATCTCTCTCACTCTTCTCGGTACCTCTTTCAGTACCACTATTTCTTTATCTTTGTACTTTAGTGTTTTTTTCTCTTGCTGCCTGCAGTATTTGTGATTTTATCATTTTCTTAGTAAATCTGATGTGAACTTCTTTTGGCAGTTTATTTCTCATTGCGTATCTTGTATAAACATGAAAAACTTTGTCCATTCCATCCATTATCTTCTCTTTAGTTACCTCTAATGCTTCTGCCAGGATTTCTGTCATCATTTCAGCAAGGTTTCACCCTCTTCTTCTTCTATATTTTGAAATCTAAGATAGAATTCTGATCTATCAATTTCCCATCCCAATGATTGCAGAGATCTGCCCTTATCTCTTTCCACTTCACTCAATCAGGTATCCATATCTCCAATCTTCTTATCTCTTTGTACATCTTGTTCTTCAATTTTCTTAATTCTGTCCTTGTATTGCATCATCATCTGTTGAATATTTTCGATTTTTTCATCCGTCTTTTCTGTCCTTTGCTCAGTATTCTCTGTTCTCTTTTCAATATTATTTGCTTTTACTTGTATCTTTTGAATTCCTTGCATAATCATCTGCAGTGTCACTTCTTTCTCCTTCTCTTGTTGTAACATCCCCTGTATTGATCATTATCTTCCAGATGGTGGGGAAGAAGAAGTCAGGATTGAAAAAGCTGAGGCTGATATTTTTCTGTTCATCTTAAAGTACAATAGAAAAATTAAAAAGAAAAAGCAAGAGCAGCCAATTGCCACTCCAGTAAAATAATAATAATAATAATTAAAAATAAAAGAGAAAAGGACAAAATCTTCAGGCACTTGAATGAGCACCTTCAGGCATCTTAATCCAATTGGTTCCAATTATGTGGGAAAAAAAGGGGAGAAGATAGAGAAAGGATGAAAAAAATAAAAAAAGAAAAGAAAAGATTTAAAAATACAGAGATCTGTATATTCCCCTTACAGAAGAGGTAAAACAAAGGGAGGAAGGGGGGAAAAGTAGTCTTAAAAATCCAACTGGGAGGTGGAATAGAAAAAAAAGGGAAGAAAAAATGCAATTCTGTCAACAAGCAAAGCACTGCTACTAGATGTTCCAGGCTTTTTACTAAATCAAAAAACAAAATTTCCAATTCTCTTTTCAAGGTCACTTCAATCTTCTTTCTTCAATTTCAAATCCAGACTCCAGCTATCAGTAGTTCTACAGAAGAGCACCTGCAAACAATCTACATGCTCTTCCTGCTATCTTTTCAATGAAAAGCAGAGTCCTTGAATGTAACAGCAAATGTGTCAAGAAAGAAATGAAAACAATGTATCCAAGCCTCCAGGTGGCAGCACTACTTAAGCCCATGTCACATTGCACCAACGGATGCAAAGAGGCTGTAAAACAGAGAAAAATGCTTGCCATCCGTTGGAAAACGCGATGCATCCATTGTGTACTCACTGCGTACGTCTTTCATACACTCTATCCATGAAACATCCGTCTACTGCTATTTCATCCACTCAAAAATTTTTGAGCTACACAAAACTTTTTGAGCAGATGAACTTTCCGCCGCGTACCATCTACATCCGCGACACATACAGGAAACAAACATTCTATATCCGTTGTCATCTGTTACACGTCGATGTATCCTCTCGGCATCCTCTGGGCATCTGCACAACTCACATCTGCTCCAGTGGAAAGCAGAAAGAGGGAGGTAGTGAAAGGTACGCGGAATGTCCACACAGGTTAGTAACAGACATAGAAAGGATGAAAGTAGATGCAGCTCGAATATAAAGCATTAAAACGGACAAAACGTTTGTATATGGGATGTATCTTAGATATTTAGGATGTCTGGAGAATGTCTAGAGTATGTGGAAGGGCACCTAGTGGAAAACTGACATTTCCTATAAAAAGGGGGAGGAAATCACCTGGATCTCACTATCAGTCCAGCAGCCGTGGTGTGCAGACCTCTTCAGCCTTGCTCTTGCTCTTCCACATCATCCATTCATGTCCACCATGGATCGTTGCACACTCCTTTTGGTAGCCGCCATCATTCAACACCAGAACCAAGCCCTGTTCAGACTGTTTCACCTTTTCTACGCAAGAAGAAGAAGGAGACGTCCAAGAGCTATCTGGGTCTGAAGATGGATCGGGAGAAGAGTGGAGTTTGGACTCTATGACAAGCTGATAGTGGAGCTGAGGAATGAAGACCCTCGTGCATTCCAGCACTTCATGAGGATGCCACCAACCATGTTTGATGAAGTTGTGGAGCGTCTGAGACCCAGGTTGACCAAGGCAAACACCAACTTCCATCCTAGCCTGCACTCTGGACTGAAGGTGGCACTGACTCTGTGCCACCTGGTCTCTGGGACCACATATAGAAACATGTAGTTTGCCTGGAGGGTGCCACACAACACCATCAGCATTGTGGTCAGAGAAGTGGTGCAGGCCATCATCGAAGAATATGTGGATGAGCTCCTCCAGTGTCCCACCACTGAACAAGGCTGGAGGAAACTTGCAGAACAGTGGTATCAGAGGTGGAACTTTCTCCACACCGTTGGAGCCATAGATGGGAAGCACATGGCCTGCACAGCTCCACCCAACTCAGGGTCCAATTATTACAACTACAAGGGCTTCTTCAGTATCATCCTATTTGCCATGGTTGATGCTGACTACAAGTTCATGTACATTGATGCTTCAGGCAACGGGTCAGCTTCAGATGCCCAGATATACAATGCCAGTGACCTCAAGGATGGGCTGGAACGGAACCTCATCATGGGTTTCCCAGATCCAGACCCCCTACCCAATGAAACACAAGATGTGCCCTACTTCATCGTAGGTGATGATGCCTTCTCCCTCAGAACCTACCTCATGAAGCCCTACACTTCAAGATACCTCACCCGTGAAGAGAGGATCTTCTACTACAGGCTGTCCAGGGCAAGACAGGTGGTGGCGAACGCCTTTGGCATCCTGGCCAAAAGATTCCAGGTACTTCTCACCACCATGCAGCATCACCCAGGGACCGTGAGGAGCATCGTGGAAGCTTGCTGCATCCTGCACAAACTCATGCACATCCGCTACCCAGTGTTGCAGAACAGGCTTGTGGACCATCAACAAGGCAATGGGGACATGGAGCCTGATGAATGGAGGCAAGGACAAAACCTGATAGACACTGTGGATGTGCAAGGCCCCAACAGAGCTTCACATGAAGGGAAGAAGCAGCGCAACCTCCTGAAACATTGGTGCAACTCCCCAGCTGGAGCAATGGAGTGGCAAGACAGGATGATAGATGGTTAATGGATGCTTCCTTGAAACTGTCTCATAACACTGATGAGATTGTGCCATGTATTTTGAGTGGCCCTACAATGAATAGAGCATTAATAAAGAGTTTTGTTTATTTTGAAATGTGTTGATCAATAAATAAATTGTTATTGATAATAAAGGTCGATATGTGTGGCAGCTGGGAGGGTGGACCATACAGTCCCACTATGCTTGCACTGAGGTTTATCTATCCCACAACTATCCTTACCAATCCCACAGCTATCCTTACCCATCCCACAGCTATCCATCCCACAGCTATCCTTACCAATCCCAGAAGCATGCAAAGGCTTAACCCTTTTTTCAAAGTTTTCACCAACACTTTATTAAGTAAATAAAATGAACCAAGTGTGTGAAGCAAAGATAACCTTTATTAATAACAAACTCTATGACTTTATTAAAAAGCAAAATGACCCAAGTAAAGTGTCTTAAACAAAGATAAAGTGAACAGGTAATAACTCAGTCTCTGGCACTCTTCTCAGTCACTCTGAGGTGTGCCCAAGGTCTCAGGTGTAAAGGGGCCAGGGACTGTGGAGGTGGCTGTTGCTGGAGTGCTGGTCTGATGCACCATTGGGGTGCCTGGCCCCGAGAGTACAACAGGAGATGGTGTGTGTAGGAAGCTCTCAGAGAGCTGAATCAGTCCCGTGAGGTTGAGAGGCCCTTCATCAAGTACCTGGGATGTGAGGCCCAAGACTGATGACAGATGTTCTGATGAAGGTATTGGCTGTGGGGTGAAGGAAGGAGGAGTGTAGTGGGGCTGTCTGGTCTGCAGCTGGGTCAGGTGAGGCATCTGTGGTGTCTGTGGCATCCTATGAACCTAGGCCTGGACTGGGAAGGGCTGCCTCTGCTGTGGGAAGTCCTGGTAGTGGTAGGCTTGGTAGGTGTGGGGCTGTTGAAATCCATGGAAGGGCTGTGACATTGCCTGGGGTGGAGGAGCAAACCTGGAGTTGGTAGGAGCAGGTTCAACTGGGCCTGGAGGGTGGTGCAGAAGAGCTGTGGTCCTCTCCTTCATCACCTGGTACTGGGCCTTGGGCATGTCCATGAGGGTCTGGCTCACGTACATGATGAAGGGCTTGTGATTCGAGGATGGTATGTCGAAGTGGACCAGCTGGGAGAGGAGATCTGTACTGGCTTTGATTGTGTCCCTGATCTCCACAGAGGACAGTGTGGCTCTGTCCCTATGGTCTGCCTCTCTGCCTGCTTTCTGTGGAGGTGGAGCTGGGGGTGGGTGTGGGTTGCTCTCTGGTGGCTACTTCTTCTTGCTCCATCTGAGACAGGGGATCCTCCACGTTCTCCGGCACGGGGAGTGCAGCTGTCGGGGGGGGGGGGTCTCTGTCGTGGGGCCCTCCAAAGACACCTGCCTGGACATGGTAGCTATCTCCTGGCTGGAAGAGGACTGGCTCTCTGTGGGCTGTCTGAGGGAGAGGGGTCTCAGAATGGCTGCTCCTCGGTGGCGGATCTCACCCTCCAGGAAACCACACTTGGCCTTGACGTACATCTCCCAGTCAATGAGCTTGACAGCAGCCTGCCCGGATTTCTTGAGGTGTAGCTTGCCATACCAGGTATGCATGTGCTTCCACCATCCAAGGAGTGCTTCTGCAGTGTACCCCAGGCTCTCTGCCATGTCTCTCCAAGCTGCCTGCTTCTTCTTGGTGTCCTGATACAATCTGTGGCCTTTTCTCCAGAGGTACTCGTTCTCCCTCAGCCATTCCAGCACCTCATCCTCATGCTCTTCGGAAATGGTGTACTGTTTTCTCTCTCCTTTCTCCTTGCCTTGTCTCTTCCTCCCTCTGGCAGGGGCTTCAGGGGCTTGAGCAGCAGGGCTTTGAGGGCCTTGGGGCTGGTCCATCACAGCAGCAGTACCACCACCAGCAGCAGCAGCAGGAGAAGCAGCAGCAGCAGCAGGAGAAGCAGCAGCAACAGCAGGAGAAGCACCACCACCAGCAGCAACACCAGCAGGAGAAGCACCACCAGCAGCAGAAGCAGCAACAGCTTCAGGGTCAGCGCCAGGGGGTGGGATGGTGGTTCTGTCCTTCTTGCCAGGGCTGGCAGGAGTAGGTACAGGCTTCCTCTTCTTCCCCATGGTGTTCTCTCAAGATGTCTCTGGCAGCAGGTCTTTCCTCTGAATGGTGACCTGCTTGCGAGCTGCATCCTTTTATATCCGCGGAGCTTACGCAATTCATCCTCCCCGTATGCTCAGTGAACGCTTTGCATCCTCTACGCATCCTCTATGCATCCGCTATGCATCCTATAGGCATCCGTGATTCATCCGCGTTATCTGCTGTGCATCCGCTCCTTCCGCTATGCGTCTGCTTTGCTATTCTTCCCCCGGAAGCCCTGCGGATGTGTCATCCGCTACCATCCGCTTTCATCCGCTAGGCTTTCTATGAACATCCGCTTACCATTCCCGCTACATCCTCCCCACGTCCGTTCCTTTCCGTTGTTTTCCATTCTATTTATGCAAATTTGGGGCACTTTTGAGAGCGGATAACGGATGGAGCCACCCCTGAAATTTTGCTCATCCGCTGTGTTCTTTTTGCATACGTTTTGTATCCGTCGGCCAGTGTGACCTAGCCTTTATTTCCCTTTCCTTTCGCTTCCCTTCTAATGTTAAAATCAGGAATAATAAAAAATATAAAGAATCTAAAATTATTAAAAAAGAAAAAGCAAGAGAATAAAAACTTTTCCAAAGAGTTTTTTTGAAGGGAAAAAATAAAAATTAAAAAGGAAAGACCAGTCCAATTTAAAAGTTAAAAAGTTCCAACAAAATCCAAAGTTCTAATTAAAAAAAAAAAAAACTTCAGGTTTAATTTGTGCTTAATCTTGCTGCTTTAGCACTTTTATCTTCACTTTTAAATTTAATTTTAGTCTTTTAGGGTGTTCTCTCCAGAAAAAATAGAAAATTATCTCACCAAACTGACACACTTTCTTTCCAGCTTTCTTCCATTCCGGAACTGTCCCAGCTTCAGCAGTTTTAATGGCTGCCTCTCCACAGCGGGAAAAAAGGGTTTCTCTTGGATCTACCAGGGACTTTGTGATGTTCCTGGGATCGACAGGATGTGCCCTCCTCTATCACTATCTCTAAGGGATGGTTTAGGTCTGTTGGGACCATCCTGCAATGGAGATATCAGCAGCGATCTTAGAGCTTAAAGATCACATGCTGTACTGCTGCGATGCAAACTCTGCCCTCTCTGAAATACTTTATTTTTTAAAGGAAATATAACAAATTCATTTTTTCTATTATTTCAGGTATTTGGTTCTTTATACAGTATATTAATTTCATCTCAGATAGTTTAGAAGGAAAAATATATTTATACTTATTGATATGAATCCAATTATTTATTTTAGAGGTTTGATGATTTTATTAGTAAAGCTCAGATTCATTCTGTTGATTCTTTTTATGAACCTATAGCAGGAGAGTCAAACTCGATTTCATTGAGGGCCACATTCAGGTTGTGTTTGACTTTGGGGGTCCAGTGTGGGTGTGGCCAGCTCAATGTTAATCATGTCAGGTGCACTTGTAGTGGTCCAGTTAGGGCTGGGGGGGGATCCAATGTCTTCCAGTGGAGGAAGGCAAGACCAGGGAGAATGCCGAACCCTTGTCCTCCAGACTCTTACCATCCCTCTCAGGCCACGCAGGACCCCTGGATGGCAGCACAGATTGTCCAGAGCCCTAGGCAGTGGAGGGCCAATGCCCAGCCTGGCTCATGATCTTCCAGGGCACCGGGATCCCACAGCCCAGCTCAGCCCAGCCCCACTTCCCAAAGGGGTGCCTGGCTGCATTTACCCCCTTCTCCACGTAGGCAGCCCTCTGAGCTCTGTTTTGCACTGTGACAGCCTCCTGCAGTACTCTGCCAGCAAAAACAGAGTTTGGAAAGGGCACAGGCAGCCCTCCCAAGCTCCATTTTTGGCTATGACGACCTGCTCCAGCATGCTGCCACCAAAAATGGAGCTCAGGAGGGCCAGGCCGAGTCACCATGGGCTGGTCTGATGTTTCCAGGGCAGCCTCATGGGCCAGATCTAAGCACCCCACAGGCCAGATCTGGCCTCCGGGCCTTGAGTATGACACCCCTGACCTATAGCATAGAAACTAGTAATATTCTTGGGCATTTTTAATTAACCTTGCCTGAAGTTAAAATATTTCCTTAAAATATGTTTATTTAGGAAATAAAAATATTTCCTAAAATATGTTAAACTGACACTTTCTAAGATTTTTGGTCAACATATTGTAGTCCCATTCCATATATATAGAAAGCATGAGCTCTGTTTTGCATGACTATTTAGAAAGAATCTTAGTATTTTTAAAGAATTCCATAATAAGCTTATTTGAATATATGCCATATTGTTCTATTTATGTCCAGAATACTAACTATATTCTATTTTTTTAGCATACAGCTCATGAAGTGATTCTGGTTGAAGATGAGGTGACAGACACCGAAGATAATGAAGAGGATGATTTAGGAGACTTGGATGATCAGCGTAGTATAATCCTTCATATTATCTCACAATTGAAACTTGGGATGGATCTAACTAGGGTATGTAGCTTGGGCCCTTTTAGTAATTAAATATTTGTTTCAACCTTTTTATCTGTATCTGTGATACTTGCTATCATGATATTTACTGCTTTCCCAATTTTTGCTTCAGTTGTATATTTACAAAACCGTAACTTTTTAAACAGGTAATGTATTTTTCAGGGATAGAAAGCTTTTACATTTAGTCATATTACAATGTAAAAGTAATCATTCTTCTTCATAATTAACAGTCCTAGAGTAAAAACTGGCTTTTAAAATATTTTAATATTTCTGGTATACTGTATCTGTTTCCAGTTGCTCTTGGGAAGTAGCTGGATCCCTGTTATTGAGATATACCCACTTCTACAGAAAAAAAAAATCACAGAAAATGGTAAACTAGCTTGTTAGACTCCTGCTTAAAAAATAAGAAGAAATGAAACACATTATTTGTGGGAAATGAAGAAAACTGTTTTTCTATAGAATAAACTTCTAATTTTGTAGCTTTTGATAATTCCCTCATTGTTAATCTATACACTTATATAGTGTAAATGTTCAATATGTACTTTATATCTTTTCAGCTTGCTAGACATGTGAAAATTAAAATTTATTTTAACCCTTTGGATTACCAATAATATGTAACTGAACATTTAAGTTCATAGTCAAAGAAGAATGTTCAAAGCCATGTGATGGTTAATTAAACTAATAACAGTTTGTTTTATTAAAAAGTCAGATCATTCAAATTCACATTTTTTATTGATTTAGAATGTTGTTTTTAAACTTCTATGATTTTTCAACGAGAGGCTTGAAGACATCCAAGATACACAGAATAAAAATTTATCCAGAGACACAGTGAACTTGAACCTTTGAAAACAATCTAAATCTGATCCATAGAAGACAAGAACTCAGAGTAAGGTACATGTGGTCATCCTTCACACATGATCAAAATCATTACTTTGCATCAAAATTTACACACATGCCAATTCTTTGAGCCAGAAATCCTGTAAAAATGTAGTTTGGGTGAATTCTTTGAATACTAATCTTCTCTCTTTATGCCAAAAACAGAAACAATGAAATAAATGTACATTCATTAGAACTTGAATACATTAAAAAATATTCCTTTTCCTCAACAATTGCCAGAGGACTCAGGACTGGGATAGCTTTATGTTTGTGCTATGATCTCATATGTATCTTTCCAATCAATAAGAGTTGCTACATTGGCAATCAAATGCAATTCTTAGCTATGATTAACTAGTCTGCCTATTGACTACTCATATTTTTTCTACATTAGCTATTTATATAAAATATAAAAACAATAACATTTATTTTGTCTAGTTTTTATATATTTTAAAATGTTTTAATTTTGAGATTCTATTGGAAAAATGTCTTATATATTAGAAAGTAAGAGATAAAGAATCAGAAGCCTAGCATTTAATCTGTGCATTAATAATAGAGTACTGAAGAGAATTCCAGTTTGAGCTTCTTTGGCAGTGGACCAAAATCCACAATCATGTGCCATTTTGATCCATGCTCACTGCCAGCTGGTTTTGGGGCTAAGCCACCCCATAGAGATGGTGAAGAGGGAGGAGAATGCCAGCAGGGTTGAGGACAGCCACATCTCTCCTCCCCAGCTGGCCATTACTTCCTTTCCCAAAGACGGTTGCAGCAGTGGTCAGAAATGGCCACCTCAAAGAAGAACTCGACAGGAAAAGAATGTGCAGGAGGAAGATAAGAAGAGAAAGTTTTGGCTGACTGGGTCAAACTGAAAAAGCAACAACATAAGGTACCCTGGAATTTGAATGATAAAGAATAACATTGCTCCCAAAGAAGATTTTGAAGCAGCGAATGAGAAAAGGAAGGGAAAGGATTTGTTTTCTTTTCTTTCCTTCCCCATATTGACAACTAAGAGATTTAAGTAAGAAACTCACAAAAAATCCACTTTGACATTAACAGGCATTTAAACTGAAATGAGAGAGGGAAGGGAAAGGATTTGGGTTTTTTTTCTTTCCTTCCCCACATTGACAACTAAGAGATTTAAGTAAGAAACTGACAAAAATCTACTTTGACATTAACAGGCATTTAAGCTGAAAATAAAATGTCAAAGGGATAATAAAGACTTCTGGACTTTCAAAAACTTTTAAAAGAAAGGAGAGAAAAGGAAAAAACAAAAGGGTGGGATCTGGAAAAATGGAGGAGACCACCTGGAAGTAAAAGGAATTAACAGTGAAACTTTAACAAGATTCCTAAAAGATACCTTCTAACTGAAACTTTGTAACAAGATAATAGAACTCCAGGAAGAGAATGTGGAAAAAAGAAGCAAGAAGAAACAGCTTTGGATTATTTGGATTACTTGGTGATTTTTGGATTTTTGGTTATTGGATCTAAAGGACTAAAATCAATCGAGTGGTTGTTTAAAAGTTTTTAAAATGGTATCACTCTTGGAAGAACTGAAAATGGAACTTAAAAAACAGAAAGAAGATGCACAAGAAGGAGGAGGTATTTTTTTGCTTCATATTTCAATTTTTAGAAATGAAGATCCTAAACTATGAGAAACAACAAGAAGTGCATAGAAGACATAAAGATAATGGGTGAAAATTTAATTGAAAGAGGGATTCTACAAGGGTACATAGGATAGTATTGTTATATTAGAAATAGAAATGAACTTAGAAAATATGGAACAAGTGTGATTAAAATGATAGATAAAATACTCATTGTCATGTAATGGAATGTTTGTTAAAAATTAAATAAAGAGAATGAGAGAATGAAATTAGGAAAGAAGGAGAACATTTTAATTATTATTAATGAGTTATAAACATTTAAGTGAAGAGGAATATAAAAGAAATATGAAAAAATTATGAAAATATTATGTGTTCCGAAGGAAGTATGATATCCCATTGAAAAGAAACATAAAGCCCCTGTCACACTGCACCAATGGATGGAAAGAGGATGTAAAACGGAGAAAAACACTTGCCATCCGTTGGTTAACACGATGCTTCCGTTCTGTACTCACTGCCTCCGTTTTGCTTCCTCTCTATCCGTCCAGCATCCGTCTATTGACATTTCATCCGCTCAGAGGGTTTTGAGCTGCTCAAAACTTTTGAGCAGAAAATGTATCCAATGCGTCCATTCTGCATCTGTTAGGCATACGGGGGATATCCATTCTGCATCCGTTACGCATCCGCTATATCTGCTAGGCATCCACTGCACATCCGTGCAACTTAAATCCGCTTGGACAAAGGGAGGAAGCAGACCGGATGGGGAACAGATGCGCAGCGTTAGTAGCACGGACGTAGAAAGGATGAAAGCGGATACAGCTCGCAAAGAAAGCATTTAAAACGGAAAAAATGTTAGCAGAGGGGACTTATCTCGGATATTAAGGATGTCGAGAGGATGCCTAGAGGATGCAAAGGGACACATAGGGGAAAACCTATATTGCCTATAAAAAGGGGGAGCAACTCACCTGGATCTCACTTTCAGACCAGCAGACGAGCTGTGCAGACCTCTGCAGCCTTCATCTGCCTCTTCCTCTTCCACAGCATCCAGTCATGTCCACCATGGATCGTAACAAACTCCTTTTGGTAGCCACCATCCTTCTGCAAAAGTGCGAAGCCATCTACAGGCTCTGTGAACTCTACTACGGGAAGAAAAGGAGGCGGCTAAGAAGCGTTTGTGTCTGAAGATGGATCAGGAGAAGAGCAGAGTACAGACTGTACAACAAGCTGATGGTGGAGCTCAGGAACAAAGACCCTAGTGAATTCCAGAACTTCATGAGGATGCCACCAGCCATGTTTGACGAAGTTGTGCAGCGGCTGACACCCAGGTTGACCAAGGCAAACACCAACTTCCGGCCCAGCCTGGACCCTGGGCTCAAGGTGGCACTCACTCTGTGCCACCTGACCTACGGGACCACCTAAAGGAGCATGCAGTACGGCTGGAGGGTGCCACACAACACCATCAGCATTGTGGTCAGAGAAGTGGTACAGGCCATCATCGAAGAATACATGGAGGAGCTCCTCCAGTGCCCCTCCACTGAGCAAGGCTGGAAGAAAGTTGCAGAGCAGTGGTATCAGACGTGGAACTTCCCACACACCGTTGAAGCCATCGATGGCAAGCACGTGGCCTGCAAAGCTCCAGCCAAGTCGGGGTCCACTTATTTCAACTACAAGGGCTTCTTCAGCATCGTCCTCTTCGCCATGGTCGATGCTGACTACAAGTTCATGTACATTGATGCTTCAGACAATGGCTCATGTTCAGATGCCCAGGTTTACAACGCCAGTGACCTCAAGGAGGGGCTGGAACGCAACCTCATCATGGGCTTCCCAGATCCAGACCCCCTGCCCAACGACATGCAAGATGTGCCCTACTTCATCATGGGGGATGACGCCTTCTCCCTCAGAACGTACCACATGAAGCCCTACACTTCCAGACTCCTCACCCGTGAAGAGAGGATCTTCAACTACAGGCTGTCCAGGGCAAGGCGGGTGGTGGAGAACGCCTTTGGCATCCTGGCCAACAGGTTCCAGGTACTTCTCACCACCATTCAGCATTGCTAAGAGACCATGAGGAGGATCATGGAAGCTTGCTGCATCCTGCACAATCTCATGCGCACCTGCTACCCAGTCTTGCAGAACAGGCTCGTGGACCTCCAACAAGGCAATGGGGACATGGATCCTGGGGAATGGAGGAAAGGGCAAAACCTGATAGACACTGAGGATGTGCAAGGCCCCAACAGAGCCTCACGTGAAGGGAAGAAGCAGCGCAACCTTCTGAAAGACTGGTGCAACTCCCCAGCTGGAGCAGTGGAATGGCACGACAGGATGATAGACGATTAATGGATGCTTCCTTCAGCCTGTCTCATCACACTGATGAGATTGGGCCATGTATGTGGGCCTACAATGAACAGGGCATTTAATAAAGAGTTGTGTTTATATTCAAATATGTGGATCAATGCTTATATTAGTGTTGATAATGAAGGGCCATAAGTGTGGCACCTGGGAGGATGGACCATACAGTCCCACTATGCTTGCACTGGAGGTTTATCTATCCCCACAGCTATCTCAACCCATCCCACAGCTATCTTAACCCATCCCAAAGGTATCTCTGCCCACCCCACTGCTATCCTTACCCATCCCAAAGGTATCCCTGCCCATCCCACAGCTATTACCCATCCCAAAGATATCTCTGCCCACCCCACTGCTATCCTTACCCATCCCACAAGCATGCAAAGGATTAAATCATTTCTAAAAGTTTCCAGCAAGACTTTATTACAAAAAAAGAAATGAAGCAAGTGTGTGAAGCAAAGATAAACTTTATTAATAACAAGCTGTAAAAGAAAAATGACCCAAGTCAAGTGTCCAAATAAAGTCTACAGGTAGCCACCCAGTCTCTGGCACTCTTCTCTGACACTCAGAGGTGTGCCCAGTCTCAGGGGTGAAGGGTCCAGGTGCTGTGGAGGTGGCTGGTGCTGGTGTGCTGGTCTGAAGCCCCACTGGGGTGCCTGGCCCTGAGAGGACAACAGGTGATTGTGTGTTGAGGAAGCTCTCAGACAGCTGGCTCAGCCCTGTGATGTTGAGAGCTCCTTCCTCCATGCCATGGGGTGTCAGTCCCAGTACCGAGGACAGATGTACTGAGGCCGGGCTTGGCTGTGGGGTGTGGGAAGGAGCAGTGTAGTGGGGCTGTCTGGTCTGCAGCTGGGCGAGGACTGGTGTGCCTGGCATCAGTGTCATGGGTGGCATCGGTGGCGTCAGTGGCATCAGTGTTGTGGGTGGCATTGGTGGCATTACTGGAAGCAGTGGCAACGGTGTCGTCCAATGACTCTGTGCCTGGACTGGGAAGGGCTGCTGCCTGTGCTGCTGGACCTCCTGGTAGCAGTAGCCCTGGTAGGTGAGTGCCTGTGGAAAACCTTGGAATGGGAGGGACATCACCTGGGGTGGAGGAGCAGACCTGAAGTGGGTGGGAGCAGGTTCCTCTGGGTCTGGAGGGTTGTGAAGCAGCTCGGTGATCCGGTCCTTCACCATCTGGTACTGGGGTTCCGCCATGTCCATGAGGGTCTGGTTCACATAGGTGAGGAAGGGCTTGCAGTTGGAGGATGAGGAGTTGGTGTTGACCAGCTGAGAGAGGAGATCTATGCTGCTCCGGATGGTGTCCCTGATCTCCAGCAGGACAGTGTGGCTCTGCCCCTCCTGTCTGGCTCTCTGCCTTTCTGTGGAGGTGGAGCTGGGGGTGGATGCAGGTAGGGCTGTGGTGGATGTGCCGTCTCCTTTCTCCCACTGCACCAGGGAGTCCTCCACGCACTCCACCACGGTTAAAACATCTGTCTGCGGATTCTCCGCCATGGGACGCTCCACAGAAACCTGCCTGGATACAGGAGCTGACTCTCGGCCGGAAGAGGACTGGCTCTCAGCAGGCTGCCGGAGAGAGAGGGTCATGAGAGGGGCTGCTGCTGCTCCTCGGTGGTGGATCTCACCCTCCAGGAAGCTGCACCTGGCCATGACGTAGGTCTCTCTGTCCGTCAGCTTAACCATGGCCTGGCCAGATTTCTTGAGGTGCAGCTTCCCGTATCAGGTGTGCATGTGCTTCCACCAGCCGAGTAGCACATCTGATGTGTAGCCCAGGCTCCCTGCCTTCTCTCTCCAAGCAACCTGCTTCCTTTTGGTGTCCCTGTACAGCCGGATAGTCATTCTCTCTCAGCCACTCCAGCACCTCATCCTCGTGTTCCTCCTCAATGGAGTATTGCCTCCTCTCCCTATCACGCGTCTGCCTCTTCCTCCCTCTGGCAGGGGCCCTCATCAGAGGTACTTCGAGGTTGTAGGGGCTGCTCCTCCACACCACCAGCAGCAGCAGCAACAGCAGGATCATCATCATCAGCAGCAGCAGCAGCAGCATCACCAGCAGGATCATAATCATCATCATCAGCAGCAGCAGCAGCAGGATCATCATCATCATCAGCAGCAGCAGCAGGATCAGGATCAGCAGAAGCAGAGTAAGTACCTGGAGCCCCAGCAGGACCGGGAGCACGAGCAGGACCAGGAGCACGAGCAGGACCAGCAGGACGAGCAAGTCTAGGAGCACGAGCAGGACCAGCAGGACCAGCAGGACGAGGAGCAGCTTCAGCAGAGTAAGCACCAGCAGAAGCACCACCGCCAGAAGCAGCATCAGCAGAGTAAGCACCAGCAGAAGCACCACCGCCAGAAGCAGCATCAGCAGAGTAAGCACCAGCAGAAGCACCACCGCCATAAGCAGCATCATCAGCTCCTCCAGAAGCAGAAGCAGCAGAAGCCCCAGCCTCAGAAGAGCGAGCCCGTGCTACAGAAGCCCCAGCAGAAGCAGAGTGAGGGCCAGGGGGCGGGAGGGTGGTCCTGTCCCTCTTGCCAGGGCTGGCAGCAGATGGCTGAGGCTTCCTCTTCTTCCCCATGGTTGTGGGATTGCTGACTGGCAGGGAGTCTGGCAGGCAAGCAGGCACCAAGGCTGGCACCAAGGCTGGCAGGCAGGCAGGCACCAAGGCTGGCAGGCAGGCTGGCAGGCAGGCAGACAGCAAGACTGGCAGGGAGGCTGGCAGAATGGCAGTCAGCAAGGCTGGCAGCAAGGCATGCAGGCAGGGCAGGCTGGCAAGGCACTCAATGTGTTTGGATGCAGGTCTTTCCTCTGAATGGTGACCTGCTTCCGAGCTGCTTCCCTTATATCTGCAGGGCTGACGCAATACATCCCCCCCGCATGCGCATTGAATGCAAGGCATCCGCTAGGCTTCCGCTATGCATCCGCTTCATCCGCTAGGCATCCGCTGTGCATCCGCTTCATCTGCTCAGCGTCCGCTCTGCATCTGCTCTTTGCTGAGGTCCCCCGGCAGCCTAGCGGATGTGCCATCCGCTCTCATCCGCTCCCATCCACTAGGCTTCCACTCTGCATCCGTTTTCCATCCTTTCTGCATCCTCCCCCCATCCGTTCCTTTCCGTATTATCCACTCTGGTTATGCAAATTTTTGCCCCTTTTGAGAGCGGATAACAACGGATGGAACATTTTTCTCGTCCGCTGTGTCCTTTTTACAAACATTTTGCATCCATCGGCCAGTGTGACAGGGCCTTTAAAGATGTTAAAGATTATAACTTACTTGATGATAAGAACTGAATTCAGAGCTGAATTGGAATAGAATAAGTATTTTATTTATTATGGTTATATATATACTTTCTCTTTAAGAACTTAGTGTATATTTTAAGAATGTACTAAGCAGTATTTGACTGGAAGTTATGTGTTATATTGAATATTATAATTGTAAATGCATAAATTGAAGTTTAAATAAGAGTTGAATGGACAAAAATTAAGAGATACAAAGGTGTCATACTCCAATCAGTAATTACAGGGGAAAATTTTGTTTAATGAGAAAAGAAAATATGAAATTGAAATAGGACAGAAAAAAAAGTATAAATATAATGATTAGAAAAATATTGAAACTTAGAAAAAGATATATATAACTGAATTTAGAAAGGAATGAGATAATTGAAAGCAAGGTTGAGAAAACTAAGGGAAGGGAAAAATTATTGAGAAAATGTTAAAATAGTAATAAGATGTGGAATAGAACACAAAGATGAATATGAAATTGACTTTGTGTCTGTATGGAGAAGTGATAACCCGGGACCATGCGATTCTCAAAAAAAGATATTTTATTTGTATTATGTTTTGTGAAAACCCAAATAAAATTTTTACAAAAAAAAAATATTTTTTTAATACTGAAGGTACTGAAAAAAGCTCTCATTTTATTGGTCTGTTCCCTTGAATGTGCTTTGGAATATTGAAAGGTCAGCAAATAATTTATTTTGATCAGTGAAGAAATTGAATGCAAAAGTGTTGATACCACTTTCCCGAATAATGCATGAAAAGAAAGAGCTCATTGGCTTGCTTTCATATAATGAATTTAATAGAAAAGGGCTAATTGAAGTAGAGACATAAACGACATGTGTAATTTTGCTTACACATGCTGGAATAAAATAATATTTAAATATTATTAGCTAATTGAGGATAGGATTGAAAACATGACTAAATTAGTAGACTAGAAAAATACTATGGACATAATATACTTAGATTTCAGTGAAGCATTCAACAAAGTAGACTACAACTTACTTCTTGGAAAACTAGGAAGAAGTGAGATAGCTAGCATCACCACCAGATGGATTCATAACTGGTGACAAACCATACTCAACAAGTAATCCTTAATGGGTCTACATCTACATGGAGGGAAGTAAGCAGTGGGGTACACAAGGTTCTGTCTAGACCCAGTACTCTTCAATTTCTTCATTAACAACTTAGATGAAGGAGTAGAAGGGGAACTTATTACCAAATTTGCAGATGATACTAAGCTGGCAGAAATAGCTAACACTCTAAATAATAGACTCAGGATCCAGGTGGATCTTGACAGACTTGAACATTAGGTCCTATTTAACAAAATGAAATTCAGCATAGAGACAAGTAAAGTCTTACGCTTAGTCAAGAAAAACCAAAAATACACAACAGACTGAGTGAAATCAGGCTTAATAGCAGTAACTGTAAGAGGAATCTTGGAGTCTTAGTGGACAACCACTAATTATGATTAATTATAAGCCAACAGTGTGCAACGGCAGCCAAAAAAGCCAATGCAATCCTCAGTTGCATTAACACAGGGATACAATCAAGATCAAGTGAAAACCTAATACCTCTCTATAAAGCCTTAGTAAGACTGCACCTAGAATTCTGCATCCAGTTTTGGTCACCACACTATAAAAAAAAAATGTTGAGACTCTAGAAAAAGTGCAAAGAAAAGTAACCAGGATAATTAGAAGACTGAAGACTAAAACACATGAGGAACAATTATAGGAACTGAGCATGGCTAGTCTTGTGAAGAGAATGATCAGGGGAGACATGATAACAGTGTTCCGATACTTGAGCTGTCACATAGAGGAAGGGGTCATTTTCTAAGGCACCCAAGGCCAGACAAGGAATGTGGATGGAAATTGATCAAGGAGAGATTCAACCCAGAAATAAGGAGAAATTTTCTGATGGTGATAACAATCAATTAATGGAACAGCTTACCTTCAGAAGTTGTGGGAGCCTTTATCACTGGAGGCTTGTGGGAGGCTTCATCACTGGAAGCTTTCAAGAAGAGACTGGACTGCCATCTGTTAGAAATGATGTAGGGTCTTCTACTTTGGTGAGGGGGTTAGATTGGATGGCCTACAGGGTCCCTTCCAACTTAATCTATTATCTGTTAACATCTTAAGCCCATGTCTCACTGCACCAACGGATGCAAAGAGGATGTAAAATGGACAAAAAAGCTTGCCATTTGTTGGAAAACGCGATGCATCTGTTGTGTACTCACTGCGTACGTGATTCATACGCTCTATCCATCAAACATCCATCCACTGCTATTTCATCCGCTCAAAAAGATTTGAGCTGCACAAAACTTTTTGAGCGGATAAACTTTCCGCCGCGTATGATGTACATCCACGACACATACAGGCAACAAACATTCTACATCCATTGTCATCTGTTACACGTCCGCTGTATCCTCTCGGCATCCTCTGGACATCCCCTCAACTCACATCCACTGCAGCTGAAAGTGGAAAGAGGGAGGAAGCGAAAGGTACTCGGAGTGTCCACACAGAGTTAGTAGCATGGAAATAGAAAGGATGTAAGTGGATGCATCTCGTACATAAAGCATTAAAATGGACAAAATGTTTGTATATGGGACGTATCTCAGATATTTAGGATGTCTGGAGTATGCCTAGAGTATGTGGAAGGAAACCTAGGGGAAAATTGACATTTCCTATAAAAAGGGGGAGAAAATCACCTGGATCTCACTCTCAGTCAAGCAGCCTTGGTGTACAGACCTCTTCACACTTGCTCTTGCTCTTCCACATCATCCATTGATCTCCACCATGGATCATCACACACTCCTTATGGTAGCTGCCATCATTCAACACCAGAAGCCAGCCCTGTTCAGACTGTTTCACCTTTTCTACGCAAGGAGAAGAAGGAGACATCCAAGAGCTGCCTGGGTCTGAAGATGGATTGGGAGAAGAGTGGAGTTTGGACTCTATGACAAGCTGATGGTGGAGCTGAGGAATGAAGACCCTTGTGCATTCCAGGACTTCATGAGGATGCCACCAGCCATGCTTGACGAAGTTGTGGAGCGTCTGAGACCAAGGTTGACCAAGCCTAGCACCACCTTCCATCCCAACCTGTACCCTGGACTGAAGGTGGCACTGACTCGGCGCCACCTGGCTTCTGGAACCACATACAGAAACATGCAGTATGCATGGAGGGTGCTACACAACAACATCACCAAAGTGGTCAGAGAAGTGGTGCAGGCCATCATCGAGAAATACATGGAGGAGCTCCTCCAGTGCCCCACCACTGAAGAAGGCTGGAGGAAACTTTCAGAACAGTGGTATCAGAGGTGGAACTTTCCCCACACCGTTGGAGCCATAGATGGGAAGCATGTGGCCTGCAAAGCTCCAGCCAACTCACCAGTGACATCAAGGATGGGCTGGAATGCAACCTCATCATGGTTTTCCAGATCCAGACCCCCTAAATGATACACATCATGGGTGATGATGCCTTCTCCCTCAGAACCTACCTCATGAAGCCCTACAGTTCCAGATACCTCACCCATGAAGAGAGGATCTTCAACTACAGGCTGTCCAGGGCAAGACGGGTGGTGGAGAACGCCTTTGGCATCCTGGCCAAAAAGTTCCAGGTACTTCTCACCACCATGCAGCATCACCCAGGGACTGTGAGGAGCATCGTGGAAGCTTGCTGCATCCTGCACAATCTCATGCACACCCGCTACCCGGTTTTGCAGAACAGGCTTGTGGACTGTCAACAAGGGAATGGGGACATGGAGCCTGGTGAATGGAGGCAAGGACGAAACCTGATAGACACTGTTGATGTACAAGGCCCCAACAGAGCTTCATGTGAAGGGAAGAAGCAGCGCAACCTCCTGAAACACTGGTGCAACTCCCCAGCTGTAGCAGTGGAGTGGCAAGACAGGATGGTAGATGCTTAATGGATGCATCCTTGAACCTGTCTCATCACACTGATGAGATTGTGCCATGTATGTTGAGTGGCCTTACAATGAATAGAGGCATTAATAAAGAGTTTTGTTTATTTTGAAATGTGTTGATCAATGAATAAATTGTTATTGATAATAAAGGTCCATATGTGTGGCAGCTGGGAGGGTGGACTATACAGTCCCACTATGCTTGCACTGGAGATTTATCTATCCCACAACTATCCTTACCCATCCCACAGCTATCCATCCCACAACTATCCTTACCCATCCCTCAGCTCTCCATCCCACAGCTATCCTTACCAATCCCACAGCTATCCTTACCCATCCCACAGCTATCCATCCCACAGCTATCCTTACCAATCCCACAGCTATCCTTACCCATCAAAACAACTATCCTTACCTATCCCACAAGCATACAAAGGCTTAACCATTTATTCAAAGTTTTCACCAACACTTTATTAAGTAAATAAAATGAACCTAATGTGTGAAGCAAAGATAACCTTTATTAACAACTGTCTCAAGTAAACTGTATGACTTTATTAAAAAAGCAAAATGAACCAAGTAAAATGTCTTTAAGCAAAGATAAAGTGAACAGGTAACAACTCAGTCTCTGGCACTATTCTCAGTCACTCTGAGGAATGTCCATGGTCTCAGCTGTCGAGCGGCCAGGGACTGTGGAGGTGGCTGTGGCTGGAGTGCTGGTCTGAGGCGCCATTGGGGTGCCTGGCCCTGAGAGTACAACAGGGGATGGTGTGTTCAGGAAGCTCTCAGAGAGCTGACTCAGTCCCGTGAGGTTGAGAGGCCCTTCCTCAAGGACCTGGAATGTCAGGCACAGTACTGATGACAGATTTTCTGTTGAGGGGCTTGGCTGTGGGGTGGAGGAAGGAGGAGTGTCGTGGGGCTGTCTGGTCTGCAGCTGGGCAAGGTGAGGCGTCTGTGGTGTGCGATGTACCTGGGCCTGGACTGAGAAGGGCTGCCTCTGGTGTGGGAAATCCTGGTACTCGTAGCCTTGGTAGGTGAGGGGCTGTTGAAAGCCATGGAAGGGCTGTGACATCGCCTGGGGTGGAGGAGCAGACCTGGAGTGGGTTGGAGCAGGTTCAGCTGGGCCTGGAGAGTGGTGCAGCAGTGCTGTGATTTTTTCCTTCATCAACTGGTACTGGGCCTCGGGCAGGTCCATGAGGGTCTGGCTCACGTACATGATGAAGGGCTTGCGGTTCGAGGATGGTATATTGCTGTGGACCAGCTGAGAGAAAAGGTCTGTGCTGGTCTTGATAATGTCCCTGATCTCCAGCAGGACAGTGTGGCTCTGGTCCTCCAGTCTGCCTCTCTGCCTGCTTTCTGTGGAGGTGGAGCTGGGGGTGGGGGTGGGTTGGTCTCTGGCTGCTGCTTCTTCTTGCTCCATTTGAGACAGGTGATCCTCCACGTCCTCTGGCATGGGGAGTGCAGCTGTCGGGGGGTCTCTGCCATGGGCCCCTCCAAAGACACCTGCCTGGACACGGTAGCTGTCTCCTGGCTGGAAGAGGTGGCAGATCTCACCCTCCAGGAAGCTGCACCTGGCCATGACATAGATCTCCTGGTCAGTGAGCTTGATAGCGGCCTGGCCAGATTTCTTCAGGTGCAGCTTACCATACCAGGTGTGCATGTGCTTCCACCATCCCAGGAGTACGTCTGAAGTGTAGCCCAGGCTCTCTGCCTTGTCTCTCCAAGCTGCCTGCTTCCTCTTGGTGTCACGATAGAGCCTGTGGCCCTTCCTCCACAGGTACTCGTTCTCCCTCAGCCATTCCAGCACCTCCTCCTCATGGTCTTCGGAAATGGAGTACTGTTTCCTCTTTCCGTTCTCCTTGCCTTGACTCTTCCTCTTTCTGGCAGGGGCTTCAGGGCCTTCATCAGCAGGGCTTTGAGGGCCTTGGGGCTGGTCCATTACCGCAGCAGCACCAGTAGCAGCAGCAGCAGGAGAAGCACCAGCAGCACCAGCAGGAGAAGCACCAGCACCAGCACCACCAGCAGGAGAAGCACCAGCAGCAGCAACACCAGGAGCACCAGGAGCACCACCACCAGCAGCAGAAGCACCAGCAGCTTCAGTCAGCACCAGGGGGTGGGATGGTGGTTCTGTCCTTCTTGCCAGGGCTGGCAGGAGTAGGCACAGGCTTTCTCTTCTTCTCTGACTGTTGAACCATGGTGTTCTTTCAAGATGTCTCTGGCAGCAGGTCTTTCCTCTGAATGCTGACTGCTTGCAAGCTGCATCCGTTTATATCCGCGGAGCTGATGCAGTTCATCCTCCCCGCATGCGCAGTGAATGCTTTGCATCCGCTATGCATCCGCTATGCATCCTATAGGCATCCGTGATGCATCCGCATCATCCGCTATGCATCTGCTCCTTCCGCTATGCGTCCGCTTTGCTATTCTCCCCTGGAAGCCCTGCGAATGTGTCATCCGCTTCCCTCCGCTAGGCTTCCTATGAACATCCGCTTACCATCCTCGCTACATACTATCCCCGTCTGTTCCTTTCCGTTGTTGTCCGTTCTTTTTATGCAAATTTGGGGCACTTTTGAGAGCAGATAACAATGGATGGAACCACCCTCGAAATTTTGCTCGTCTGCTGTGTCCTTTTTCCATACGTTTTGCATCCGTCGGCCAGTGTGACCTAGCCTTTAATCAGAATTAATATGGTAGCAACAGAGTGAGGATTATTTTTAATTATCTCACTAATAGATTTAAATATACTTAATTAATTATGTACGCTTATTAATATTTTCTTTGTAATAATTAGATTGTTTTTTAAAAATCTGAAAGTATAGTAACTGATTACTAAAAATCTGAAAGTAAAGTATTAGCTGAAATCTCTATTTATTTAAAAAAGCCTTTGTTTGTTATTGAACAGACTTAATCATCTAAGCCTGTTTGGAACCGGTCTGCACAAATGGTGGGTGCACTGCCCTCAGCTCCACTTGTGGGAGTGATGGTTGCTAGTGCTTGTATGGGAAACTCCTTTTGCGCAAGTGGCAGACCCTTGTTCTTGTGTGGGAAGCTCTATTTGTGTGGGTGTTTCAACCTGTCACTTGTGTAAATGGAGCTGTGCAAGTGCGCTTACTTGTTGCTTACGCAGAACCATCCCCTCTCCCACCACTGGAAAGGTTGGAGATTCCTGGACACTACAGTCAAATGATTTTTTTCTCAGTAATGAAACACTGCACCTATTTGCCATTCTTTGATGAACAGATTTCTTGAAAACATCCCTCCTGCCAACCTGCTGAAATCGGCAGGTTCTTCTGGAATTTAATTAACTTAAATCAAGTTGTTCTGTTACTTTGGACAATTATAAATGTGATCAGTAAACAGTTGTCTAATTGTTAATGTCTTTCAGCTTGGTTGTTTTTTTTCTTTTTTTTTAAACAAATTTTATTAGTTTTACAATTAAAAACACATCAACAATACATACACAAATGAGAAGACAGAAAAGAAAAGAAAAAGGAGAGAAAAAAGAATAGAAAACAATTAAAAACATTCTCTTTTTTGACAGTTTGTAAGATCTTTTCTTCCCTTAATTTATGCCATATATGCACCATTGTCCTTACAAGTGTTTATATATCACTCATATGAGTTTATTATTCTTATTCTTTTTTGCCTTATAATATAGAATCTCTCTTTGTTCTAGCCAGTTATACCAACTGTTCCAACTACTATAATATATTGAAATATCTTTATTGTTTAGTGCTAGAGTTAATCTATCCATTTCTGCGCAATTAGAAATTTTTTGAATAATCATCTCTTCTGTAGGTATTTGGGGATGCTTCCAACTTTGGGCAAAAGCTAATCTGGCCGCTGTTAGTATATGTATTGTTATATACTTCACTTTTTTTGATAATTGTTTATCAAAAATCCCTAACAGGAAGGATCTGTTTCTATACAGGACCACCACATATGAAAAAAGGTTCTCTTTTTTTTTTTTTTTTACATTTCCAGCACTTCGGACTCATATTGGGGTACATCTTCGCCAATCTTGAAGGAGGAAGATGCCATCTGTAGAACATTTTATAAGCGTTTTTTTTATATACTGCGGATTTTGTAATCTTATTGTTTCTACCCCAGATCTTTTCCCATTCTATTAAGGTGATGCTACGTCCTACATTCTTACTCCAGGCTATCATATTCCCTTTGACTATATCTTCTTCTAATTCTATTTCTAATAAATAATTATAAACTTTAGTTATATTTTTTTGTCTGGTCCTAATAGAATTTTGTCTAATTGTTGAAGATTATTGTTAATTCTGGATTCTTTCCGATCCTGTTTATATCTACTGTGGATTTGGAGGTACATCCACTGATCAATTTTAAATCCCTGTTCTTGTAATTCTTGTCATGGTTTCAAATTTCCTTGTATATCCAGTAAATCTTTATATTTAATCATTTTAGTAATATCCAAATTGTTTGGATGGATCATTGCCTCCATTGTTGATATCTAAATTGGTACTTTTAAATAATTTTTTTTCTGTATTTTTTCCCAATTAGTTAATAATGAGTTTCTAATTAAATGTCTATGAAAATATTTCTGACTAACTTTCCCTACATCCCATAAAAAAGCATGCCACCCCCTCTGAAGATCATGACCTTCTAAAAATAGAGTTCTCTTATTAGTTAAATTCACCCAATCTTTTAGCCATACTAAAGAGGCAGCAATATAATACAGTTCCCAATTTGTGCCAATCCTCCCCTGTTCTTCAAATCTTGCATTGCCTTTAAATTTATTCTAGATTTTTTCCTTTGCCAAATAAATTTATGAGTTTATTAAGTTCTTTAAAAAAATTTATGTAGTTTGATTGGGATCATCTGAAATAAGTATAAAAATTTTGGTTTTAATGGCAGCAATCCTATCCAGTAAAGAAAGTTGTAATCTGCCCCATGATTCTAAATCTTTCTTTGTTTGTAACAACAATTTGTCATAATTGTTTTCTTTAAGCGTCTTAAGCCTCTGTCACACTGCACCAACGGATGCAAAGAGGATGTAAAACGGACAAAAAAGCTTGCCATCCGTTGGTTAACGCGATGTACTCACTGCCTCCGTTTTGCTTCCTTTCTATCCGTCCAGCATCTGTTCATTGACATTTCATTCATTCAGAAAGTTTTGAGCTGCCCAAAACTTTTAAGCGGAAAATGTATCCAATTCATCCGTTCTGCATCCACTACGCATCCGCGAGGCATCCGTTCCGCATCTGCGCAGCTCACATCCACTCGGACACAGGGAGGAAGCCGAACGGATACAGAACAGATGCAGAACGGATGCCTAGCAGATGCAGCACGGAAACAAAGCATTTAAAATGGAAAAAACGTTCGCAGAGGGGACCTATCTCGGATATTAAGGATGTCTAGAGGATGCCTAGAGGATGCCTAGAGGACACCTAGAGGATGCCTAGAGGATGCAAAGGGACACCTATACTGCCTATAAAAAGGGGGAGCAACACATCTGGATCTCACTTTCAGACCAGCAGCCCTGCTGCAGATCTCTGCAGCCTTCATCTGCCTCTTCCTCTTCCACAGCATTCAGTCATGTCCACCGTGGATCATAACACAGTCCTTTTGGCAGCCACCATCCTTCTGCAACAGTGCGAAGCCATCTACAGGCTCTGTGAACTCTACTATGGGAAGAAAAAGGGGCGGCCAAGAAGCGTCTGGGTATGAAGTTGGTTCGCCAGAAGAGCAGAGGATGGACTGTACAACAAGCTGATGGTGGAGCTCAGGAACGAAGACACTCATGCATTCCAAAACTTCATGTGGATGCCTCCAGCCATGTTTGACGAAGTTGTGGAGCATCTGAGACCCAGGTTGACCAAGGCAAACACCAACTTCCGGCCCAGCCTGGACCCTGGGCTCAAGGTGGCACTCACTCTGTGCCACCTGGCCTCAGGGACCACCTACAGCAGCATGCAGTACGGCTGGAGAGTGCCACACAACACCATCAGCATTGTGGTCAGAGAAGTGGTGCAGGCCATCATCGAAGAATACAAGGAGGAGCTCCTCCAGTGCCCCTCCACTGAAGAAGGATGGAAGAAAGTTGCAGAGCAGTGGTATCAGAGGTGGAACATCCCACACACCGTTGGAGCCATAAATGGGAAGCACGTGGCCTGCAAAGCGCCAGCCAACTCAGGGTCCACTTATTTCAACTACTTCTTCAGCATCATCCTCTTCGCCATGGTCGATGCTGACTACAAGTTCATGTACATCGATGCTTCAGGCAATGGGTCAGCTTCAGATGCCCAGGTATACAATGCAAGTGACCTCAAGGAGGGGCTGGAATGCAACCTTATCATGGGCTTCCTAGATCCAGAACCCTGCCCAACGACACACAAGATGTGCCCTACTTCATCGTGCAGGATGACGCCTTCTCCCTCAGAACCTACCTCATGAAGCCCTACACCTCCAGACTCCTCACCCATGAAGAGAGGATCTTCAACTACAGGCTGTCCAGGGCAAGGCGGGTGGTGGAGAACGCCTTTGGCATCCTGGCCAACAGGTTCCAGGTACTTCTCACCACCATGCAGCATCGCCCAGAGACCGTGAGGAGGATCATGGAAGCTTGCTGCATCCTGCACAATCTCATCCGCACCCGCTACCCAGTGTTGCAGGACAGGCTCGTGGACCTCCAACAAGGCAATGCGGACATGGAGCCTGGGGAATGGAGGCAAGGGCAAAACCTGATAGACACTGAGGATGTGCAAGGCCCCAACAGAGCCTCATGTGAAGGGAAGAAGCAGCGCAACCTCCTGAAACACTGCTGCAACTCCCCAGCTGGAGCAGTGGAGTGGCAAGACAGGATGATAGATGCTTAATGGATGCTTCCTTCAGCCTGTCTCATCACACTGATGAGATTGTGCCATGTATGTTGAGTGGCCCGACAATGAACAGGGCATTTAATAAAGAGTTGTGTTTATGTTGAAATGTGTCGATCAATGATTACATTGTTATTGATAATAAAGGTCCATATGTGTGGCAGCTGGGAGGGTGGACCATACAGTCCCACTATGCTTGCACTGGAGGTTTGTTTATCCCACAGCTATTACCCATCCCAAAGGTATCCCTGCCTATTCCACAGCTATCTCAACCCATCCCACTGCTATCTTAACCCATCCCACAAACATGCAAAGGCTTAAACCATTTCTAAAAGTTTCCAGCAAGACTTTATTAAAAAAAAGAAATGAAGCAAGTGTGTGAATCAAAAATAGACTTTATTAACAGCAAGCTATAAGACCAAAATGAGACTCTGGCACTCCTCTTGGTCGCTCAGTCTCAGGGGTGAAGGGTGCAGGTGCTGTGGAGGCGGCTGGTGCTGGAGTGCTTGTCATCAGCTCCTCCAGAAGCAGAAGCAGCAGAAGCCCCAGCCCCAGAAGAGCGAGCCTGTGCTGCAGAAGCCCCATCAGAACCAGAGTGAGGGCCAGGGGGCGGGATGGTAGCCCTGTCCCTCTTGCAAGGGCTGGCAGCAGATGGCTGAGGCTTGCTGTGCTTCCGCATGGTTGTGGGGTTGCTGGCTGGCAGGGAGGCTGCCAGGAAGGCTGGCAGGGAGGCAGGCACCAAGGCTGCCAGGAAGGCTGGCAGGGAGGCAGGCACCAAGGCTGGCATGAAGGCTGGCAGGCAGGCAGGCAGGAAGGCTGGCAGGCAGACTGGCTGGCAGCAAGGCTGGCAGGCAGACTGGCTGGCAGCAAGGCTGGCAGGCAGGCAGATAGCAAGGCTGGCAGGGAGGCTGGCAGCAAGGCTGGAAGGGAAGCAGACAGCAAGGCTGGCAGGGAGGCTGGCAGCAAGGCTGGCAGCAAGGCTGGCAGGCAGACATGCAGGCAGGACAGGCAAGGCAGTCAATGTCTCTGGAAGCAGGTCTTTCCTCTGAATGGCGACCTGCTTCCGAGCTGCTTCCGTTATATTCGCGGGGCAATGCATCCTCCCCGCATGCGCAATTAACACTGTGCATCCGCTAGGCTTCTGCTGTGCATCCGCTGTGCATCCGCTTCATCTGCTGTGCATCCGCTGTGCATCCACTCTATCCGTTCCACATCTGCTTTGCTGAGGTCCCCCGGAAGCCTTGCGGATGTGCCATCCGCTCCCATCCGTTTCCATCCGCTGGGCTTCCGTTCCGCATCCGCTTTCCATCCACCCTGCATCCTCCCCGCGTCCGTGTTATCCGCTCCGGTTATGCAAATTTTTTCCCCTTCTGAGAGCGGATAACAATGGATGGAACATTTTTCTCATCCGTTGTGTCCGTTTTGCATCCATTGGGCAGTGTGACAGGGCCTTTACAATGTGCTGTCAACCATATTCCTAAATATTTAACTTTCTTTGTCACTAGTATTCCCATAACTTCTTGTAATTCTTTTTTCTGTTTTTCTGTTAAATTTTTGGTCATTAATTTTGTTCTTTTCCTATTAATTTTGAGTCCTGCTACCGCTCTAAATTGTTCTAATTCATTTATCAATTTCTGTCCTATTTCTATTGGTTCCTCAATAAAAAAAAACCATGTCATCGGCATACACTTGCAACTTGTATTCTTCTTTTTTAACCTTTAATCCTTTTATCTCTAAATTATGTCTAATTCATATTAATAATGTTTCTAATGAAAATATGAAGAGCAGGGGTGAGAGTGGACAACCTTGTCTGACTCCTTTTTCTATTTTTATTGGGCGAGTATATTCCCTGTTTCCTATAATGTTGGCCTGTTGTGTATCATAAATAGTCATTATAATATTTTCAAATTTAGTGCCTAAATTCATATTATAAATTTTTTGAATTAGAAATTGCCAATTTAAGTTGTCAAAGGCCTTTTCTGCATCTAAAAACATAAGTGCAATTTGTTTTCCAGGGTGGGCTTCATAAAATTCTGATATCTATTACTGTTCTTAAATTGTTCCTTATCTGTCTAGTTGGGAGAAATCCATTTTGATCTTCATGTGTATATTAATTTAAAATTCATTTTAATCTGTTTGCTATTATGGAGGTAAATATTTTATAGTCAGTATTTAGCAGTGAAATTGGTCTATAGTTGTTAATATATCTGGGATCAGATTCCTCCTTCGGGATCAACATAATCAATGCTCCCTTCCATGAGTCTGGCATCTTGGCTGCTAATAAGACATCATGAAAAACTTTCATCATAAGAGGTCCAATATGTTCTGTAATTACTTTATATAACACTCCTGGACACCTATAGGATGCATAGCGGATGCGTAGCGGATGTATAGTGGATGCAAAGAATTCACTGCACATGCGGGGAGGATGAATTGCGTCAGCTCCGCAGATGCAGCTCGCAAGCAGTCAGCCTTCAGAGGAAAGACCTGCTGCCAGAGACATCTTGAGAGAACACCATGGGGAAGAAGAGGAATCCTGTGCCTACTCCTGCCAGCCCCGGCAAGAAGGACAGAACCACCATCCCACTCCCTGGCGCTGACTCTGAAGCTGCTGGTGCTTCTGCTGCTGCTGCTGGTGTTGCTGGTGCTACTGCTGGTGGTGGTGGTGCTGCTGATGTTGCTGCTGGTGGTTCTTCTGCTGGTGCTGCTGGTGCTTCTCCTGCTGCTGCTTCTGCTGGTGCTGCTGCTGCTGGTGCTTCTCCTGCTGCTGGCGCTGCTAGTGCTTCTCCTGCTGGTGCTTCTCCTGCTGCTGGTGCTGCTGGTGCTGCTGGTGCTGCTAGTGCTGCTGGTGCTTCTCCTGCTGCTGCTGGAGCTTCTCCTGCTGCTGTGGTGGACCAGCCCAAAGGCCCTCAAAGCCCTACTACTGAAGGCCCTGAAGGGCCTGCCAGAGGGAGGAAGAGGCAAGGGAAGGAGAAGGGAGAGAGGAAACAGTACTCCATTTCCGAGGACCATGAGGAGGAGGTGCTGGAATGGCTGAGGGAGAATGAGTACCTGTGGAGGAAGGGCCACAGGCTCTATCGCGACACCAAGAGAAAGCAGGCAGCTTGGAGAGAGAAGGCGGAGAGCCTTGGCTACACTTCAGATGTCCTCCTGGGGTGGTGGAAGCACATGCACACCTGGTATGGCAAGCTGCACCTGAAGAAATCTGGCAGGCCGCTGTCAAGATCACTGACCGGGAGACCTATGTCATGGCCAAGTGCAGCTTCCTGGAGGGTGAGGTCTGCCACCGAGGAGCAGTCCCTCTGTCAACCCTCTCCCTCAGACAGCCCACAGAGAGCCACTCCTCTTCCAGTCAGGAGACAGCTACCATGTCCAGGCAGGTGTCTTTGGAGGGCCCCACGACAGAGACACCCCTGACAGCTGCACTCCCCATGCCGGAGGACGTGGAGGATCCCCTGTCTCAGATGGAGCAAGAAGAAGCAGCTATCAGAGACCAACCCACCCCCACCACCAGCTCCACCTCCACAGAAAGCAGGCAGAGAGGCAGACCAGAGGGACAGAGCCACACTGTCCTCTTGGAGATCAGGGACACAATCAAAGCCAACACAGATCTTCTCTCCCAGCTGGTCCACTTCGACATACCATCTGAGAACCGCAAGCCCTTCATCACCTACGTGAGCCAGACTCTCATTGACATGCCCGAGGCCCAGTACCAGGTGATGAAGGAGAGGATAACAGCTCTTCTGCACCACCTTCCAGGCCCAGCTGAATCTGCTCCTACTCACTCCAGGTCTGCTCCTCCACCCCAGGCGATGTCACAGCCCTTCCACGGATTTCAACAGCCCCTCACGTACCAGGACTTCCCACAGCAGAGGCAGCCCTTCCCAGTCCAGGCCCAGGTTCCTCGGACGCCACAGACATCACAGACGCCTCACCTCACCCAGCTGGAGACCAGACAGCCCCACTACACTCCTCCTTCCTCCACCCCACAGCCAAGCCCATCAACAGACAATCTGTCATCAGTCTTGGGCCTCACATCCCAGGTACTTGATGAAGGGCCTCTCAACCTCACGGGACTGAGTCAGCTCTCTGAGAGCTTCCTTCACACACCATCCCCTGTTGTACTCTTGGGGCCAGGCACCCCAATGGTGCATCAGACCAGCACTCCAGCCACAGCCACCTCCACAGTCCCTGGCCCCTTTACATATGAGACCATGGGCATGCCTCAGAGTGACTGAGAAGAGTGCCAGAGACTGAGTTGTTACTTGTTCACTTTATCTTTGCTTAAGACACTTTACTTGGTTCATTTTGCTTTTTAATAAAGTCATACAGTTTGTTATTAATAAAGGTTATCTTTGCTTAACACACTTGGTTCATTTTATTTACTTAATAAAGTGTTGGTGAAAACTTTGAAAAAAGGGTTAAGCCTTTGCATGCTTGTGGGATGGGTAAGGATAGTTTTGAGATGGGTAAGGGTAGCTGTGGGATGGGTAAGGATAGCTGTGGGATTGATAAACCTCCAGTGCAAGCATAGTGGGACTGTATAGTCCACCCTCCCAGCTGCCACACATATAGACCTTTATTATCAATAACAATTTATTCATTGATCAACACATTTCAAAATAAAGTAAACTCTTTATTAATGCCCTATTCATTGTAAGGCCACTCAACATACATGGCACAATCTCATCAGTGTGGTGAAACAGGCTGAAGGAAGCATCCATTAAGCATCTATCATCCTGTCTTGCCACTCCACTGCTCCAGCTGGGGAGTTGCAGCAGTGTTTCAGGAGGTTGCGCTGCTTCTTCCCTTCAAGTGAAGCTCTGTTGGGGTCTGGCACATCCACAGTGTCTATCAGGTTTTGTCCTTGCCTCCATTCACCAGGCTCCATGTCCGCAATCCCTTGTTGACAGTCCACAAGCCTGTTCTGCAACACTGGGTAGCGGGTGTGCATGAGATTGTGCAGGATGCAGCAAGCTTCCACGATGCTCCTCACAGACTGTGGGCAATGCTGCATGGTAGTGAGAAGTACCTGGAACCTGTTGGCCAGGATGCCAAAGGCATTCTCCACCACCCGTCTTGCCCTGGACAGCCTGTAGTTGAAGATCCTCTCTTCATAGGTGAGGTATCTTGAAGTGTAGGGTTTCATGAGGTAGGTTGTGAGGGAGAAGGCGTCACCACCCACGATGTATTAGGGCACATCTTGTGTGTTGCTGGGTAGGGGGTCTGGATCTGGAAAAGCCATGATGAGGTTACATTCCAGCCCACCCTTGAGGTCACTGGCGTTGTATATCTGGGCATCTGAAGCTGACTCGTTGCCTGAAGCATTGATGTACATGAACTTGTAATCAGCATCAACCATGGCAAAGAGGATGATACTGAAGAAGCCCTTGTAGTTGTAATAATTGGACCCTCAGTTGGCTGGCGCTTTGCAGGCCACGTGCTTCCCATCTATGGCTCCAACGGTGTGGGGAAAGTTCCACCTCTGATACCACTGCTCTGCAACTTTCCTTCAGACTTCTTCAGTGGTGCGGCACTGGAGGAGCTCCTCCACGTATTCTTCGATGATGGCCTGCACCACTTCTCTGACCACAATGCTGATGGTGTTGTGTGGCACCCTCCAGACATACTGCATGTTTCTGTATGTGGTCCCAGAGGCCAGGTGGCACAGAGTCAGTGCCACCTTCAGTCCAGGGTCCAGGCTGGGACGGAAGTTGGTATTTGCCTTGGTCAACCTTGGTCTCAGATGCTCCACAACTTCGTCAAACATAGCTGGTGGCATCCTTGTGAAGTGCTGGAATGCACAAGTGTCTTCATTCCTCAGCTCCACCATCAGCTTGTCATACAGTCCAAACTCCACTCTTCTCCTGATCCATCATAGGACTCACACAGCTCTTGGACATCTCCTTCTTCTCCTTGTGTAGAAAAGATGAAACAGTCTGAACAGGGCTTGGTTCTGGTGTTGAATGATGGCAGCTACCATAACAAGTGTGTGATGATCCATGGTGGAGATCAATGGATGATGTGGAAGAGCAAGACCAAGGCTGAAGAGGTCTGCAGACTATGGCTGCTGGACTCATACTGAGATCCAGATGATTTCCTCCCCCTTTTTATAGGAAATATCGGTTTTCCGCTAGGTGTCCTTCCACATACTCTAGACATCCTCTAGACATCCTAAATATCCAAGATACATCCCATATACAAACGTTTTGTCCATTTTAATGCTTTATATCCAAGCTGCATCCGCTTTCATCCTTTCTATATCTGTGCTACTAACGCTGTGTGGTTGTTCCGCGTACCTTTCACTTCCTCCCTCTTTCCGCTTTCCGCTGGAGCGCATGTGAGTTGCGTGGATGAACAGAGGATGCCGAGACAATACAGCAGACATTTAACGGATGACATTGGACATAGACCGTTTGTTGCCCATATGTGTCGCGGATGTAGATTGTACGCGGTAGAAAGTTCATCCGCTCAAAAAGTTTTGTGCAGCTCAAATTGAGCGGATGAAATAACAGTAGATGGATGCTTGACGGATAGAGTGTATGAAAGACATATGCAGTGAGTACACAACGGATGCATCGCGTTTTCCAATGGATGGCAAGCGTTTTTCTCCCTTTTACATCCTCTTTGCATCCTTTGGTGCAGTGTGACATGGGCTTAAGGCAGTGAGCCCTAGTGATGTCATCTAGTGGTCTCAGGGAACAGCCCACAATGTTTTGTGCTGTGCTTACCACGCTCTGTAATGTCTTTCTATCCATGGCTGTCAACCCAGCATACCACAACGTAATGCAATATGTGAGGATACTTTATATTGTGGACTGGTAAAAGGAGGTCATCAGTCAATATTCCACTTTCTTCTTTTGCAAGATTCTAAGAAAATGGAGTCTGTTGGGCCTTTCTGGCCACCTGGATTGTGTTGATTTTCCAGGTGAGATCTTCACTTAGGTAGACTCCCAGGAATTTAAAGGAGGAAACTCTCTCCACACAGCCCCCTCGATGTAAAGTGGGATGGGTTCCTCTCTCTTCTTCTAGAAGTCTAACACCATCTCCTTTGTCTTGCTGATGTTTAGGTGCAAGTTGTTTTCTAGGCACCATGAGGATAATTTTTGAACCTCCCCCCGTATGCTGTTTCATCTCCACCTGTAATGAAACCCAATACAGTAGCATCATCTACGAACTTAATGATCACAGTAGATGAGTCAGACAATACACAGTCATGTTTGTACAGTGAGTACAGACAGGTAGGGACTGAACACACAGCCCTGTGGGGAACCAATGCTAAGCTTCAGGGAGGTGGATGTGACAGGTTGTAATATTGCAGAAGACCATTATAACACTTTTTTGCTTGAAGTCAATCAAGTCATACATATCAAAACTAACCCCTAAAGCCAAAAATAAAAACAAATTACCCATATCAATAAGAAAGCTATAATCCAAGAAAAAAAATCTCTTTGGCGAGCAAACAAAACTGGCTATGTAGCTAATTTTAAAAACTGGTACAAAACCTTATGTTGCCAGATAAAAGCCAAATGTACCATCATCATTGCAAACAGGAGGAACAGTTGTTAAACTCGAACTCTTCCAGAGCCTTCTATAATTTCGTTAATGCCAAACATAAAGACTTGAAATCTATCCTACCCCTAAAAGGGGAAGACTGTAATGATGAAGCTACAAAGTCCAATCCCTTTAATACATTCTTCAGTTCAGTCTTTGTCGACAGCAATGGCTGTTGCCCCCATTTCCTAGTCACACCACAACAAATTTTAATTACTTATAACATATTGACTTTGTAGCAGTTAACATTAAACAGCACTACATAGCCTAAAGTCATCCCTATCTATTGGCCCTGATGGATTATGTGCCTACTTTTTGAAAAAGCTTGCCACTGCTCCAACCGAACCTCTATGCACAATCTATGAGGTATCTTTTAGAATCAGCTCTCTGCTGGACTTATGGTCATTAGCCATGGTCATACCTGTTTTTAAAAAGGGAGACCCTAGTCTGAGAGAAAATTACAGACCAATCTCACTATGTTGCATCAACTGTAAAGTCATGGAATCAATTATAAACCAATCCATCACTCTACATTAAAAACAAAAGCCTACTTTCTAACAAGCAGTTTGGTTTCAGGAAAAAATTGTCCTGTAATCTTCTAGGAGTTCTATACTGCAGAAACATGTGGACCACATATCTAGACCAGAGTAAAGCAATAGACACAATTTACATAGACTTCTGCAAAGCCTTTAATTCAGTGGTGCACGACTACTTCTGAAACTTAGTTCTTACAGCAGGTAACAAATGGACAAAATAGGGAAGGCCCTATCAATCCAGCACCAGTTAATAGCAGTACTCCCGAGGCAGTTTCTTAGGACCCACACTCTTTCTGCTTTACATCAATGTGACAACATTAAGATCAGTTGCATCCTCTTCGCTGATGAAGTAAAATTATTTAACATCACCGACAATGCTGCTGCTTTACAAAGCAATCTTGCATGAATGGTCATGCAATTGGCAACTCCAAATTTCAGCTAATAAATGCTCTGTCGAAGACATTGGCCCGCAAAAAATCAGAACACCAAATATGTGTTAGGCAGAAGTTATTTCACAGACTACCCTCACTCTGTCAAGGACCTACGAGTACTTATCTCAAACAATCTAAACCCCAGAGCTCACTGTAAGAGCATTGCCAAAAAGGCTTTAAGAATTGTTAACCTTATTTTGCAAAGCTTCTTCTCCGGCAACATTGAATTGTTAACTAGGGCACACAAACCTTTGCCAGACCAATTCTCAAATGCAGCTCATCTGCCTGGAACCTGCACTGTATATCAGACATTAACATAATTAAGAGGATTCAGAGGTATTTGAATTGATTCCTCTACTCACAATAGAATTTTCCATGCCTCCACGCTTGAAATTTTGGGCCTGGATAATCTGCACCTGTAGTCTGATCTAAGTATAGTTCACAAAATTGTCTGCTATAGCATCTTGCCTGTCAATGACTTCTTCAGCTTCAACCACAATAATACATGGGCAAACAATCGATACAAACTCAAGATAAATCACTTCAAACTTGATTACAGAATACTTCAGCAACAGAACATAGAATGCTCTACCCGGCTCTGTTGTTACAGCCTCAAACCCTCGCAGCTTCAATCGCATACTCTACTGTGGACCTCACCCCATTTCTAAGAGGTCCATAAAGGGGATGTGCATAAGCGCATCAGCATGCCTACCGTCCCTGTCTTACTGTCCCAATTTAATCTGTATTTACTTCCATTGTTCATGTTTATGTTCATACCTATACTTATTATCTTGTACATGTTTGACAAATAAAATAAATAAATATAAATCACTTGCCAAACATCTGACATGGAGATGGTGCAATGGTCATAAGTGTGAAAAATGGTCATAAGTCAATTTTTTCAGTGCCATGGTAACTTTGAATGGTAACTAAGTGAACTGTTGTAAGTCAAGAACTACCTGTAGTTGTCTAATTCGCGACTTAAGTGGAAAAGTAACAAAAAAAATAGGCAGTTTGAATAATATAATTTTGTTATTTGAGGTTTTAGTAAGGATTGGAGAAATAGACTGATTTGCATAATTGTCTAGTTATAACACAGGAGATGTTCCTTTGTCTTTATTCTTGAATTCTGAAAAGGGGAGAAAAGATTGATGTTTGCATTCTTCAAATAATTGTTGCTAGCTTGATCTTTTCCTCATGCAGTTATGATGAAATGATTACTTTCTTTTTACTATGTTCAATATAGGTAGTCCTTCCAGTCTTTATTTTAGAGAAGAGGTCTCTGCTGGAGATGTTTGCAAACTTCTTGGCCCATCCAGAACTGTTTTTATCAATTTCATGCGGGACCACTCCTGAAGAAAGAATCATCTCCTTTGTGGAGTACTATTTGACAGCCTTTCATGAAGGCCGAAAAGGAGTTGTTGCCAAGAAGCCATATAATCCAATAATCGGAGAAACATTTCATTGTTCTTGGAATGTACCAAAGGACAGAGTAAAACCAGTGAGAGCAAACACTGTCTCTTGTGGTCTCAAGGGGCAAGCTTCATCAGAAGGTTATAGGCTAAGATTTGTAGCTGAACAAGTGTCCCATCATCCACCAGTAACCAGTTTTTACTGCGAGTGCAAAGAGAGGAAAGTATGTGTGAATGTTCACGTATGGACCAAAAGCAAATTCATGGGGATGTCTGTAGGTGTTTCTATGGTAGGTGAAGGTAAGAAGTGTCACAAACAGATTATATTTTATATAGCATGCTTATTTATAAAAGAAACATAAAGGAAAACCTGAAGATTTCTTATTATTCCCCCTTCCGCACAATTTATTTAGAAAAAAAGAAGCAAAACATTCAGCTTCCAAACACAAACATTAGTAGAAATGCTATTTAGATAAGAGTTGAGTGGGAATATATTGAATGTGTCGTCAGATAAGGGGAAAATGGATAAGTACTGATTTGTGCTTTGTTTTGTCAGTGAATAAGATATACAGTTTGTGTTCATATTCAATTCTAAAAAAATGTGTAGATATATGTAAAACATTAAGCCCCTGTCACACAGCACCAACGGATGGAAAGAGGATGTAAAACGGAGAGAAACACTTGCCATCCATTGGTTAATGCAATGCTTCTGTTCTGTACTCACTGCGTCCGTTTTTCATACTCTCTATCCGTCCAGCATCTGTCGACTGACATTTCATCTGCTCAAAAAGTTTTGAGCTGCACAAAACTTTTTGAGTGGAAAATGTATCCAACACGTCCATTCTGAATCCGCTATGTATACAGGGAACATCCGTGCTACATCCGTCATCATCCGTTACGCATCTGCTATGTCCACTAGGCATCCGCTGCACATCCCCGCAACTCGCATCCACTCCAGCGGAAAACGGACACAGGGAGGAAGCGAAACGGACGTGGAACGGACACACAACGTTAGTAGCACGGACGGAGAAAGGACGAAAGCAGATGCAGCTTGCATACAAAGCATTAAAACGGAAAAAACGTTCATATAGGGGACATATCTCGGATATTTAGGATGTCTGCAGGATGTCTAAAGGATGCAAAAGGACACCGAGCGGAAAACCTATATTTCCTATAAAAAGGGGGAGCAACTCATCTGGATCTCACTTTCAGTCCAGCAGCCCTGGTGTGCAGACCTCTTCAGCCTTGCTCTTGCTCTTCCACATCATCCATTGATCTCCACCATGGATCATCGCACACTCCTTTTGGTAGCTGCCATCGTTCTACAACAGTGTGAAGCCATCTCCAGGCTCTTTCACCTGTTCTACGTGAAGAAAAGGAGGCGGCCAAGAAGTGTCTGGGTCCGAAGATGGATCGCCAGAAGAGCAGAGTACGGACTGTATAACAAGCTGATGGTAGAGCTGAGGAACGAAGATCCTCGTGCATTCCAGAACTTCATGAGGATGCTTCCAGCCATGTTTGACGAAGTTGTGGAGTGGCTGAGACCAAGGTTGACCAAGCAGAGCACCAACTTCTGGCCCAGCCTGGAACCTGGGCTCAAAGTGGCACTCACTCTGTGCCACCTGGCCTCAGGGACCACCTACAGCAGCATGCAGTACGGCTGGAGGGTGCCACACAACACCATCAGCATTGTGGTCAGAGAAGTGGTGCAGGCCATCATCAAAGAATACCTGCAGGAGATCCTCCAGTGCCCCTCCACTGATGAAGGATGGAAGAAAGTTGCAGAGCAGTGGTATCAGAGGTGGAACTTCCCACACACTGTTGGAGCCATCGATGGCAAGCACGTGGCCTGCAAAACTCCAGCCAAGTCGGGGTCCACTTATTTCAACTACAAGGGCTTCTTCAGCATTGTCCTCTTTGCCCTGGTCGATGCTGACTACAAGTTCATGTACATTGATGCTTCAGGCTACGGCTCATCTTCAGATGCCCAGGTATACAACGCCAGTGACCTCAAGGAGGGGCTGGAAGGCAACCTCATCATGGGCTTCCCAGATCCAGACCCCCTGCCCAACGATACGCAAGATGTGCCCTACTTCATCGTGGGGGATGACGCCTTCTCCCTCAGAACCTACCTCATGAAGCCATACACTTCCAGACTCCTGACCCGTGAAGAGAGGATCTTCAACTACAGGCTGTCCAGGGCAAGGCGGGTGGTGGAGAACGCCTTTGGCATCCTGGCCAACAGGTTCCAGATACTTCTCACCACCATGCAGCATCGCCCAGAGACCATGAGGAGGATCGCAGAAGCTTGCTGCATCCTGCACAATCTCATGCGCACCCGCTACCCAGTCTTGCAGAACAGGCTCGTGGACCGTCAACAAGGCAATGGGGACATGGAGCCTGGGGAATGGAGGCAAGGGTGAAACCTGATCGACACTCAGGATGTGCAAGGCCACAACAGAGCCTCATGGGAAGGGAAGAAGCAGCGCAACCTCCTGAAACACTGGTGCAACTCCCCAGCTGGAGCGGTGGAGTGGCAAGACAGGATGGTGGATGCTTAATGGATGCTTCCTTCAGTCTGTCTCATCACACAGATGAGATTGGGCCATGTATGTTGAGTAGCCCTACAATGAACAGGGCATTTAATAAAGAGTTGTGTTTATGTTGAAATGTACGGATGAATGATTACATTGTTATTGATAATAAAGGGCCATAGGTGTGGCAGCTGGGACGGTGGACCATACAGTCCCACTATGCTTGCACTGGAGGTTTATCTATCCCACAGCTATTACCCATCCGAAAGGTATCCCTGCCCATCCCACAGGTATGCCTGCCCATCCCACAGCTATTACCCACCCCAAAGGTATCCCTGCCCATCCCACAGGTATCCCTGCCCATCCCACTGCTATCCTAACCCATCCCACAAGCATTGAAAGGCTTAAACCATTTCTAAAAGTTTCCACCAAGACTTTATTTAATAAAATAAATGAAGCAAGTATGTGAAGCAATGATAATCTTCATTAATAACAAGCTGTAAAAGCAAAATGACCCAAGTGTCCCAAGCAAAGATAAAGTCAACACGTAGCCACCCAGTCTCTGGAAATCTTGGTCACTCTGAGGCATGCCCAGTCTCAGTGGTGAAGGGTCCAAGTGCTGTAGAGGTGGCTGCTGCTGGAGTGCTGGTCTGAAGCCCCACTGGGGTGCCTGGCCCCGAGAGGACAACAGGGGACGGTGTGTTGAGGAAGCTCTCAGACAGCTGGCTCAGTCCCATGATGTTGAGAGCTCCTTCCTCCATGCCATGAGGTGTCAGCCCCAATACCGATGACAGATGTTCTGAGGCCGGGCTTGGCTGTGGGGTGGAGGAAGGAGCAGTGTAGTGGGGATGTCTGGTCTGCAGGTGAGCGAGGTGAGGCATGGGTGGCATCTGTGGCATCGGTGGCATCTGTGGTGTTGGTGGCATCTGTGGCATGGGTGGCATCAGTGGCGTGGGTGGCATTGGTGGCATCAGTGGCATCGGTGGCACCGGTGGCATTCGATGTACCTGTGCCTGGACTGGGAAGGGCTGCCTGTGCTGCTGGACCTCCTGGTAGCCGTAGCCTTGGTAGGTGAGGGCCTGTGGAAAGCCTTGGAAGGGCAGTGACATCACCTGGGGTGGAGGAGCAGATCTGGACTGGGTAGGAGCAGGTGCAGCTGGGTCTGGAGGGTTATAAAGAAGACCAGTGATCCTGTCCTTTATCACCTGGTACTGTGATTCCGACATGTTCATGAGGGTCTGGTTGACGTAGATGAGGAAGGGCTTGCGGTTGGAGGATGGGACGTCGGTGTGTACCAGCTGAGAGAGGAGATCTACGCTGCTTCTGATGGTGTCCCTGATCTCCAGCAGGACAGTGTGGCTCTGCCCCTCTGGTCTGCCTCTGCCTACTTTTTGTGGCGGTGGAGCTGGGGGTGGATGTGGGTTGTTCTCTGGTGGAAGTGCCCTCTCGTTGCTCCCACTGTGTCAGGGGGTCCTCCACATGTTCCACCATGGGGAGTGCAGCTGACAGGGGGGTCTCAATCGTGGCACACTCCACAGATACCTGCCTGGACACAGGAGCTGACTCTTGGCCAGAAGAGGACTGGCTCTCAGCAGGCTGCCTGAGAGAGAGGGTTGTGAGAGGGGCTGCTCTTTGGTGGTGGATCTCACCCTCCAAGAAGCTGCACTTGGCCATCACGTAGGTCTCTCGGTCCGTCAGCTTGACCGCGGCCTGGCCAGATTTCTTGAGGTGCAGCTTCCTGTACCAGGTGTGCATGTGCTTCCACCAGCCGAGGAGCATCTCCGAAGTGTAGCCCAGGCTCTCTGCCTTCTCTCTCCAAGCAGCCTGCTTCCTTTTGGTGTCTCGATAGAGCCTGTGTCCCTTCCACCAAAGATACTCGTTCTCCCTCAGCCATTCGAGCACCTCATCCTCATGTTCCTCTTCGATGTTGTATTGCCTCCTCTCCCATTCTTGTTCATGCGTATGCTTCTTCCTCCCTCTGGCTGGGCCATCTGGGCCCTCATCAGAGGGGCTTCAAGGTTGTAGGGGCTGCTCCTCCACACCACCACCATCACCAGCAGCAACAACAATAGTAGCAGCAAAAGCAGGACCAGCAGCAGCAGCAGCACCAACAGCAGCACCAACAGCACCAGGATCAGCAGCAGCAGAGTAAGCACCAGCAGCGCCAGCAGGACCAGGATCAGCAGCAGCAGAGTAAGCACCAGCAGCACCAGCAGCACCAGCAGCACCAGCAGGACCAGGAGCACCAGGAGCACCAGCAGAAGCACCAGCACCAGGAGCAGCACCAGCAGAGTAAGAACCAGCAGAAGCACCAGCACCAGCAGAGTAAGCCCCAGCAGAAGCCCCAGCACCAGGAGCAGCGCCAGCAGAAGCTCCAGCACCAGAAGAGTCAGCCCCAGCAGCAGAAGCCCCAGCAGAAACAGAGTCAGTGCCAGGGGGTGGGATGGTGGCCCTGTCCCTCTTGCCAGGGCTGGCAGCAGATGGCAGAGGCTTTCTCTTCTTCCCCATGGTTGTTGGATGGGTGGCTGAGTGGCTGGCTGGCTGGAGCTGTGTCTGGCAGCAGGTCTTTCCTCTGAATGGTGACCTGCTTGCGAGCTGCTTCCCTTTATATCCTTGGGGCTGACGCAATGCATCCTCCCCGCATGCGCAGTGAACACTCTGCATCCGCTAGGCATCCACTAGGCATCCGCTAGGCATCCACTAGGCTTCCGCTCTGCATCCGCTTCATCCGCTCAGCATCCACTCAGCATCCGCTCTTTCCGCTGTGCGTCCGCTTCACTATGCTCCCCCGGAAGACCTGCAGATGTGCCATCCATTCCCATCCGCTTCCATCCGCTAGGCTTCCGTGGAGCATCTGCTTTCCATCCTGGCTACGTCCTCCCCCCGTCCCTTCCTTTCCGTTGTTGTCCGCTCTGCTTATGCAAATTCGGGGCACTTTGGAGAGCGGATAACAACAGATGGAACATTTTCTCGTCCGCTGTGTCCTTTTTACAAACGTTTTGCATCCATTGGCCAATGTGACAGGCCCTTTACAGAGAATTTAGTAACACAATTGGAAGGGACTTTGGAGTCTGGTTCAATTCCCTGCTAAAACAGGAGAGCTTATACTAATTGTTCTGAACTGTTCTGGCTGCAGTAGAAGTGATGGCAACAGTGGGCGGGGGGGCATGGTTTCGTATGTGCAGCCTACTCCTGCTCATATGCAGATGAAGCTTCCCATATTTGCCTACCACTTGTGCAGCCCAGTTTTCAATGGACTGAAGACTGGTACCGGTCCATAGTCCAGACAAATGGTTATCCAGTTTGGCTTAAAAACCTCCAGTGATGAAGCATTAACAACTCCACTAATGAATTGCTCTAATTTCCAGGAAATTTCTCATTTCTACCTTGGATCTGTCCTTGAAGTAGTTTGCATCCATTGCTTCTTATCCTTGCCAATCTTCTCCCATTAGTGACTGATTGTTTCCTTGATTTTTTTCCCTTGCTTTTTACATGTTGAAAAGGCCTTCTTGTATTATTTTTTACATTGTTTGCAAGCTGTAGTTCTTTCTGAGCCTTAGCTTTTTTGACCTCATCAGAGTAGGTGTTCCATATTAACATACTTCAAATAGTCTATTCCTATTGGTTAACAAACACTGAAAGCTGATTGGTGCTCTACTCGATGCTGATTGGCCAATAATAGCTAGCCTATGATTGGCCAGCTCAGCAGTGGGAGAATCAAGGAGCCATCATTGACTACAAGCCGCGAGCAGCCTATCTATAAAAAGGGCTGCCGTGGCTCCTGGCTCAGATGGATTTTCAGAACTAAATAAAAGAGCTGAAGTTACGCTGGTCTCTGGTCTCATTCTTCGCGAACATTACACTGGCGATGAAGGTGGGATTCTGAGAGAGGAGACCAGTTGAGCATGTGGCAATGAGAACCGAGCAGACGAAATGGCCGGAACCAACTCGCCACCCACACCATTCAACCAGCAACAGAGGACCGGGAATCCTACATCAATAGATTCCTCATGTTCCTGGAAAGCAACGATTTTTAAGGAATCTCCGACAACCGAAAAAGAGCTGTGTTCCTGACACACTGTGGGCCCACAGTATTCAAGATGGCCAAGGTGCTAGCTAATCCAGAGGATGTGAAGCAGATGGCCTGGCCAGATTTGGGGAAATTGCTGAAGGCTCACTATGCACCAACCATCTCCAGCCTTATTCGGAGACACGAGTTCTACAAATGGGACCAGAGAGAAGGTGAGAGCATCGTAGACTTCATAGCGGCTCTCAGGGACATTGGTTGGGCATGCAAATTCCTAAACATGGATGAAGCCATGAGGGATCACGTGGTCCTCGGTCTGAGAGACCTCATCCTACAAAGCCGACTGCTAACCCAACCAAAGATTACAGTCACTGAGGCTGTCGCTGAGGCCATGGCAGCTGAAGCAGCTAAAAAATCAACAACCAAAATGCAACAAATGAATGCGACAACATCCAAAATACCGTCCAAAACTAGCCAAAGTACAGAGAAAAAGGCAGATAGCACGCACAAGAGCATCACACACTACGCGGATAGTGGATCGCCCAAAATCAACGACGATGACGAAGACAACCACAGACTCCAGGCTGAATGAGATAAATGGGAGAAGAAAGGTCGTAAGTCGGGGTTCCAGTGCACTGGGTGCGGAGAAGACCACCCCTGTTCTGAGTCCTGGTTCCTAGACACCATGTGCCGGTACTGCGAGAGTCGGGGACACATCGCAAGAGTATGCCGAAACCATAAAAGCTACAGCCCCTGACGTAGGGACAACACCACCAAGAATCAAAGAAAGACAAACGTGGAGCCATGAGAGATGCGAAAGCAAAGGCAAGCAGCTAAATGAGAGCTATAGAAAAGAAGAAACACACCAAACCATCACCATCGGTCATTCTAACGCAACAAATGGCCGAAAGGTACATGTGGCAGTCAGGATCAAGGGCCAAGAATGTGAAATGGAGGTGGATTCCAGATCGTATCTATCAATGGTACCATGGAATACCATTAAAAGACTGGTACCACATCTTGGCAGAATTGTACTGGAACACCAAACGCTAATACTAAAGGACAGTCAAGGAAACAGAATACCGTTAGTCGGACTCGAACACTTCCAAATCACCTTCAAAGAACACAAGAAAATTCTGCATCTAACCATCATAGACCGAAACTGGCCAAGCCTGTTGGGACTTGAGTGGTTTGAACCTCTGGGAATCGGTGTGACCGGCATTAACAGCGTCGCCGAGACAGACTGGGAGGAGAACCTAATGAGGGAGTTCCAGGACGTCCTCGATGGGAAACTAGGCAAGTACTGAGCATCCCTTATATCATTTAATTTAGATCCAACAATAGCTCCTATTAGGCTAAAAGCGAGGCGAGTTCCCTTTGCATTAAAACCGAAGATTGATGAAGAGCTTAACAAACTGATAGCACAAGGCATCTTGGAACCCTAAATGGGAAACCCCAATCATGACCCAGTTAAGCCAGATGGGTCCGTGAGAATCTGTGGTGACTACAAGGCCACTCTAAACCATGCAAAGTGCGTATCCTGTTCCAATAGTGCAACACCTACTACACTCATTGGGGAGAGGCAAGGTGTTCGCAAAGCTCAACCTTGCACAAGCATACCAACAATTGCCAGTCAACCCCAAAACAGCAGAGGCACAAACGATCATGACTCATAGGGGAGCCTTCAAATGCAAAAGATTGCAATTTGGAGTCAGCGTGGCCCCAGGGGTGTTCCAAAGCCTAATGGAGTGTTTGCTACAAGGGATAAAAGAGTAGTCCCATACTTTGATGATGTGCAAGTGTCAGCCATCAACGTGAGACAACTAGAAGCTCATCTCAGAATAGTGTTACAAAAGGTTCCAAAAGGCGGGATTCAAAGTCAAAAAAGAAAAGTGCCAGTTAGCCACCTCAAAAGTCGAGTTCCTGGGGTATCTAATCGATAAAGAGGGCATCCACCCCACAGATAAAAAAAATCAAGCAATCAAAGAAGCATCTAGACCAAAAAACAAAGTAGAATTGCAGGCATTCTTGGGTCTTATAAATTTTTATAACATTTTTCTGCCACAGAAGGCAATGACGACGGAACCACTACATAGGCTACTGGACAAGGCAGCCACCTGGACCTGGGGAAAATGTGAAGAGACAGTGTTCCAGAAAACAAAAGATTTAATCACATCCAACTCTGTATTATACAATACAGAGAGACACTACCATTGACAGTCACCTGTGACGCATCACCGTTCGGCGTCAGAGCCATACTTTGCCACATTCTACCTGATGGGAAGAAGCACCGATCGCATTCTATTCCAAAACACTATCCAAAACTGAACGTAACTACAGTCAATTGGACAGAGAGGCGTTAGCAGCAATATCCAGTGTCAAACGGTTCCATCAATACCTTTACGGTAGGACTTTTACACTGATTACAGACCACAAACCCCTATTAGGAATACTAGCAGGGAACAGGGCCACCCCAAACATACTGTCTCCACGAATGACAAGCTGGTCCGAGTTCCTTGCAGCCTACAATTATAAACTGATTCACCGACCAGGCAAGACATTTCCCACACTGATGCGCTGAGCCGTACTCCACTACTGGAACTAGGGGCTGACTTGGCACCAACCACATCCACCCTACAGATTGAGACACTATCAAACCTACCCATAACTGCAGCGGACATTGCAAAAGCAACAACAAGAGACAAAACTTTGTCAAAGGTCTTAAACTGGGTAGAAAAGGGTGGCCGGAAGACGAGACAGATGTTAAATTTAAACTATTCAAGAACAGGCAAACTGAACTGTCATTGTTAAAAGGTTGCATTCTATGGGGGGATCGGGTGGTAATACCGGAACCATTACAAGAGCAAGTACTGAGAATGCTATATGAAGGACACTCGGGAATTGTTCAAATGAAATCCCTGGCCAGGAGTTATGTATGGTGGCCAGAGATCGATAAGGATATTGGGAAATGGGTAGAAACCTGCAGAAAATGCCAAAGATCCTGACCTTCAGCACCTATACTAGACTGGGAGACACCGAGGGGCCCCTGGTCAAGAATCCACATAGATTTTGCAGGGCTGACAAAAGGACAGACATGAATGAACTCCACAACTACAGAAGCAGTTATTAAACAACTATGAAAAGTGTTCACCACACATGGGTTACCAGACTTGCTAGTCTCAGATAATGGCCTGCAGTTCACTGCACTAACATTTGAAAAATTCCTCGCCAAACAGGGCATAAGGCATGCTTTGACTGCGCCAGGCTGACCGGCTATGAATGGAAGAGTGGAACGCATGGTCCGATATACCAAAGAAACCATAGAAAAATTAGACACAGGGGACATACAAGAAAAAATTGATAAAATGCTCACCATGCAACACATAACACCGAGCTAGACTACAAATAAAAGCCCAGCAGAATTACTAATGGGCAGAAAATTAAGATCACAATTGGATAGATTACATCCAACATACAGCTCTGAAAAACCAACTGACTCCTCCAGCAGACACCTCACATTTGAACCAGGAAACCTAATATATGCAAAAAATCCCACTGGGCACCCACTTTGGGTACCGGTAAAAATAACACAAATAACGGGACCCTGGTTGTATAGACTAGAAACGGACGATGGTAGAACTGGAGGAGACACATCGATCAACTAAGATCATGAACATTGGAACGAACCACTGACACACCCAGACACAAAGAACAACACACACACACACCAGAACCACAGCAAACATTAAACAAAAATATTAATAAACCAACCAGAGAGGGGGGAGACCCCTCAAACACAAATAAGAGAGGAGGGGGAGTCCCTCCGGCAGAACAAGAAACACCGCAAAATCAAAATACAAACCATTTTCAATCTATTCAGGTTACTCCAAGTAGTGTAAGGGAGAATTTCATGTATAGTTTGCAAAGGGGAGAAGATTAAATTTTCTAATACCTCACAGAAGGATAGTCTTTAAATATCCAGCAGTATCTTCTGAGATTAATTAGCCCTATAGGATTGATAGTATCTCTAATTTGTTAAACTGATTCTCATATTCAAGATATCTCATTTGAACTGCCTATTGTAAGGATGTGCAAGCTGGTGCTCTTTAGATATTTATATAAATTGCCCATCCCTGTCCTATGTCATGTATGATAGTACATCCTAATCATAGATATTCATATGATTATAAAATGTTATTCAACCATGATAGACAAAATTCCAAAGCTGTCATATTACAGTCCCTTGATTTCTGCAAATCCATGTAACCACCATTCATTGTAGTAGTGTGCTTGAATGGTTAGCCCAATAGTTAAAGTTGAATCAACAAAACCTCAATTACAAAAATTCATTATCATTACCTGCACCAGTCTTTTCATTCTTGAAAGAAGTTAGAAGGAAGATTAATATTTAATCTTTCTCAAACTGTTTTGTTTAAGCATACATTTTAACAATGATCATGCTTCTCCAAATTTCTGAATGCTAATCTCTTCTTTTCCCTTCATATCCATAGGCATTCTTTATCTTTTAGAACATGGGGAAGAATATATATTCACATTACCTTGTGCCTATGCGCGTTCTATACTTACTATTCCTTGGGTGGAGCTTGGAGGTAAAGTTAATATTCACTGTGCCAAGAGTGGCTATTCTGCTACAGTCACATTCCACACTAAGCCATTTTATGGAGGAAAACTACACAGGTATCAAAACTAAGTTTTGCTCTCTCCTTGAATTAAACTATTAAAATAGTAAGGCACAAAATATAGATTGGTCTATTGTTTATTGCTTACAATTCTGCAATTGCTTGTGATTTTTTAAATATACACTGCTGAAAAAAATAAAGGGAACACTTAAGCAACACAATGGAACTCCAAGTCAATCACACTTCTGTGAAACCAAACTGTCTACTTAGGTAGCAACACTGATTGACAATCAATTTCACATGCTGTTGTGCAAATGGAATAGACAACAAGTGGAAAGCATAGGCAGGTAGCAAGACATCCCCAATAAAGGAGTGGTTCTGCAGGTGGTAACCACAGACCACTTCCTCAGTTCCTATGCTTTCTGGCTGATGGTTTGGTCACTTTTGAATGCTGGTGGTGCTTCCACTTTAATGGTAGCATGCAGCGGAGTCTATAACCCACACAAATGGCTCAGGTAGTGCAGCTCATCCAAAATGGCATATCAATGCAAGCTGTGGCAAGAAGGTTTGCTGTGTCTGTCATAGTGTCCAGAGCACGGAGGCACTACCAGGAGACAGGCCAGTACATCAGGGGGTGTGGAGGAGGTCATAGGAGGGCAACAACCCAGAATCAGGACCACTACCTCCGCCTTTGTGCAAGAAGGGAGAGGACAAACATTGCCAGATCCCTGAAAAATGACCTCCAGTGAGCCACAAATGTACATGTGGCTGCTCAAACGGTCAGAAACAGAGTCCATGAGGGTGATATGAGGGCCCGACATCCACAGGTGGGGGTTGTGCTTACAGTCCAACATTGTGCAGGACGTTTGACATTTGCCAGAGAATACCAAGATTGGCAAATTCATCACTGGCGCCCTGTGCTCTTCACAGATGAAAGCAGGTTCACACTGAGCACATGTGACAGATGTGACAGGGTCTGGAGACTCCGTGGAGAACATTCTGCTGCCTGCAACATCCTCCAGCATGACCAGTTTGGCAGTAGGTCAGTAATGGTGTGGAATGGCATTTCTTTAGGGGGCCGCACAGCCCTCCATATGCTTGCCAGAGGTAGCCTGACTGCCATTAGGTACTGAGATGAGATCCTCAGACCCCCTGTGAGACCATATGCTGGTGCGGTTGGCCCTGGGTTCCTCCTAATGCAAGGCAATGCTAGACCTCATGTGGCTGGAGTGTGTCAGCAATTCCTGCAAGACAAAGGCATTGATGCTATGGATTGGCCCGCCCGTTCCCCAGACCTGAATCCAATTGAGCACATCTGGGACATCATGTCTCGCTCCATCCACCAACGCCACATTGCACCACAGACTGTCCAGGAGTTGGGCGATTCTTTAGTCCAGGTGTGGGAGGAGATCCCTCAGGAGACCATCCGCCACCTCATCAGGAGCATGCCCAGGTGTTGTAGGGAGGTCATACAGGCATGTGGAGGCCACACACACTACCAAGGCTCATTTTGACTTGTTTTAAGGACATTACATCAAAATTGGATCAGCCTGTAGTGTTTTTTTCCACTTTAATTTTGAATGTAACTCCAAATCCAGACCTCCATGGGTTGCTAAATTTGATTTCCATTGATAATTTTTGTGTGATTTTGTTGTCAGCACATTCAACTATGTAATGTCATTCATTCAGATCTAGGATGTCTTATTTTTGTGTTCCCTTTATTTTTTTGAGCAGTGTATTAAAAACCTTTATATATAAATGTGCATAGATGTGAAGTAAAGACACAACTGAACCAGAATACAGTGAAGTGTTTTCTATTGCATAGTTGATCACTATGTAATCAATATTTTGGAATGAAGAATTGTTTCTGTTTTTTTATTTAAGTTAAATTATACTGAACTTATATTAAGAATGCTGTCTACTTCAAAAGTATATGTGGCATATATTTTTAAAAAGTAAAATAATAAGCAACTATGCTCATCTCTTTGAATATTTTATGGTGAAGTATTTAGGTATATTCAAATGTCAGTAACATATTAAAACTTTATTATTTATACCAGGGTTACAGCAGAGGTGAAGCATAATCCAACCAATACCATAGTGTGTAAAGCACAAGGAGAGTGGAATGGCATTCTGGAATTCTCATATAGCAATGGTGAAACCAAAGTAATTGATACCACCAAATTACCCACAATCCGGAAGAAGATCAGACCAATATCAAAACAAGGCCCCTTTGAATCAAGGTGGAACTATTTTGGTGAAATCTCATCAAATTGTATTTAATTGTATTTAAGGCAACTAGTGATCAAAAAGTGGGTTCCTTTGTTTTGCCAGATATACACAATTGCTGCATGCTGAATAGTATTGGGAATCATCCATGCTCTAAGCCAAAATGGCTCAGTGTTACTTTCCGGTGGATTTTTTTATGAGTAAGGGCAACTCATAGGGAATTAAAAAATACATAAGAGCATACTGAACTAATAGTAGATGAATTGAAAATATTTTTTATTAATTGCTATGGAATAAATTGAGCCATATCAAAGTGTCAAAAGATTGTATGAAGTTTCCAGAGGGAACAGAATTTTGACAGTTCTAAATAAAACAGTTGATAAGGGAAAACATTTAGCCTTTTCTAATTGTATGTTTTCAATATAAGTATTGTTCATGATTTATACAGTTTATTAATTTCCTGTAGTTCATTTTAATCACCAACGTACAGAATAGTTTGTAAATGCTCAGATTTTAGCAAGCAGATATAAGACTTTATTTATTCTTACATTCATGTTCTCTATTTTTATTAGGTGCTCCAGTTGGTAAAATTGAGGGCTATATCTTATTTGATTCTCAAAAAAACTTTTGAAAAAAGAAATAGTTCTGGGAAATGTTGTAGAAGCCTCTTGAGTTAGTATCTACTCTTAAACATTTTGGTTCAAAGAAAAGAAAAGAGTCTTTTTAAATTAAATTAACTAAATGCTTTTGTTTTCCATTATTAGTTGCTCAGATGCTTATGTAAGATAGGCTAGCATATATACCTCCTAAATAAGTAAATAAAAATTGTGATAGGCAGAAGTCCAACCATATAAAATTTGATTATTATTTTTTTTACAAAGTTGTTGGAGTGCTGTGCTTAGTTGAACTTTTCTGAAAAAGTGTTTCCACACTGGCAGTTTTGGCTTTATCCTATCTCCTCAGGGCTTCAGTGGACTTTGTCAACAACATTCCTTCCATACAAATCAACAGGCAAGATTGTAGCTCTTTTACAACAGGTTTGCTTTCAAATCAAGCCTTCTCCTTCTTTCTCTATCTAAGACATTTATGGCAACATGTCACTGCTGCCCTGAAGGAAGGTGACATTGATGTGGCAACAGAACATAAGCATGTCCTTGAGGAGAGGCAGCGAAAAGAGGAAAGGCAACGAGCAACAACCAACACACTTTGGAAACCAAAATATTTTATCAAAGAGGTAATGGGAAAGATAATAGGCAACAGAAATGTTCAGTCATTGCATTTGAATATCTTTATGACATTTCAGTTTTGAGTTTTGAAGGTCTTTCTTAATTATACAACTGTTTAGAATAACCTGTTTGGATATGAGGGAAATATGGACAAATATTAATTAATTTCATCTTATTTTGTATATCCTTTCTTTATGGGCTTCTTTGCAATTCCTTCTCCAATTTTTTATATTTTTCTTCTAAAGTCTTTTGTGTCTGCCTCTTTTTTCTATTTCTCTTTCCCACATATGTTATAGTTAGTACATTTTGTAGTGAAGTCTTTTCCCTTTTGTTTTCATTTAAGAAAAATTTCAACTCTTTTTCCATATATCTTATAAATTCTTTTTCTTTCAATATTAAGTTATTCATTGTCCACTTTGACCTCTTTTGTTGTCCTTTCATATTACTTTTATCAGATTGTGATCTGGCCAGATATTTGTTTCAATACTTATTTCTTGTATATTAGTAATTAAATCTGTAGATGCCTGATCATATCAGTCCGAGACGAAGACAGATATATATTTGAATAAAATGTACATTGATTGTTTTTTGGGTGTATTTCTTGTCATGTGTCTTGGATTGCTAATTCCTCCATCATCTTGAAGAAAGATCTTGGGTTGTGTTTTCATTTTTTTAAAATTCATTTTTTGTGTTTTATAGTCCATTTCCATGTCAACTATTGCATTGTAATCTCCCAAAATATATATACTTTCATCCTCAAATTCCATTATTAAATTACATTACATAGTAGTTTATCATAAAATTCTTCTTGATTTTCATTTTGGGCGTATATTGCTACTAGTAGTGTCTGCTTACAATTCATCGTCATTTCCACCATTGTTCTGACTCAGCCAGGTTCCCAGAGAGCAAACACAGACAAACGCAGTAACTCAAACCTTCACAGCTTTAATCTACAAATAAACTTCTTTGTAGATTGAAACAGAGATGGTGGCGACAGTAGCAGCAGCTTGAGGAGCTCCAGCGGGCACGGGCAGCACCAGGCGACAAGCCCTCTAATCCCTGCAGGTCCAGCAGGCCAGGTGGAAAGCCTAGCGCCCAAGACTTGCCAGCAAGCCAGAAGGGAGCTCCATTTCTCAATAAATGCTCAATTCAAAAGTACACAGCAATTTCCGATTCTTCCCATCCTTGATCAGCATGCCAGAGGAAAGCTCAATCCTCGGAAAGTGCTAAATTCAAAAGCAGTCTATTCAAAAGCGCTCAGTGATTCGACCCATCCTTGCTAGAAGGTAAGGCAGTGGGGCTCGCCAGTGCCAGGGGCTCTACAGTCATCCTTGCAGGGTGGTGAGACGGTGAGATATATCCCTTCCTTGCAGGGTGGTGAGCACCGAGAGCTGTGAGTCGGTCTTCAGATGTTTGCAGCCAGGGTGTGAAGCAGACTGCTTCCCCTCCACTGCCCCTCCTTCCCTCTTCCCTTTTCACCAAATTGCTATTCCGGACTCCCTCTTTGAGAGGATAGTAACTTTAGACTTCTAATAGGTAGGGAAGTATTGTTATAACTGAAGTCCTGTGAAGATTGGAACCAATTTTATTTCCTGTGAAAGAAGAAGAAGTATATTGAAGCCAGGAGTGAATGCTCAATACAAATCTCAGTTGACATAGTAAAAATATAAATTGTTTGAATTTTCAGTACAGGATTATCTATGTGCCTGTTTCTGTTAAAGCAACAAACTTTGAAGGTGTATTTAAATTGACTTGGGGGGGGGGGCAGAAATCCCATTCATCAAAGGAAAACAAAAACAAAAAAGTTTCCTGTTGCCTCCCTGTGAATTGTTCTGTTTGTCTCTACTGAATCAAAGTCTGCTTGCAAAAGGGAGAGAAGAATAGTTGGTTTCTTCTGTTCTTCAACAGGAAGTAACCAGTAAAAAAAATATCTTGCATTCCTTCACCTCCATTGAAACAATCTGCCTGCTAGCTCCAAAGTCATTAATCTTTTCTTTGAGAGGAAGAAACTGGCTGTGATTCACCCCTTTTTGATGACAAAATGCAAATCCAGCAAACACTTTAAATTAGCCATCTCCACAAGCTGTGTTTCCCCCCCCCCCAAAAAAAAATATTTCAATATTCAACCAGTGATAAAAAAAAAAAAGCATTTTCTAATTCTACCTCAATACCTATATCAATGATTAGATAATCAATTTCTAAAAATTATTAATTTATCAATTGTTTAATTGATTTATTGTTTTAATTGGTCAGTGTGATTAGAGTGTTTAATGCAAATAGTGTGATTACTGATTAATGTAAAAAAAATCAGACTTAATGTAATTTAATTGATTAGTAAAATTAGTAATTCAGGGAATTGAATTGAACAGTGTATTTAACAACTAGTATAATTAATTAATTAGGCTGATTATTGCTTAACATAATTACTTGACTAGAGAGATTATTGTAATTGATTAATTGGTGTGATATTGGCTATATTTATTACCCAAAATTGTTTTATTAAGCAATTTAATCAACGTATTATCTCAACAAACCCACCATGCCAGTAAAAAAATCCAATACCAAATCATAATCTAAAGAAAAAAAATCCCCACCAATGAACCACAAGACTCCTGCACATGCTTTATATGCTTTGTAACTCTAAAGGTTAATGAAAATTCCATCAAATGTTCTCTATGTGAAGAATACGCTCATCATGACTGCCTGGAATTACCCAAGCAAATGACTCAATTCCTAGAAACATCCAATTATGCATTTCCATTTTTCTGTCCACCTTGTAAACCCAAACTGGACAAACATATAGTCCTGTTTGAAAGAGTTCACTCAATAGAAATGTGAATATCATCCCTTGACACCATAGTAGCATCCCTGGATACTTTAAATGAAAGATTAACTAACCTTGAAAAAAAAAAAGACAAACACACAGACCTGAACATCTGGTAGCTACAAACCAACAACTGCAACCTAATCTATAAAAAAACATAAATCCAACAAATAATGACATCCTAATCCTCGTCAGAGAAACTGTTGAACGCGAACGAAAGCATCCCAGTGCCATCTTATTTGGTCTAGAAGACATCAAATAATGATGATATCACAATTGTCCACAACATTATCAGTGACTATCAAGCATCAACCATCTCCCCTGATGAAATACTTGACATTTCCTGCATTGGCCGAGAGCTCAAAAACAGAGATGGCTCTGTGGCCCCACATTTCTGCAGGGTCATTTGCAAAAATGAATTAAGCAAATGTAAATTCATTTATACTATAAAGTCACTCACCAAAAACAACACCAACCATAAAAGCCTCTGATCTCATCCTGACCTAACCTTACAGCAACGTGCCCGCTCCCATATACTACGCACAGAACACAAAAATTGTCTAGACAATGGAGAGAAGGACCTGTACATTGATTACCGTGCAGACTTTATCAAAAAGTCACACAACCCACAAGTCAGTATCCAACCATACTTTAACCAATCCACCATCACCCAAGACTAGGCACACACCCCCCCAATTCAAACTACAACTGGCCTTAAATGCAAGCTACTCAATGCAAGAAGCCTTGTAAATAAAATACCTGAATTTCTCCTCTTACTAAATATGGCTAAATTCGACATCATATTTGTCTGTGAAACATGGCTCAATGCATCTATCCCTGACTACATTACCTCATTAAGAGACAATCATGTTTACCTATCTGCTCATGAAATCTGTAGAGGAGGTGGTTTCTACCTTCTATAAAAAGTCCTTACATCTAAAAAAACATCCAAGTTATCCAGGAGCTTGCTCTTCCTGAGACCAATATCTGTGAACTGTCCTTAAATATCACATTTTAGTTCTTACTATGTTACAGAGCCCCTGATTATGACACTGAACATGTAAACAAGCTAAATTCACTCCTAACATGGGCATCATCCTGCCCACACGCTTTTATCTTTCTTGGTGACTTCAATCTACCTCATATTAACTGGACCCGAAACGAATGTAATACTGAACCCATACATGCAATCTTCTACAATGCTGTAACAAATATAGGACTGGAACAACTAGTAACCTAGGCTTAACAATTGCCTTGATCTCATCTTCTGCAATAGTTTGAATTCAATTTACAGAATACAAATTAAAAAACCCTTTTCCAACATGAATCACAGCATGATTGACTTTTGTCTTAACATACCTCCACACAAAAATAATCACAATGACAAAATCCTCAATTATAACTTCCAAAAAGCCACTATGATCTTATAATCAATGATCTCTCTTCCCTTGATTGGAAATTTCTATTCACTGGATATAATCGTGTTGAAGACCATTACAACATATTCTTACTAGAAATCAAAAGAGCCTTTTGAGGTAATTCCCCATTAGGAGAATGAGCGCATACAGGGAGACGTATTTGAGAGAAGTGTTTGAATAATACACATAAAGTACACAGATACACTGTACAGTAAATGTAGGTTTTTACTTCCAGAAAGTTTAAGCAAAGTTCAAAGTAGGCAGTCCAAAGTCATTCACAAGGAAATCAATCAGTTTTCAATCCAGGGATAATCCAAATATCAAATTCCAGTGTCAAAAACAGTTCAGTATCAGTACATTAAATCCAGTAATATTAGTAAATTAGGAAAAATGGGGCAACGGCAACACTTTTCAACAGAAGGAAACAGAAATACACTCACGCTCTCTTCTGAGGCTCAGACTAAGACTAAAACAACCCAGGTTTCTGGCTCCATCTTATGGCCTTTTGAGAAACAACACCTAATTACAGTTTTGCATTTTAAAATGTTTATCCTGGTTTATATATTTCTAACCCAAATACCTGTTAGGTGACTTATATTCCTAACAGAGCCATCAAACTATATGTATCAATAAAAACTCCCAAAACCAGGATAAACAGATTACCCATAACAATAAGGAAGCTTCAATCCAAAAAGCGATCACTTTGGTGAAAAAACAAATCTGGTCACATTGCTAACTTCAAAAGCCGATTCCAAAATCTATGCCGCCAGATAAAAATTGAATGAACTAATTATCACATTAAACAAGAGGAAAACCTTTTATGCACTAATTCCATCTGCACTTTCTACAATTTTGTAAACAACAAACTAAAAGACTCAAGGTCCATCCCACACCTGAAAGGACCTAATGGCAAAGACTGCAATGACAACACCATCAAAGCAAACCTCTTGAACACATTATTTGGCTCAGTATTTGTAAACAGCAATGGATCAAGCCCAGTACTTCCTAGTTGAACCACAGACAACTACAATGATCTAATACATATTGATTTTACAGAAGACATTGTTGAAAAAGCATTGCGCAATCTAAAACCATCCCTATCTATTGGACTGGATGGAATATGTGCCTACTTCTTAAAAAAGCTATCCACTGCCATAGCCAAACTTCGAAGCATTATCTTTGAAAAATCTTTCAGGACCAGCTCCTTGCCAAAACTATTATCACCAGCCACGGTCATCCCCATCTTCAAAAAGGGAGACTCCAGCATAATTGAAAATCTCAGACCAATCTCTTTATGCTGCGTCACCTCACTTTTCAAAGTCATGGAATCAATTATTAACCAATCCATCATCCTCCACTTAGAAACAAACAACTTACTCTCTAATAAATAATTTGGTTTCAGGAAAAAACTATCCTGTAATCTGCAACTCTTACATTGCAAAAACATAACAACTCGATCAGGACAAAGCAATAGATGCAATCTACAATTCTGTAAAGCCTTCAATTCAGTGGTACATGATAAACTACTCCTAAAACTAAAATCTTATGGTATCTCTGGACTACTGCATAACTGGATAGAAGCATTCCTGTCAAACAGACAACAAATGGTCAAAATTGGGAGTGTCTTATCAAATTCTCTACCTGTCAATTGTGGTGTCCGCCAAGGCAGTGTTTTAGGACCAACTCTCTTCATACTCTACATAAATGACCTCTGTGATCATATTAAGAGCAACGGCGTTCTCTGATGTTGTAAAGCTATTCAACACCACAGACAATACTACTACCCTCCAAAAAGACCTTGACTATGTATCAGAATGGTCAATTAAATGGCAACTTCAAATCTCAACCAATAAATGCTCTGTCTTACATATTGGCAAAAAAAAAAAAAAAACAGAAAATAAAATACAAGCTAAATAGTCAAGACCTTGTTGAGGATCCAAACTCTGTCAAGGACCTTGGAGTACTCATCTCTAATGATCTAAGTGTTAGAGTCCACTGTAACTGCATAGCCAAAAAGGCATTAAGAGTTGTTAATCTAATCCTACGTAGCTTCTTCTCTGGTAATATCACACTAATTAGAGCATACAAAACTTTTGCTAGACCTAAACTTGAATACAGCTCATCAGTCTGGAACCCATTTCATGTATCCGATTGAAAAAGTCCAGAAATATTTCACAAGAAGAGTTCTCCATTCCTCTACTCATTGAAGAATACCTTATGCCATCAGACTTAAAACTCTAGACCTAGAAAACCTGAAACTACGCCGCCTCAGGTCTGATCTAAATATAGTATATAAAATCATACATTGCAATGTCCTACCTGAAAATGAATACTTCAGTTTCAATCATAACAATACAAGAGCACACAATAGATACAAACTCAAGGTTAACCGCACCAAACTTGATTGCAGAAGATACGACTTCAGCAACAGAGTGGTCAAAGTTTGGAATACTCTACCTGACTCTTCCCCAAACCACAAAACTTTAATCTTAGACTGTCTACTATTGACTTCACCGCCTTCCTAAGAGCCCTGTAGGGGGCATGCATAAGCACACCGATTGTGCTGACCATACCTGTCCCTACTGTTTCTTTTTATTTTTTTATTAGTATATATTTCATGTATTCAAAACTATGATTATTCTTATACCTGTATCTTGTAAGTGATTGACAAATCAAATAAATAAATAAATAGATAGATGGATAAAAGATTGCTGGCAGCCAATTAGTCCAACCAGAAAAGCCTTGACAGAATTCTTCAGATAAGTCAATATCTCTACACACAATGCTGGGACCTTAGAGCTTCTTAGAACTTTTTTGCCTTCTACAGAGCAAAAACCCTTTGAAACTAGGCTTATATTCCCTGGAGGGAGGGGCCATTAATTCACATTCTTACTCCCGAGTGGCGCTTTGCTGCTCTTCTATGAATCATCCTGTGCTCACTCGTACTTAGCACAGGCTCCTCAGGAACCTCCTCCTTACTGCTGCCGGCTAACCACAACAACCATTTACACCTTCCCTCATAATATTGAAATATTTGTTTAGTTTTTATTGTGTTATTAATGTATAATGCTATGCCTCTTTTGCTTTGTTGTGCTAGGGAGGTTATAGTTTCCCATTTTTAGGATAGTCCAACACTTTATTGTGTTTCTTTTTAATATGCACTTCCTGTAAACAAATTATATCCAGTTTTAATTTCTCTAGTTTGTTAAATATCCTTTTTCTTTTTATTGCTGAATTCAGTCCATTTATGTTAATTGACATAAACTTTATTTCTTCTCCTATGTTTTTATTTATAATAGGGTTTAATTGCTCTTGTCATTCTTATTTCTTTTGCTTCCTTTGGTCTCACTTCTTCTCTTCTTACTCTTTCTTCTTGTTCTTTTTCCTCTCCTTTTTGTCATCCATTTCTTCTCTCCTGCTGCTTCTTAATTTCTTAATTTCTTCTATTTCCCTCATTTTGCTCTCAAATGATCCGCTTTCTCTATAGAATCTAATCTGTGTCTCTGTTCCTGCTATGTCACCATTATTCCCTCTGATATCAACCATCTGAAGTTGATCCCTCTTTTAATTAGACATTTTGTCACCAACTGGTATTCCTTCTCAAATCTCTTACTTTTCTTGGCATTTGCTTCAAAACTGTAATTCTTTTCCCTTTATATGTCAATGGATCATCTCTCTTTCTGCAAGATTTCTGTTCTTATAGCTTTCTTTGTGTGTGTGTGTGTGTGTGTGTGTGTGTGTGTGTGTGTGTGTGCTGTTCAGCTTCCTTCGGGTATTATCCCACATCATTGTAGTGCTTTCAAAGTTGTAGCAACGTTTCAGCAGAATCTCATCTGCCATCATCAGGCTTCTGTATGGATGTGGGTCTCACAGCTTTTAGTTTCAAATTTGAGGCTGGCCTATTCTGATTGGCTGGGAGTTTTGGTCTGTGTTCACTGGACTTGGAGTTTGATTGATTGGTTTTTCTGGTTTCTTCTGTCTGTTTTGTGGCTTTGATTGGCTGGCAACACTCTGTTCCCGTGTTGGAGGCTTTCAGCTTGGCTTCGTGTGAAAGGATGGCTGCTATCCATTAGGAAGACAGGTTTCACCTGGGTGCCTGGTGGGGGGGGGGGTGTTCAAGTTGGAGGCATCAGAGGGAGTCTGTTTGTGCTCAGGTATTTGCCTGGTTTGTGGTGTGGAGATCTTTCTATTTGAGAGTGCAGGCTTCCAAATGATTGACAGTCCGGTGGAATCATCTCTTCTATTCATGCTTTCAGGTCTTTTTTCAATCTCTATGGCTTCTCTGATGATTCTGTGGCAGGGGTTTTCTATAGTGGCTAGGGTTTTAGTGCCATTGAAGTTGATGTTGTGACCTGTGGTTTTCATGTGTTGGACTAGTGAGGAGGTGTGTTCCAGCTTTTTTACTGCATTTTTGTGTTTATCTAGGCAGTTACTTATTCTTCTATTGGTCTGGCCAATGTATGTGGCCAGCAGACTGTCAATCATTTGGAAGCCTGCACTCTCAAATAGAAAGATCTCCACACCACAAACCAGGCAAACACCTGAGCACAAACAGACTCCCTCTGATGCCTCCAACTCGAACACCCCCCCACCAGGCACCTAGGTGAAACCTGGCTTCCTAATGGATAGCAGCCATCCTTTCACACGAAGCCAAGCTGCACTGAAAGCCTCCAATACAGGAACAGAGTGTTGCCAGCCAATCAAAGCCACAAAACAGACAAAAGAAACCAGAAACACCAATCAATCAAACTCCAAGTCCAGTGAACACAGACCAAAACTCCCAGCCAATCAGAATAGGCCAGCCTCGAATTTGTATTATATATATATATACCTCTCTTGGTAGCTTATTCCTTAATGCATATCTGGTTTCTCCTCTAAATATTTCATCTATATCAGCCATCACTTTTCTTTGGTCATCTCCAAGGCCCTTGCCAGCAAGTCTACCATTATTTTTGCTAAGTTTCCCCCCATTTCTTTGTCAAAGTTTTGGAATCTTAAATAATAGTCAGCATGATCCACCTCCAATGAAATAATTGTCAAAACATGATCAAGACTATCAGGGAGATCTCACATTTTGTTGAGGCTTTAAACAGGATCCATTGGACCAGATCTCCACCCTAAAAATTACTTTTCTCCAATGTATTACAGTGCCAATTCTGAAGAAGGCAAAAAAACAAGATATACTGATAAATTACAAGAACACACACACACACACACACACACACACACAGCCTTCTAATCCTGTTGGAGCAGGTGATTGGGCTAGAATAGATATTTCATTATCTTTCTCCTCCCTCCCTCCATCTTTATTTATTTTTCTTTCTGTTGCTTCCTTCCACCCCCTCTGTTTCTTTGTCCCTTTTTCTTTCTTTCACTTTTCTCTTTCTTTTTTCCCTTCTCTCTTTCTCTCTCTCTTTCTTCTCTCTCTCTCTCTTTCCCTCTCTCAGGCTCACCCTATTGATTTGGTGCACTGCTCTGCTCGGACTTGCTTGGGCAGGTCCCTCCAGTGCAGTGGGCTCAATGGGGTGAACCTGCAGGGCTAGAACAGCTCCGGCTCAATGGGGTGGACCTAGAACAAGGCAGTGGCAGCACATTTGAAAAGTAGAACAAAGCCAGAGGTCGGTAAGTTTTGTTTCAAAGAATCACAAAAGCTTCTGGGTTGTGCACAAGAAGGGACACATATGGCAATGCAATTCAGCAACATAAAATAAAGAAATACAAATAAAACAAATCAACAAGAATTGGCACTACTAGAATCTAATCAGAGATGGTTTGCCAATTCTAGTCCAAAGACCTGCTCCAGCAAGGTTAGAAGGGTTAGAAGGGAGTGTGTGTGTATGTGTGTGCATGGCTGTCAAAACTCCAAAAACAGGTCAAGTAACTCTAGGGAGGCCAGTCATAAATTAGAACACTTGCTAAGCAACTGGCCATTAAGTGAGGACCACTTGTTTGCCAGTCACCTGGCCATGACCACCCAGTCACATGACCAGCAAGCCACACCCTCAAATTAGGCCATGCCCACAGAAATTTGAATTTGGGTGGGGGGCACTGAGGATGAGTTTGTAGCACTAAGGGGCGGTGGACTGAAAATGTTTGGGAACATCCTACATCTAAATTTGGACTAAATCCAGAACATTAAGGTTTAAATAGGTCTATGAGAGCCAGACTACACAAATTTTGACAGCCATAAAATGACAGTAAGAAATGAATCAAACATCCAGTTTTTGTATAACCTACATCTAGCAGTCGTAGCTAAAGATGAGGCAGTGAAGTATCTTTAATTCAGAGAAGCAAAAGTGAAATATGAAAAGCTAAGATATTGTTCTATAGTGGATTGTATTCATGGAGTATACTTTCAGTATAACAGCTTATTTTTATATTAAGATTTTTCAAAGCAAGCTGTAGTATTAGTCATTATCATAATTATGCTGAACATCTAGATATCTTTTTTCTCCTTTCTTTTTTAAGTTTTCTGTTAAGATGATGATACTAAAAAAGAGTAAATCAAAAACAAAAATCTTAAGGCCCAGTCCCACTGCACTTACGGATGCAAAGAGGATGTAAAATGTTAAAAAAAGCTTGCCATCCATTGGAAAACGATATGCATCCATTGTGTACTCACTGCATATGTGTTTCATGTGCTCTATCCGTCGAGCATCCATCCACTGCGATTTCATCCGTGCAAGAAGTTTTGAGCTGCACAAAACTTTGTGAATGGATGAACTTTCTGCCGCATACGATGTACATCCGCGACATATACGGGCAACAAACATTCTCTGTCCGTTATCATCCATTAAACGTCCGCTGTATCCTCTCTGCATCCTCTGGCCATCCCCTCAACTCACATCTGCTGCAGCTGAAAATGGAAAGAGGAAGGAAACAAAAGGTACACGGAATGTCTACACAGCGTTAGTAGCACAGAAATAGAAAGGATGTAAGCATAAGCATCTCGTATATAAAGTATTAAAAATGGACATAATGTTTGTATCTGGGATGTATCTCGTATATTTAGGATGTCTGCAGTATGTCTAGAGTATGTAGAAGGACACCTAGTGGACAACTGATATTTTCTATAAAAAGGGGGAGAAAATCATCTGGATCGCTGGGATGGTGGACTATACAGTTCCACTATGATTGCACTGGAGGTTTATCTATCCCACAACTATTCTTATCTATCCCACAAGCATGCAAAGGCTTCACCAACACTTTATTAAGTAAACAAAATGAACCAAGTAAACTAAGTGTCTTAAGCAAAGATAAACTTTATTAACTTTCTTAAGTAAACTTTATGACTTTATTAAATAAGCAAAATGAACCAAGTAAACTGTATTAAGTGTCTTAAGCAAAGATAAACTTTATTAACTTTCTTGGGTAAACTGTATGACTTTATTAAATAAGCAAAATGAACCAAGTAAACTGTATTAAGTGTCTTAAGCAAAGATAAACTTTATTAAACAAGTGAACAACTCAGTCTCTGAGACTATTCTGAGTCAGAATAGACTATTCTGCGTGCGTGCTGCATCCTTTTATATCCACGGAGTGGATGCAATTCATACCCCCCACATGCGCAGTGAACGCTTTGCATCCGATATACATCCACGCGGCATCCCCTTTGTTTTCTATAGGCGTACGTGATGCATCCACTTCATCCGCTATGCATCCGTCCCTTCCGCTGTGCGTCCGCTTTGAAATTCTCCCCTGGAACCCCTTCGGAGGTGTCATCCACTTCCATCCGCTTTCATCCGCTAGGCTTCCGATGAACATCTGTTTAACATCCCCGCTACATACTACCCACGTCCATTCCTTTCCATTCTGTTTATGCAAATTTTTTCCACTTTTTGGAGCAGATGAAAACGGATGGAGCCACTCCTTGTCCACTGTGTCCTTTCTGCATACTTTTGGCATCCATCGGCCACTGGGACCTAGCCTTTAATTTTTAAAACTAAGTAGTGTGTTCAGTTTACATCATTGGAAAGTACTGCCAAAATAATGTCAAAAAATATTTTGGATGTCCTTGATATTTTCTTAAAACAGATCTTATTATATTTTATTATATTTTTGACAAGTTCTTACGTTAATATAGATGCTTACCTGCAATTTTTGTAATTATTTTCAGGGCGATGGGTGGATATACTTTAATCCCCTCTGGAAGAGTCATTGCTAAATTCACCTGGATTCAAATACCCATTTTCTAAAAGCATTAAATAGATGCATTATTTAATCTTCAGATGTGATTGTCTTCTTGTTTATTAAAGCTGCATTTTGTAAATAATGTACCTCAAAATGAAAAATTCAAGTTTATTGAAGAGCCATTCTATATACATATATTAGAAGTTGGATATGCTTCCTGTGTGTTGATACCATATGTATATATTGTATATAATATACATATCACACAGACAGTAATTAAATATCTGATCTTTTGCAATGAAATCAGTGTATACCACATTGCTTGCAGGATCACATTATTATCACTTTCTAGTATTGATAATTTTTTGTGTTTTTCACACTGCCAAAGTTTTGCACTTAAAGTCACTGAATAACTTATAGCTGTAACAGTCTGGCTAAAGAACATATTTTGACAATATTTTTGTTAATTTGTTTGAATGTAACATGTAAAAGCAGATTTCTGCATTTGTGGGTCATTCTGAAACTTTATTTCCTGGCACCATATGGGAAAACAGGAATATCTAAACAATTTTATTAGCCATTGACCCCTTCCTTTTCATTATGTACTTTGTGTACCTAATGTATTTTTGTTGGTTTTTTTGAACAGTGTAGATATTTGATAACTTCATAATCAGTAGATGAACCAGAGATTTCTGAAACAGTTTTAATTTTTCAAATGCATGAAGGGTTGTTTGATTTCTATATCCAATTTTGTTGACTGCATCAATTTATTTTATTTTTCATATTTGTAGACAGTCTATCTTCCTCAAAGAGAGAAGCATAAATGCAGAACTTACTTATAGGATCATTGAAATAATTTCTTCAAAAAAGGCTAGCTGTGAGGTAACTGTTTCAGCACAATTCCAAAAAGTGGAAGGAAAGATTTCTTCCACATTATTTGTTGCTTTAATAACCAAAGCTAGAATCCAAATTATGTTATTTGGTATGAAGTGTTTCCTTGCAATAAAACTCTTAACTTTTGGAGAAAAGATTAGGAAAGAAATTTAGATTCCATAAAATGGTTTGTGCCATTTAGAATACCCATTCTGTTGTACCAGTCAGCTGGTTTGCATAGTCATCTCAGCCAACTAGAACGATGTATGAGACAGCCTAGATTCCTCAAGATGAGGGAGATGCAAACTGCCCGTAACTTCAGAATGGTCCAACTGATTGTTAATCATGTATGGAGAAGTAGTCAGGGGTGGGATTCTACCGGTTCGCACTGGTTCTATAGAAGCAGTTGTTAACATCACCGGTAGTTCTAAGAAGCAGTAAAACCTACCCCTGCCTGGCCTTGCCCCTTTCTGACGCTCCTATGGGCAAAAAGCTGGTTTTTTTTTACTGCACATGCACAACATTTTTTGCATGTGCCTGAAAATCATTGCCTCATTCTCCCCCACCTGCCCATCCCTTCACTGTCCACATCCCCCCGTCCCTATCTGCCACTACTATGCTAAAAAACCCTCATATTTTTTACTGTGCATGCACGAAAATCCTTGTCTCATTCTCCCTCCACCTGCCCCGACTTATAGCGCATGTGTGCTACCTACAAAAATTTTCCTGCCTGGAGCCATCGCTCACACCAGCAGCAGCAGCCACAGCAACAGCAACTCAGCCAGCCAGCCAGCCAGCCAGCCATTGCTGCCTGCCTTCTGCATCCCTGCTGAGTGAGTGAGGGCAAACAGCAAGCCCCAGTTGCCACCGCCACTAACCGTCCTCGCCTGGCCAGCCTGCCTCCCAGGCCGTACCTTGCCTGGACTGCCTCCCAGGCCTGCCTGCCTTTCTTCCTGGACTGCCTGCCATGCTGGCTGCCATTAAAGAAGACACAAGCCCTGGCTGCCGCCGCCACTAGCCATCCTCATCCACTCGGACTGCCTACCCCAGCCTCCGAAGACATGGATTGGTAAGTACAACCTCCAACCCAGTTGCCTACCTGCTGCCACCAGTCCCAGTTGAGTGCTGACTCCTGGGATGCCCAACGCCCTCACTGACAATCCCTCTTAACCCGCCTCATCTCATCTTCCCTCACCTGTGGCCCTCCATTGTTGCTGCCTTGTCTTCCCACCACTGATTAGTAAGTGAAAAGGCAAAGCAGCAAGCCCTGCTGATCCCCTACCTCCTTCTGCTGCCGCTGCTGCCACCACCACCAGCCCAGTCAAGTACCAACTCTCGGGCCAGCCACCGCTGCCTCACCCACATGGCGGATGCCATCTTGGCTAGGCTGGCACCATCTTCCCTCACCTGCCATGGCCCAAGGGTTACTGCCTTGCCTTCCCACCACCAACTGGTGAATGAGGAAGCAAAGCAGCAAGCCCCGGCTGTTGCCTACCTTCTCCTGCCACCACTGCCACCTGGTTGAGTGCTGACTCCTGGGCCAGCTGTCCTCACCACAGCAAGCTTGAAGACTAAGGAGGAGGACTCTGGCGTAGCTGGCTAGTCAAGTTGCCTGCCTCATTTTTGGTAAGTTGCTTTTTATTTATGTATTTATTTATGTTTTTAGTATCAAAAATAAATAAATAGATAAATAAAAAAGCAACTTACCAAAAATGAGGCAGGTAACTTCTTTTTACATTGTGGTTATACATTATCTGTTTCTGCTTAAATCAATATATAGAAACATCAATGTAACAAGAAGTTGCATGCATACATAAATGAATTTTTTTTTAAATAAAAGTTTTTTATTTTTTTTAAACATAAACAAAACATACATAAAACATAACCATCTTTAGTTACCACCTTCAGTGTGTTGGTTGGTACAAATCACTTCTGCACAATCTCTGCAATCTTTCCCTTCTAATTTGCATTAATCCTTATATCATAAATCATTATATATACTTATATTATTACTAATATTACATCATTTTATGCAAACAAGTCACCATTTTTACTTAATCTACTTTATAATGTTCATTTCATCATCACCAATCTATTCTATAACAATATATCCTTACTTTACCTTACCTCTGTAATTTTATTATACTTATAATGTATTATAAAATATTTCATAAATGAAAAAGCAGAGCAGAAACAAATATCAATAAGTATGGCAGTGTAACAGAAAAAATATTTAAATTTCTTTGTATCAGCTTATTTCTAATTTTGTTAATTATATCAACATGTTTATACTTATCAACCTTCTGTATTTAATTCATACATAGCAATGATCATTCTCCACCTAATTTCTACCTTTTATCTCTATCCATTTCTGCACATTGTAATTTTTCAATTTCATCTATGGGGAACGCTTCATTTTTCCAGCCAGTCTATGGGAATTGGATAGACTGTCCCAGCCAGTCTATGGGAATTGGATAGTTACTTAGGAATTAAGAGCTGTCCCCTTAAGGGAATGCATCATGGTAAATGTAGTTAAAGGTATCCTGGGAAATGTAGTGCATGTCACGTGACCACATCTATAATCCTGATTTGTCACTAGTTTGACCCTCGAGGGGTTGGGGGAAGTTTTTCTCATTCTTTGTCTGAACTCTCTTACTTATGGCACCTTCTTTCTATTGCTACAAGATAGGTTAGGAGATAACCATCTTTTACTACAAGGCAGATATACAAAGGATTGGTCATAAAAGAAGAACTTCATTACAAATGTGAGTTATGAGGGACTTCCAGTTGCAAGGCTTCGGCAGCGGAAGAAATCCGTGATCATGCGTGGTTCCTGCTGCGCTCACTGCTGTGGTGCCCCCGATCCAGCTGGATTTGGAGGCTATGGTTACCGTGTAGAGGTAACCAAATCACAATTCCCCTCCTCAGCCGGTTTAACTCCCTTTTCCCAAGGTGGTGGAGCGGCAGTCAGTAATGGCCGCCACAAAGAAGGTTGCAGCCGGACAAGATTGTGCAGGAAGAAGTTTGAAGAAGTGAAAGTTTTTGGCTGAACCGGGACAATAAGTTACATTTTTATTCTGGAGGTTCAATTTTTCAAAGGATACATTGTTTCCTAACAAGATCGTTAAAAGCGGCGGAGAAAAGTCAAAGGGAAAGGTTTTTTTCTTCTCACTCTCCTTCCCTACGGAGATAGCAGATGGAAATCAGAAAAACCTGCTTTGGCATAGAAAGTAATTAAATCTGAAAGTTAAAGCCAAGGGGATATTAAGATTTCTGAACATTGGAACTAAAACCCAAAAAATTTCTTTTTTTTTTTTTGCTATAGGTGGGAAGGGAGAGGCAAAGATTTTGTTGGAGGAGACGGCTTGGAACTTTTAAGATCAGAGTTAAGTGCAATAAGAATTTTAAAAAATTACTCTGGAACTGTGTAATTAAATTTCACCCCAGGAAAAGATAGTACAAAAAGAAGAAAGTGCTAAATGAAACAGTTTGTGCTGATTTGGATTGCTTTGTGACTTTGGGACTCTTGGAAACTATTTTTTGAAAGACCAAAAACATTTGGGTTGTTTAAAAAAAATATCTTACAATGGCATTATCTGTTGAAGAATTGAAAATAGAATATAAAAAGTTAAAAGAAGAGTAGAAAGAAGGCAAGGGATCTTCTGGATCTGTTTTTTACTTCTTAGAAATGGTGATTTCTACCTATGAGGAATTACAACAACAAGAAAGCGGGGATGATGAAGAAGAAGCCATCTTTAATGGACAAATAATTTTAGTTGAGGAAGAAAAGGGAAAGGGAAAGAAAATGGAAAATTCAAGATTTTTAAAAACAACCAAGAAAGGGAAAAATAAGATGAAAAATTGATACAATGTCAGGAAGCAACAGAAAAGAGGAATACAACAGAGAGGGGAGACCAAGAGGGCGGAGATTGAGAGATGGGGGGGGGGGGCAAAAAGACTAGAATGGATAAGAGAGGAAGGGAAAAAGGGAAGAGAAGTTATAAAGACTTCAAACAAGATGTTAAAAAACAGGGTTGTTTTAGAGACAAAGGGTAAAATGTAATTAAAGAAGAGGTTCTGCAAAAGTGCGCAGGATTGTATTGTAGTATTTGTATTTGAAATAGAGTTAGAAAATTGGAATATTACATGAGTTAACAATATATTAAAGGGAATGTGTAAAATGTCTAATAGAGTTTAATTAGCTATGGAACCTTGTTTTTACTATACTATAAGCTTACTATTTTTTTCTCTTTTTTTCCTATTATTTTAAAATGTACTATGTAGAGTGCACCAAGCAGAATCAGTATGGAAATTATGTATTATCTTAAGTATTAAATCTAGGGGAAAGATAAAATGTCGTCATACTTTGACAAGTGATTAGAAATAAATTTTGCAGTAAAGAGAAAAGAAAAAATAGATAATTGAAAAAGAACAGACAAAAGATGCAAGTAAAATGATTTAAATTGAGATGAAATAAATAAAATAGAATTAAGAGAGTGAAAAGAGGGGAGAAAACATAGAAAATGTAGAATGATAAATGAGATATGAAATAGTATATAAGGTGAGCATGAATTTGATTTATGTCTGTACAAAAAGATGCTAACCCAGGATTAAGCCGCTTTCCAAAAAAAGTTTTATGTTTTCATGTGTTGTGTTTTGTTTGTTAAGTTAGCTTATTGAGAATTAATAAAATTTTGGAAGAACGTTAGAAAAGAATAATGAAATTGTAAGCAAGACAGATGAAAGTATAAGTACAATGAATAAAGAGATATAGAAATTTAGGTAAAAGGAGAAGTTGGAAAAAGAATAAAAATATACATATGTGATAATCTGGAACTATGTTGTACTCAAATAAGATGTTTTATTTGTTTTGTTAAAATTTAATAAGCAGTTTTTAGAAAAGAGATTTTATGTTATTAGATTTTATGTTTTGTTTGTTTGTGTATTGTCTTTAAAAACTAATAAAATTTGTTTAAAAAAATGTGAGTTATGAGGATATCTGATGAACCAATAAATGTTCTTTGTTATGGACGTCTTGTTGAATTATCTCTCCGCATCTGTACAGTTTATGAATCCACCTCTGTACAAGATACAGCAAAGTAAAAGATGAATCCTAACCCATCAGAATAAATTTGTTGATTTTAGATTTGTGATAAAGCAATGTAATATTGAAGCCAGGAGTGAATATGCAATGTTAATCTAAACCTGCATTTCCCACTGTCTCTCTCTGTGAGCTATGGAACTCTTTACATGCTGTTTGCATGGTGGGAGGGGTTGGAATTCCCCCACATGCTACAAACAAAGAGAATCAGTAACCCACCCACCCTTCTCCATTTACGCAAGAGACTTTCAAACATTGTATTCTCTGGCTTCATCTTCCCATTGTTGGCCAAAGTAACCTTACAGCCTGTTTGGAATTGAAGGAAGGGGCCAGGTATTCCTCATCTATGTCTATCTCCAGTTACAAACCCTTTCCAAATGCAATGGAAAGTTTGAGAAATCTTGCATGTATTGCTAAAAAGAAATGCTTCGTATTCTTATGGTCTCGGCTGCTTCAAGAGATAATAAAGGAGGCCTCTCCAGCTATTTTACAACCACTCTGGCCAGTTTATTGGGGGTAATAAATCATTAGTGAAGGACCATCTTCAAAGCAATGGAGCACATTCCTTCCCCCAAGTCACAAGGTTGATTTACGCAAACTATTTGAACAGAATAATTCAAGGAGCAATTTCTTTTTTAAAAAAGCCTTTCTTCATTTCCTCCTATCTTTACTAAAAAATTAAAAGCATAACACGGCCACAGTGCACGCAACTTAACTGAAGTATTTTTCCTAATGAATTTTTCCCTTCCAGCAAAATTGGCTGACACTCAATTATTAGCTTACAGCACCATCTGAAGTAGGCAATAAATTCCTTTGGGCAATCAGCAAACTTCATAGCCATGAGGCTCCCTCCCTCCCAGAGTGAAATCAGATTCAAGTAAAGCAGCCTACATCTCCATCTGGTGATCAAAAAGAAATTTACAGTGCAGTCAAATAATTCTTACCATTTTTTTTTCTTTTTCAAGGGTAGGCAGGAAATTCTCCCCTCTCTTTTTCCTTCCACAAGGAAGTGAGACATAAGCAACGCAGCCCACAGCTACATCTGGGCTCAATGAGAAATTTCCCAGACTTTGATTTTTTTTTTACACAGTTTCTCAAATATTGACCAGAGTTTTCTCCAATGATAACTCCCTTTTTACAACTATTGTGCACCATTTAATCAACTTAATTCAAAAGTCCCAAGAGTAACTGCAACCTAACATGGGCACAGCAACAGTGTCTTACTGACCCTCTGCTGCTACCTTGTGAAGCAAGCGATCCTTATAGGAATATTTCTGCGTTCTGTCCTCAAGTCTTCAGACTACGCAATGCATATTTCTGCATTCAGCCCTCTAGTCTTCAGACTTCACGATGCAACCTCTAGTGCCCCCTTCTGTCGCAAGCTCACAACACACCCTAAAAGCAGCCATACTGTGTGCTGTGCTACCATCGCCCGGACTCTGTAGTGCCACCTTTGTGCTCAGGTGTTAAATCCAGCAGCAATTCTACTTTCTACTACCTGCTTGCAGCGCCCCCTAGTATAAAAAAGGAATTGCAAGAAAAACCACTAAAATTTTCCAAAATTCTTCCTTTGCCAATTTGAAGCATGGCAACTTCCTCAGCCATGACAGATGTATCTGATGTACCAGACAACCTCCACCCACCCTTGTTGTAAATGTGGAGCCTGGTTTCCAACAACTGCCTTTAGATGTCCAACCCTATGGAGAAACTGCAATACCTCCCAAAGCCTGCAACCTCAGAAACAGTATGAAGCTTACCAAATCCATGGAAGAATACTTGAAGAACAATTGGCAGCAGCAATATCACCATTACACAGACTCATGGGCAAAGCTTGAGAAAATCTGTGATGCCCCAATACATAAGCTGTACCCTGAGAAACTCTGTACATTGCTAGATGATCTAGATGCCCTCTTTGCATGGTAGAGATGCAGTGAAAACAGCCTTAAGTCCATCCAGTCAAGATTGGATGACCCCAAACTTCTAACGCACATCTAATACTTCAAGGAGTTTCACAAGGAATGCAAAGACTGTGTCGAGAAAAGCAAGACAGACCTCCAGGCAGCGCTCCACAATGCGCTTCAGCAGGGAATAACATCAAGGGAGCAGGCCACATCCAACATAGCTCCTCGATCACATATGTCTTCTTCCCTCCATTATAAACTGGCTAGATTGCAGGGAGATTCTAGTGTCTCACACCAATTCTCTGCTGCCGGCTCCCACCATCCTTCCAAAACATCCTCCCGTCATAGTGACATATCTTAGACTTCCAAAGCAGCAAGTTATACCAAATGAACTGTAGAAGCCCAAGTTGAAAGGCAGATTTACGTATTACAACAGAGGTGATACGGCAGAAGGCTGAACCGGCCAATCAACAAGCAGAAATGGCCAAAGCTCAAGCTGATCAACAAGCAGAAATGGCCAAAGCTCAGGCCCAAGTGGAGTTACTTGAATGACAAAGAGAGATGGCAGTGAAAACAGCATGGGCCGCATCATGGCAGAAGGCAGCCAATGCTGCCTCCCTCAACTTTGACCTTGAAGAGTTGGGAGAAGAGAGCCTAGATACACGTGTCAAGGCCTACCTGGATGTGTAGCACTTGCTACAAAATGAGCAGATGGAATTGCCTCAGTTGTCTAGCAGTCTCCCACAACCAGGGAAGCAGAGGGATGAATCTCAACAACAGACTCTACACGTTACTTATAGCCCATGTCACACTGGCCAATGGATGCAAAAAGGACACAGCGGACGAGCAAAATGTTCCATCCGTTGTTATCCGCTCTTAAAAGGGGCAAAAATTTGCATAACCGGAGCGGATAACATGGACGCGGGGAGGACGCAGGGCAGATGCAAAGCGGATGCGGAACGGAAGCCTAGCAATGGAAGCGGATGGGAGTGGATGGCGCAACCACAGGGCTTCCGGGGGGCCTCAGCGAAGCGGATGCGGAATGGATACAGCGGATGCAGAACAGACGCCGAACGGATGAAGTGGATGCACAGCGGATGCACAGCGGATAAAGCGGATGCACAGCAGAAGCCTAGTGGATGCACAGCAGAAGCGGAATGGATGCTGAGCATTAATTGCACATGTGGGGGGGAAGTATTACGTAAGCCACCCGGATATAAAGGGAAGCAGCTCGCACGTGGCCAGCATTCCGAGGAAAGACCTGCTGTTGGACACTTTGAGTTCCTTGCCTGCCCTGCCAGCCTGCCTTCCAGCCAGCCTTGGTGCCTGCCTGCCTGCCTGCCTTCCTGCCTTCCTGCCAGGCTTTCTGCCAGCCTTCCTGCCAGCCTTCCTGCCAGCCTTCCAGCCAGCCTTGGTGCCTGCCTGCCTGCCTTCCTGCCAGGTTTCTACCAGCCTTCCTGCCAGCCTTCCAGCCAGCCTTGGTGCCTGCCAGCCTCCCTGCCAGCCAGCAACCCCACAACCATGGGGAGGAAGCGAAAGCCTCAGCAACCTGCTGCCATCCCTGGCAAGAGGGACAGGGCCAACCTCCCGCCCCCTGCCCCTGACTCTGCTTCTGCTGGGGCTTCTGCTGAAGCTGCTCCTGGCGGTGGTGCTTCTGCTGGTGCTGGGGCTTCTGCTGGGGCTTACTCTGTTGAAGCTGCTCCTGGTCCTGCTGGTCCTGCTCGACCTGCTCGTGCTCCTGGACTTGCTCGTCCTGCTCGTCCTGCTCGTGCTCCTGGTCCTGTTCGTGCTCCTGGACTTGCTGGCCCTGCTGGTGCTTACTCTACTGCTGCTGATCCTGGTCCTGCTGGTCATGCTGCTGCTTCTGATCCTGCTGCTGCTGCTGATGATGATGATGATGATTATGATCCTGCTGGTGAGGATGATGATGATGATGATGATGATGATCCTGCTGCTGCTGCTGCTGGTGTGGAGGAGCAGCCCCTACTACCTGAGAGCCCCTCTGATGAGAGCCCATCTGGTCCAGCCAAAGGGAGGAAGAGGCGTATGTGACAACGGGAGAGGAGGCAATACTATATTGAGGAGGCGCATGAGGATGAGGTGCTGGAGTGGCTGAGAGAGAATGACTATCTGTGGCGGAAGGGACGCCGGCTGTACAGGGACACCAAGTGGAAGCAGGCTGCTTGGAGAGAGAGGGCAGAGAGTATGGGTTACACTTCGGAGGTGCTCCTCGGCTGGTGGAAGCACATGCACACCTGGTACAGGAAGCTGCACCTGAAGAAATCTGGCCAGGCAACTGTGAAGCTGACAGACAGAGAGACCTACGTCATGGCCAAGTGCAGCTTCCTGGAGGGTAAGGTCCACCACCGAGGAGCACCAGCAGCCCCTCTCACGACCCTCTCTCTCCGGCAGCCTGCTGAGAGCCAGTCCTCTTCCGTCCGAGAGTCAGTCCCTGTCTCCAGGCAAGTTTCTGTGGAGCGTGCCATGGCGGAGAATCTGTGGACAGGTGTGGTAAGCGTGGTGGAGTATGTAGAGGACTCCCTGGTGCGGTGGGAGAAAGGAGACGTCGAGTCCACCACAGTCCTAGCCGCATCCACTCCCCCCAGCTTCACCTCCGCAGAAAGGCAGAGAGCCAGACAGCTGGAGGGGCAGAGCCACACTGTCCTGCTGGAGATCAGGGACACCATCCACACCAGCATAGATCTCCTCTCTCAGCTGGTCAACACTGACTCCTCATCCTCCAACTGCAAGCCCTTCCTCACCTATGTCAACCAGACCCTCAAGGAAATGGCGGATCCACAGTACCAGCAGGTGAAGGACCGGATCACCAAGCTGCTTCACAACCCTCCAGACCCAGAGGAACCTGCTCCCACCCACTCCAGGTCTGCTCCTCCACCCCAGATGATGTCCCTCCCATTCCAAGGCTTCCCACAGGCCCTCACCTACCAGGGCTATGGCTACCAGGAGGTTCAGCAGCACAGGCAGCAGCCCTTCCCAGTCCAGGTACAGAGTCATCAGGCGACATCCTTGCCACCTGTTTCACTGATGCCACCAATGCCAGCCACGACAATGATGCCACCAACGACAGCGATGCCACCCATGCCAATGATGCCACCCACGCCAGTCCTCACCCAGCTGCAGACCAGACAGCCCCACTACACTACTCCTTCCTCCACCCCACAGCCAAGCCCGGCCTCAGTACATCTCTCATCAGTACTGGGGCTGACACCCCATGACATGGAGGAAGGACCTCTCAGCATCACGGGGCTGAGCCAGCTGTCCGAGAGCTTTATCAACACACCGTCACCTGTTGTCCTCTCAAGACCAGGCACTCCAGCACCACCCACCACCACAGTACCTGGACCCTTCACCCCTGAGACTGGGCACACCTCCGAGTGACCAAGAAGAGTGCCAGAGACGGGCTAGCTGGCTACCTGTGGACTTTATTTGGACACTTGACTTGGGTCAATTTTTTTTTACAGCTTGTTGTTCAGTAAAGTTTATCTTTGATTCACACACTTGCTTCATTTGTTTTTTTTAAAAAAGTCTTGGTGGAAACTTTTAGAATTGGTTTAAGCCTTTGCATGCTTGTGGGATGGGTTAAGATAGCAGTGGGGTGGGCAGGGATACCTGTGGAATGAGCAGGGATAACCTTGGGATGGCTAAGAGCTGTGGGATAGATAAACCTCCAGTGCAAGCATAGTGGGACTGTATGGTCTACCCTCCCAGGTGCCACACCTGGGGCCCTTTTTTATCAATTAAAATGTAAGCATTGATCCACACATTTGAACACAAACACAACTCTTTATTAAACGCCCTGTTCATTGTAGGCCCACCCAACATACATGGCCCAATCTCATCCGTGTAATGAGACAGGCTGAAGGAAGCATCCATTAAGCATCTACCATCCTGTCTTGCCACTCCACCACTCCACCTGGGGAGTTGCACCAGTGTCTCAGGAGGTTGTGCTGCTTCTTCCCTTCCCGTGAGGCTCTGTTGTGGCCTTGCACATGCTGAGTGTCAATCAGGTTTCGCCCTTGCCTCCATTCCCCAGGCTCCATGTCCCCATTGCCTTGTTGACGGTCCACGAGCCTGTTCTGCAAGACTGGGTAGCGGGTGCGCATGAGATTGTGCAGGATGCAGCAAGCTTCCACGATCCTCCTCACGGTCTCAGGGCGATGCTGCATGGTGGTGAGAAGTACCTGGAACCTGTTGGCCAGGATGCCAAAGGCGTTCTCCACCACCCACCTTGCCCTGGACAGCCTGTAGTTGAAGATCCTCTCTTCACGGGTCAGGAGTCTTGAAGTGTATGGCTTCATGAGGTAGGTTCTGTGGGATAAGGCGTCATCCCCCATGATGAAGTAGGGCACATCTTGCGTGTCGTTGGGCAAGGGGTCTGGATCTGGGAAGCCCACGATGAGGTTGCCTTCCAGCCCCTCCTTGAGATGACTGGCGTTGTATACCTGGGCATCTGAAGATGAGCCGTAGCCTGAAGCATCGATGTACATGAACTTGTAGTCAGCATCGACCATGGCGAAAAGGATGATGCTGAAGAAGCCCTTGTAGTTGAAATAAGTGGACCCCGACTTGGCGCTTTGCAGGCCACGTGTTTGCCATCGATGGCTCCAATGGTGTGTGGGAAGTTCCACCTCTGATACCACTGCTCTGCAACTTTCTTCCATCCTTCTTCAGTGGAGAGGCACTGGAGGAGCTCCTCCTTGTATTCTTCGATGATGGCCTGCACCACTTCTCTGACCACAATGCTGATGGTGTTGTGTGGCACTCTCCAGCCGTTCTGCATGCTGCCGTAGGTGGTCCTTGAGGCCAGGTGGCGCAGAGTGAGTGCCCCCTTGAGCCCAGGATCCAGGCTGGGCCGGAAGTTGGTGTTTGCCTTGGTCAACCTGGGTGTCAGCCGTTGCACAACTTCGTCAAACATGGCTGGAGGCATCCTCATGAAGTTTTGGAATGCCCGAGTGTCTTCGTTCCTGAGCTCCACCATCAGCTTGTTGTACAGTCCGTACTCTGCTCTTCTCCCGATCCATTTTCGGACCCTGACACTTCTTGGCCACCTCTTTTTCTTCCTGTAGTAGAGTTCACAGAGCCTGTAGATGGCTTTGTACTGTTGCAGAAGGATGGTGGCTGCCAAAAGGACTGTGGTACGATCCACTGTGGACATGACTGGATGCTGTGGAAGAGTCAGAGTCAGATGAAGGCTGCAGAGTTCTACACAGGTGGGCTGCTGTTCTGAAATGAGATGCAGACTCGTTGCTCCCCCTTTTTATCGGCAGTATAGGTGTCCCTTTGCATCCTCTAGGCATCCTCTAGGCATCCTCTAGGCATCCTCTAGACATCCTTAATATCCAAGATAGGTCCCCTCTGCGAACGTTTTTTCCACTTTAAAAACTTTGTTTCCGTGCTGCATCCATTCTGCATCCGTTCTGCATCTGTTCCACGTCCGTTCCGCTTTCTCCGTGAGTCTGGGCGGATGCGAGTTGCGCGGATGTGCAGCAGACGCCAAGCGGATATAGCGGATGCGTAACGGATGCGTAGCGGATGCGTAGCGGATGCAGAACAGACGAACTGGATACATTTTCCATGCAAAAGTTTTAGGCAGCCCAAAACTTTCTGAGCGAATGAAACGTCAATAAACGGATGCTGGACAGATAGAGAGGAAGCAAAATGGAGGCAGTGAGTACATCACGTTTTTGAATGGATGGCAAGGTTTTTTGTCCATTTTACATCCTCTTTGCATCCGTTGGTTCAGTGTGAAATGGGCTTATGCAACTGACATTGTACAACCTAAAGTACGAGATTCACTTTCCTCCAACATCAAACCTTCCCCAACTGATGTTGTATGTACTAAGGTCCGAGATTCTCTTCCCAGCACCAGCAACCTACTCCAACATCTCATGGCCTGCCAGATGAACAAATTAGCATACCAGTGCTCACACCAACTTCTCACCAAGTTGACCTGCAACCAATTACAATTGCCACACTCAATCCTCAGGCTAAAGGGTTCTCACCACAACTGCTAAACAAATCTGATGCACAGTGTGGAACCTATACCCAACCTTAAAAGGTACTACCTACATATGTGGGGGAGGATGTTGACCTTTTCATAAAGTACTCTCTGGTGAACCATGTATCGTCCACAACACATGCCCTCGAGCCAGAATGCCATGCCTACGATAATGTCATACAAAGAGATGACTTGCCCTCACAGAGAAGTAACAGAGAACTGTCACTAAGGTGTGGAAGATTAGTCTTAGCAGCCAGCAGTGTGGACAAATTCAGCAACAAGCCAGGCAGAGAATACCTACTATGGAAGTCTATTTTCACGAGCACCATCCAAAGTGAACAGCTGCTTCCCGGTGAAGAACTTAAATTTCTGTTGGCATGGCTAGGACCATGGTCTAGCTACATGGTGAAACAAATTTACACAGGCTTACTTAATGACCCAGATACTGCTCTAAAAAGAACGTGGGATGCTTTGAACCAGAAATATGGCAAAGATACATTGATGGAATACCTGCTCCTAGAACGACTTTACAGTTTCCTGTGTATCGCCATCCATGAAACCTGAAAACTAGAGGACTTTTCCAACATCCTTATGGAGCTGCAAACAGCCAAAGAATGTTCTGATTTACCAGGACTGGCTTGCCTTGATCTCTTCATAATGCAAGAAACAATCATCGCCAAACTCCCAAAAGAAATATTAGAACGATGGATCGTTTCGTCCGACGCCTTTCTGGCCGCAAACCACAGATGAGACCCACCCTTTGCCTTTCTCCAAGAATATGTCTTCTAGCAAACAGAGTCTTGCAACAGCTTCAGAAATCTTTGCCTCAGACACAGAGTTTACCAATCTTACAGAGACCGCTACTGCAACTCTGGACCTCTCCAGCCTCTACTGCACATCTCTACAGATCATCACCAAACATCAACACATAACATTGAGATTGACTCCTCATCCACACACAGTTGGGGAGAGATATTATTATATTATATATATTATATTATTATATTATATATTATATAATATCAGATATTATCTGATACAACCCATTTTAGATCTCCAAACACAAGAAGAATACAGTTTTGTCCAATGAACAACACCCGTCATTCGCTGAATAGCTGCATTGGGTTTACAACGAAATCGATGACCCAATTAAAAGAATTGTTAATAGAGCACTAATACTGCTACAAATGTTGTGAATCCAAACATTTTCCCAAATACTGCACAATCAAAGTGCAATGTCACATCTGCAAAAGTAACCAATACCCAGCCACGCTGCATCCAGACACCAAGCCACCATGGCAGATATCTCATAACCCTCTTTGGACAAAGAGCCACAATGTAATACAGAAGCATGCAGGGCTCCTCGACAGACTGACAAACCACAACCAAAACCAAACATGAGTGTCAACTGCACAGAACTGTGCACAGACTCACCACACCCTTGTTCATGTCTTCCCATTTGCTTAGCCAAATTATACCCTGAAGGATGCCCCGAAGATGCCGTGAAAATGTATGTGTAGATAGACACTCAAAGCACCTACACCCTGGCCAAACCTGCATTGTTTGACCTCTTTGAGGTACAACAGAACAAACTTCATTTCACTGTATCAACATGCCATGGACCAAGAAGCATGGCAGTGAGGAGATCTACTGGACTCTGCATAGAGTCATTGGATGGAAGTTCCAGGTTCCCACTACCTCCCGTATTTGAATGTTATGGGGTATCAAACGACCGCAGTTAGATTGCAACACCTGAGGTCATAAGCCGCATGCCTCACCTACAGCACCTGGCTCATCACTTTCCCACTCTAGATCCAGAGGCTAATATCCTACTCTTGCTGGGAAATAATGCCCCATGCGCCTTTCTCTTCTCTGAGTAGTCGGCAGCCCTGTAGATGGCCCATTGGCCATAAAATCTCCACTAGGTTGGAGGATCATAGAAATTGTCAGTGATGCTCCGATGTAGACTCCAACCCAGGCAAATGCCTTAGCACCACCAATTCTAACAACCTTCCGACCCCCTTGGTACCATCGAAAACAAGAATTATGTTCCAGCCTAAAAGGCTGTACACTTTTGCTGGGACACCCTAAAAGGCTGCCAGCAACCAACAGACTTCCATTAAGAAACTCTACACAGGCATATACCTCTGTAATGCCCTTTCCAACAGCTTCCTGATGTTCCTGATGCCCTTTGACACCGTGGAAGCAAGACTACCATTCCAATATAAGTTTAAATTAAATTTATACTATCAAAGTAGAAAAAAAACACCAACCGCTACCTCAATGCCCAATCCTACCACCACCCAGCACAGATAAACTTCTGTGGACAAAACACTAATTGCCAGAACCAAACTCCTGGCAGACAAGACACACATAAAGACTGAACTATACACCCTGACTAAAGTACTGATAGCCAACGGCTTCCACAAAAGCAAAATCACTGGCTTGATCCATGAAAACACACTGAGACATAATGGAGACCTAGAAGATGAACAGACCAATGGAACAGCTGTCCTGCCCTACAAAACAGGTACTACAGACAAAATCAGTAAGATACTACACAGGCATCACATCAAAACTGCCTTCAAAACAGACAAAAAAATAGCAGCCATTCTTAGAAACCCCAAAGATAAAATTGACCTGGAAAACCAAGGCATATACGAAGTTCCCTGTGCATCATGCCCGGCCACATACATTGGACAGACCAATCAAAGAATAATTACCCACCAAGATGAACACAAAAATGCAGTAAAAAAGCTGGAACACACCTCCTCACTAGTCCAACACATGAAAACCACAGGTCAGAACATCAACTTCAATGGCACTAAAACCCTGGCCACTATAGAAAACCCCAGCCACAGAATCATCAGAGAAGCCATAGAGATTGAAAAAAGACCTGAAAGCATGAATAGAAGAGATGATTCCACCAGACTGTCAATCATTTGGAAGCCTGCACTCTCAAATAGAAAGATCTCCATGCCACAAGCCAGGCAAACACCTGGGCAAAAACAGACTCCCTCTGATAGCTCCAACCCAAACAACCCCCCCACAGGCACCCAGGTGAAACCCAGCTTGCTAATGAATAGCAGCTTGCTAATGAAGAGCAGCCGTCCCTTCACATGGAGCCAAGCTGCACTAAAAGCCTCCAACACAAGAACAGAGTGTTGCCAGCCAATCAAAGCTACAAAACAGACAGAAGAAACCGGAAACACCAATCAATCAAACTCCAAGTCCAATGAACACAGGTCCAGTCTCCCAACCAATCAGAATGGACCAGCCTCAAATTTAAAACTAGGAGCTGTAAGACCCATATCCATACAGAAGCCTGATGATGGCAGATGAGATTCTGCTGAAACGTTGCTACAACTTTAACAGAACTACAATGACGTGGGATAATACCCGAAGGAAGCTAAACAGCACACATGTAAGTACCCGCGAAAGCCTAAGAAAACAAATATATATATAATATATATAAAATAAATATATAAAATAAATATATAAAATAAAAAAAACAAATACATATACATATACATATACATATATATATATATTTGTTTTCTTAGGTTTTCGCAGGTACTTACATGTGTGCTGTTTAGCTTCCTTCGGGTATTATCCCACGTCATTGTAGTTCTGTTAAAGCTGTAGCAACGTTTCAGCAGAATCTCATCTGCCATCCTCAGGCATATATACATACATATATATAAATCATAGCTTTTAAAAAAATCATATTAGTGGTCCTTGGGATTTAAAAGTTTGAGTTTGGTGTCCCTGCGATCCAAAAGGTTGGCGACCCCTGTTCTGTGAAATAGCTACATCGTTGATAAGTGTGTAATTGGATCAATTATCTAGTGAGCATTTCCATCACTGAGAGAAGACATGAACCCCCACACTAGCATGACTAATATTGATGCAATAGAATACCATGTTATGATCTAAGGACATAGGAACGGTTGTATTCAAACTTCAAACTGTAGAAAAGAATTTTGGATTTTAAGATATTTTAATCCCTACAATAAGTGGCAAACAATTCTATTCTCACCTGATGTTTCTAGAAAAATTTTACTACAGACCTAACCAGTTTGTTTGCTGAATTGTTGGGTAACATCTAGAATGGAAAAGTGACGTAAGACCCTTGACCCTGAATATTTGCAGCCAAGTAAAAAATTAAGTTCTATTTTATTCTGAGGAGTTTAGGATGTTGAAATTGCAGGACTGATACTGAGCAGTCGGTGGTAGAAAGCACAAGATTTCTGTAAATAAACTGCAGTGATACCTCTATTGCATGCTTGTATCTGCACAGTATGAATCAAAAGGCCAAGTAGTTGGCAGGTTCAATGTGGCAGACACAGAACTATTTTAACCTCTTTTTTAATAAAATATGTGTCATGCATCAGAATAAGAACTGATTATAGCTAGAACACTGTGTGTGATAGGTTAAAATAATTCCATCCATGAACTTTTGTCCTGCATATTAGACTCTTGTCCTCAAAGATTTTGTTAAAGACCAGCATGGAAAACAGGCCTAACCATTATTCATTAAATCTGTTAAAATTAGTGGCAATTTTATCTATAAGTAAGATATTAGGATGAATGGTGTAGAAGTTTAAAGCAGGCTTAGCAAACACTACATTTCAACAATTTCTAACAGAAAATCAGTATGATTGAAGAATGTCAAGGAGGCCAGGCAATGGGAGATCTCCGGCAAAGAAAATTAAACAAAAAATAAACATGGAAAAGAACTTAATACAGTATTATGATAGAAGCACATCTTGTTGGCATCCTCAACATTCTTGTTGGTCAGTAAGCATATTATTGGGATTGATCCAATTAAAATGTGTTGAATAATTAACTGGATTAAGCCCTTAATGGTATAGCTCTAAGTTACCTGATGAACTGCCTTGTCTTGCTAGGAAAAGTCAATCCTACCCATGCCATCAGAGAGGCCCCATTTTGGATCACATCTGTTAAAGTACTCCAACTATTGGGCTCCAGAAAAAGATCCTTTTCTGCTGCATCACTTGCCTTGGAAGTACTCTAAAGCAGGGGTCCTCAAACTATGCTCCCTGGGCCAAATAGGGTCCACTGAAGCAATTTATCTGGCCTGTGCATCATAAGACAGGTAAACATGACGGTGGGAAAGTCGATTCTGTATTCCAGAACTCTAATCACAGGACTGGCCTATTGGTCATCCCAGAGCAGTTCCTCCACCCGGGGAGTGGCTGGGCAGCTTGTAGTAGGGCTGGAAATCTCTGCCATAGAGGGTGGTACAAGTAGTAGTGCAAGGAATAGCCCCTGCTGGCCAGAATGAGGTAATGACACTGTTGCAGCAAGGTGGAGTGGTGCAGGTGGGCCAAAGTGATGGTAATGATGGCTGGACCCTTAGTGTGGGAGTGAAGCACCCCTGTACTTGCCTTCAGCATTCCACCTTGTTGCAGTACATTTACACTCAAGATAGCCCTCACCTCTTGCTGCTTTGGGCTTGGAGCTGTAAGCATGTCTGGGAAGCACTACTGTGGAGAGAAGTGACCAGGGTTGATTGTCTGGCACCTCATCTTTTTTTAAAAAATAATATTTTTTTTGTTTATTTTGACAACAAACATTCACAAATACAAACATAAAACAACAAATCAACCAATCTTTCCATTACATACAGTGTGTCGGTTGGTACATATCTTTTATGCACAATATCAACTGTCTATCTCTTCTGGTTTAAATTAAACTTCATATTATGTAAATCAACTAAACATATTATTATTAGACTATAATTATAAATTCACATCATCCTTTTTGAGCAAAAACTTAACTTTTACAAAATCTAATATATATTATGACCATTACACTCAATAATAATATATCATTACATTATCTTATCTTTACTGTTATATATTGCGATATATTTTATTTATTATATATTTTAATTATTTCCCTATTATCTAGCCATTGATAAAATAAATCCCATATTTCATAATATTTTTTATCTTCTGGCTCTCTAATTTCTAATGTCAATTTACTCATTTCTGCACATTCTATTATGTTCTTAATCACTTCCTCTTCTATCGGAATTTTTTAAATTTTTAAATTTTTAACAAATACAATTATAGCTGTTGTTAAAATATTGATAATCAAATACGACAATTCTCAACCGTATCCTTCAGGTAAGATACCCAATAAAAATATAGCTGGTTTCAAGTCTATATGCTGTTTTGTTATTTTTTCCAATCATGTATGAATTTTATAGTCCAGTATCTTTTGGCTTCCACACACATCCACCACATATGACAGTATGATCCCAGGTATCTGATAATATTTCCAACATTTCTCCGATTTATTCTTGAACATCCTTTCTATTCTTGCCGGATGTAGATGCCACCTGTAAAACATCTTATACAAATTCTCTTTAAATGCTATCGATACTGTCATTTTGTAATTTTGAGACCATAATTTCTGCCATTTTTCTAAGACTATCCCAGATCCAAAATTTTTCCCCCAAGCAATCATTATTTTTTGTCTTGTTTTTCTAGTTTTACTACAAGTAAATATCAATATAATTTTTTGATCACCTTCTCATCAGTACCTGTCAAAATTCCATCTAATTCAGTTAATTTATTGTAAAATCCTTCTATTTTACAATCTTTATCATATCTAGAATGTATTTGTACGTATGAATACCAATTCATTTTTATTCCTTCTTCCTCTAGTTCTTGCATAGATTTGCGTCCACCCTTTTCATTCAATATTTCAGCATATCTAATTGTATGTTCCATTTTATAAACAATTGGATATGCAAATACCTCAATAGTTGACAACCAGACTAGTATTTTCATGTAGTTTCCTTACTTCCTCCCATACTAATAATAAAGCGTCCTGAATATAATGTCTCCTAAAATACCCATGTGTTTTGCTTTCCTTGTACCATAAAAAGGCATGCCATCCCAGTAATAGATCATTATCTTCTAATGTTAACAATCTAGTATTCCTTAAAACAATCCATTCTTTTCCCCACATCAATATTGGTGCCTGGTAATATAGTTCCCAACTGGGTTGACCAAAACCTTCTCTTGTTCTAGCATCTTGTAACAACTTTAATTTAATTCTTGCTTTTTTCCCCTACCATATATATTTTAATATTATTTTGTTTTTGTTTTCCTAGTTTCATTGAAATTGTCTAAAACAAATATAAGATCCTTGGTAATATATTCATTTTAATTGTAGCTGTTCTCTCTATCAAGGATAGTTGTAGGTTTTCCCATTGTCAAATCTGTTGCAATCTGTTGTTTGAGTTTATAATAGTTATCTTCTTTAAGTGTTCCACATCTAGCTGTTAGTTGTATTTCTAGATATTTAACTTTATTTGTGATCTGAATGCTCAATCTCTCCACCAGTTCTTTCTTTCATTTTTCAGCCATATTCATAATCAAAATCTTAGTTTTATCTTTATTTATTTTCAAACCTGCCACCTGTCCATATTCTTCAATCTTTTCTATCAGTTTAGGTGCTGCTTTAATGATATGAAAACCAGATCATCTGCAAATGCTTGTAACTTATATTCCTCCTTTTTTATTTTCATTCCCTTTATTTCATTATCTTCTCTGATACTCCTATTTAATACCTCTAAAGTCAACTCAAAAAACAGAGGTGACAGCAGGCATCCTTGCTAGTTCCTTTTTTAATATCAATATTTTCTGTTAAATTTCCATTTATCATTACTCTTGCTGTTTGCTTATGATATATTGCTTCAATGGCTTTAATAAATTTTCCTCCAAACCCCAACTGTTTCATTTGTAATGTCATAAACTGCCAATTTACATTGTCAAAAGCTTTTTGTGCATCTAAAGGCCCTGTCACACTGGCCGACGGATGCAAAACATTTGTAAAAAGGACACAGTGGACGAGAAAAATGTTCCATCCGTTGTTGTCCGCTCTCAAAAAGGGCAAAAATTTGCATAACCAGAGCGGACAACATGGAAATTAACGGACGGGGGGAGGATGCAGGGCGTATGGAAAGCGGATGCTCCACGGAAGCCTAGCGGATAGAAGCGGATGGGAGTGGATGGCACATCCGCAAAGCTTTCGGGGGACCGCAGCAAAATGGACATGGAACAGAAAGAGCGGATGCAGAGTGGACGCTGAGCGGATGAAGCGGATGCACAGCAGAAGCTGAGCGGATGAAGAGGATGCAAAGCGGAAGCCTAGCGGATGCCTAGCATTCACTACGCATGCGGGGAGGATGCACTGCGTCAGCCCCGCAGATATAAAGGGAAGCAGCTCCCAAGCAGGTCAACATTCAGAGGAAAGACCTGCTTCCAGACACATCGACTGCCTGCCAGCCTTGCTGCCTGCCTGCCTGCCTGCCTGCCTGCCTGCCAGCCTGCCTGCCAGCCTGCCTGCCAGCCTTGCTGCCTGCCTGCCTGCCAGCCAGCCAGCCAGCAACCCCACAACCATGAGGAAGAAGAGAAAGCCTCAGCCATCTGCTTCCAGCCCTGGCAAGAGGGACAGGGCCACCCTCCCACCCCCTGGCCCTCACTCTGCTTCTGCTGGGGCTTCTGCAGCATGGGCTCACTCTTCTGGGGCTGGGGCTCCTGCTTCTGGAGGAGCTGCTGCTGCTGCTTATGGCGGTGGTGCTTCTGCTGGTGCTTACTCTGCTGATGCTGCTTCTGGCGGTGGTGCTTCTGCTGGTGCTTACTCTGCTGAAGCTGCTCCTCATCCTGCTGGTCCTGCTGGTGCTCCTGGTCCTGCTGGTGCTCCTGGTCCTGCTCATGCTCCTGGTCCTGCTCATGCTGCTGGTGCTGCTGGTGCTTCCTCTGCTACTGCTGATCCTGGTCCTGCTGGTGCTGCTGCTGGTGCTGCTGCTGCTGCTGGTGGTGGTGTGGAGGAGCAGCCCCTACAACCTGGAAGCCCCTCTGATAAGGGTCCATGTGGTCCTGCCAAAGGGAGGAAGAGGCAGACGCAAGAACGGGAGAGGAGGCAATACAACATCGAGGAGGAACATGAGGATGAGGTGCTGGAGTGGCTGAGAGAGAATGAGTATCTAGGGTGGAAGGGACACAGGCTCTATAGGGACACCAAAAGGAAGCAGGTTGCTTGGAGAAAGAAGGCAGAGAGCCTGGGCTACACTTCAGAGATGCTCCTTGGCTGGTGGAAGCACATGCACACCTGGTATGGTAAGCTGCACCTCAAGAAATCTGGCCAGGCCGCGGTCAAGCTGACAGACAGAGAGACCTATGTCATGGCCAAGTATAGCTTCCTGGAGGGTGAGATCCGCCACCGAGGAGCAGCCCCTCTCACAACCCTCTCTATCAGGCAGCCTGCTGAGAGCCAGTCCTCTTCCAGCTGAGAGTCAGCACCTGTCTCCAGGCAGGTGTCTGTGGAGCGTGCCACGACAGAGAACCCGCGGACAGCTGTTCTAACCATGGCGGAGCGCGGGGAGGACTCCCTGGTGCAGTGGGAGAAAGGAGACGGCACTTCCACCACAGTCCAACCCGCATCCACTCCCAGCTCCACCTCCACAGAAAGGCAGAGAGCCAGACAGGAGGGGCAGAGCCACACTGTCCTGCTGGAGATAAGAGACACCATCAGCTGGTACACACTGACTCCTCATCCTCCAACCGCAAGCCCTTCCTCACCTATGTGAACCAGACCCTCATGGACATGGCGGAACCCCAGTACCAGGTGGTGAAGGACAGGATCACCGATCTGTTTCACGACCTTCCAGATCCAGATGAACCTGCTCCCACCCAGTCCAGGTCTGCTCCTCCACCCCAGGTGATGTCCCTCCCATTCCAAGGCTTTCCACAGGCCCTCACCGACTAGGGCTATGGCTACCAGGAGGTCTAGCAGCACAGGCAGAAGCCCTTCCCAGTCCAGGCACAGGCTCATCGGACGCCACCGTTGCCACCAGTTCCACTGATGTCACCGATGCCACCCATGCCACTGCTGCTACCGACGCCACCGATGCCACTCATGCCAGTCCTCACCCAGCTGTAGACCAGACAGCCCCACTACACTGCTCTTTCCTCCACCCCACAGCCAAGCCCGGCCTCAGTACATCTGTCATCGGTACTGGGGCTGACACCCCATGGCATGGAGGAAGGAGCTCTCAACATCACAGGGCTGAGCCAGCTGTCTGAGAGCTTCCTCAACACACCATCACCTGTTGTCCTCTCGGGGCCAGGCACCCCAGTGGCGCTTCAGACCAGCACTGCAGCAGCAGCCACCTCCACAGCACCTGGACCCTTCACCCCTGAGACTGGGCACACCTCTGAGTGACAGAGAAGAGTGCCAGAGACTGGGTGGCTACATGTAGACTTTATTTGGACACTTGACTTGGGTCATTTTTGTTTTACAGCTTGTTATTAATAAAGATTATCTTTCCTTCGCACACTTGCTTCATTTATTGTTTTCAATAAAGTCCTGGTGAAAACTTTTAGAAATGGTTTAAGCCTTTGTATGCTTGTGGGATGGGATAGGATAGCTGTGGGATGGGATACCTTTGGGATGGATAATAGCTGTGGGATGGGCAGGGATACCTTTGGGATGGGTTAAGATAGCAGTGGGATGGGCAGAGATACCTTTGGGGTGGGTTAAGATAGCTGTGGGATGGGCAGGGATACCTTTGGGATGGGTTAAGATAGCTGTGGGATTGATAAACCTCCAGTGCAAGCATAGTGGGACTGTATGGTCCACCCTCCCAGGTGCCACACCTATGGCCCTTTATTATCAATAACAATATAATCATTGATCCACACATTTCAACATAAACAAAGCTCTTTATTAATGCCCTATTCATTGTAGGACCACTCAACATACAGGGCACAATCTCATCAGTGTGATGAGAAAGGCTGAAGGAAGCATCCATTAATCATCTACCATCCTGTCTTGCCACTCCACCGCTCCAGCTGGGGAGTTGCACCAGTGTTTCAGGAGGTTGCGCTGCTTCTTCCCTTCACGTGAGGCTCTGTTGGGGCCTTGCACATCCTCAGTGTCTATCAGGTTTTGCCCTTGCCTCCATTCCCCAGGCTCCATGTCCCATTGCCTTGTTGGAGGTCCAAGAGCCCGTTGGCCAAGGCGTTCTCCACCACCCGTCTTGCCTTGGACAGCCTGTAGTTGAAGATCCTCTCTTCACGGGTGAGGCATCTGGAAGTGTAGGGCTTCATGAGGTAGGTTCTGAGGGAGAAGGCGTCATCCCCCACGATGAAGTAGGGCACATCTTGCGTGTCGTTGGGCAGGGGGTCTGGATCTGGGAAGCCCATGATGAGGTTGCGTTCCAGCCCCTCCTTGAGGTCACTGGCATTGTATACCTGGGCATCTGAAGCTGACTGTTGCCTGTTCTTCTCCCGATCCATCTTCGGACCCAGACACTTCTTGGCCACCTCCTTTTCTTCCCGTAGAACAGTTGAAAGAGCCTGTAGATGGCTTCGCACTGTTGTAGAACGATGGTGGCTACCAAAAGGACTGTGTTATGATCCATGGTGGATGCTGTGGAAGAGCAAAGGCTGCAGAGGTCTGCACAGCAGGGCTGCTGGTCTGAAAGTGAAATCCAGGTGAGTTGCTCCCCCTTTTTATAGGCAATATAGGTTTTCCCCTATGTTTCCTTTTGCATCCTCTGGGCATCCTCTAGACATCCTTAATATCCGAGATAGGTCCCCTCTGCGAACGTTTTTTCTATTTTAAATACTTTGTATGTGAGCTGCATCCGCTTTCATCCTTTCTCCGTCCATGCTACTAACGCTGCGCATCCATTCCGTGTCCGTTACACTTCCTCCCCATGTCTGCTTTCCGCTGGAGCGGATTTGAGTTGCGCAGATGTGCAGCGGATGCCTAGTGGATGTAGCGGACACATAACAGATGATGACGGATGTTGAACGGATGTTCCCCGTATGCGTAGCGGATGCAGAACGGACACGTTGGATACATTTTCCACTCAAAAAGTTTTGAGCAGCTCAAAATTTTTTGAGCGGATGGAACCTCAGTCGATGGATGCTGGACGGATAGAGAGGAAGAAAAACGGACGCAGTGAGTACAGAACGGATGCATCGCGTTAACCAACGGATGGCAAGTGTTTCTCTCCGTTTTACATCCTCTTTCCATCTTTTGGTGCAGTGTGACATGGGCTTAAGAATATTAAAGCCATTTGCTTCTCAGGATGTGTTTCATAATATTCCAAAGTATTCAAGATTATTCTCATGTTGTCTTTAATTTGTCTCTTTGGTAAAAATATATTTTGATCAGCATGTATAAAGTTATTCAAATATCTCTTGAATCTTTCTGCTATTATTGAAGCATTATTGAAGATTTTATAATCCAAGTTCAACAAGGAAATAGGTCTATAGTTTTTAATTTGTTGCAGGTCATCTTTTGGAATAAGAGTTATATAAGTAATCCAACAGTGATATTAAAAAGTTAATTGAAAAAAAGAATCAAAATAAAATAATAAAATAGAAAAATAGAAAAAGAAAAAATTATATCCCAATAGTAAAGTCAGGCCTAATATGAAAAGAAAAAAAAATAGAGAAAAAAAAATATAGGCCAGGCACAGCTGTCCACAGGCAAAAGAAAAAAAAACAACCTAGTTTGAAAATTCTGTCACAAAACAAAGTATTGCCACCATAAAGTGCCCAAGGCTCACTATCAAATTTTAAACAAGCTTCAACAGTGCATTGTTCAAGGTCACCATGAACTCTTTCCTTTCAACTCCCATCTCCAGCCACTAAGATAATTTTACAAAAAGAGCACCTGCAAAAACATTTCTTCAATGCTCAACTCTATCTTCTCAAAATATAAACAGTCTAGCTGGAAAATTCCTCCAGATTTATTTCTTTTTTTCCAAAGAAGAAAAATAAGAAAATTTCCTTTTTATCTTAAGCTTCTAGATGGCAGTATTACTTTGTTTGCTCAATTTCACTTCTATGTTACAATATAACCAGGAAAAAAGGAAAAGTTTAAAATTCCTTATTAGAGAAAAGCAAAAGAAAAGCAACAAAAAAGAAACAAATTCTCTCTTTAAAATAATTATTAATATTTGTTCTTCATTAATCATTAGTTAAAATGTCCAGTCCAGTTTAAGAAGAAAGTACTTTAATATTTTATGTAATAATCAAGGAAAAAAAAACAAATTGATTTGACATCAGGCTTTTTTTTGCCGCTATCCCTCTTCTGTCTTCAATATTTTCTTCTTCCCCCTTATTCTCTCCCAGAAAAAAGAGTTATTAAAAATCTCGCCCAGAGCTGACACTCTTTCCTCCCTTCTTCCGTTCCTGAGCTGTCCCAACTTTTCAGCAGCTTCAATCACCGCTTCCTCCACAGCCAGAAAAGAGAGCTTCTCCTGGATTAACCAGGGACTTTGCAGTGTCCCTGGGATCAGCAGGACACGCTCTCCTCAAACCACCATCTCTATGGGATGGTTCGGGTTCAAAAGGACTGTATGGCTGCAGAGATATTGATGCCAGTCTCGGAGCTCCAAGTTTGTTCGTTGTATTATCGTAATATCAGCCCCGCCCCGGCACCTCATTTCTTGTTGGGTCTTGCAGGTGCTTCTTCCGGCCTTTGGTGCTGGGTGCGTCTCAATTGCTTGGGGAGACGCATGACCAGCTCTCCACCCCAAGACACTGGCTGACCCACACTGCAGCCAATGCCATTGCTATTGCCACCTCTATGGCCTGCCTGCTGTTGTCACAGCACCTTGCACAGCACAGTGAATTTAGCATGCTTCACAATGGGTAGATGGGGTCCCCTCCTCCTGGATGCGCCCATTATAATGTGGAGCCTACAATGCGACCCTGCCCCATTTGCCCCTGGCAACAGCAGCAGCATTTGCTGAAGCACAGATCAGACCAATGTCTCTGGTGGAGAGCAGGTCACGCTTCTCCCTGAGTGACCAAGGCACATTCAGCACTAATAAGGGCCAGAAGAAGTGCCCGCGAGACCCAGCAAGTGATGAAGTGATGGAGAATCAGCCATGGCCACTTCTCTCTGCTGCAGTGCTTCCCAGATATGGCTTACAACTCCGAGCATGAAGTGGCAGGAGGCGAGGGCTGATTTTAGTTCAAATTTACTACAACAAAGGCCCATTACAATGTGGAGCCACAATGTGACTCTGCCCCACTTACCCCTGGCAACAGCAGCAGAGTCAGCCACTATGCGGGTTGGACCAGTATCTCAGGGTGGAGAGCAGGTTGTGTGTCTCCCCAGGTGACCGAGGCATATCCAGCAACACAAAGGCCATAAGTAGGCTCCTGCCATTTCCTGCTGCAATCTGTTGCAGCAAGACTTAGCTAGAGATGAAGTGCCAGAGAATCAGAGAGACAGACAGAGAGAGAGAGGAGGCACAGAGAGACAAAGACACACAGAGGCAGACACACACACACACATATGCACATGCACATAGAGAGAAAGAGACAAAGAGAAACAGAGACAGAGACACACACACATACACAGAGAAAGACACACACAGAGAGACCTAATCCTAACCTATAGTTTGGCCTCTGAACAGTCTGTGAGACCATGAATTGACCCTGTTTAAAAAGTTTGAAGACCCCTGCTCTAAAGGTAAGAGCTGTCCACTCACTCCTATCTTTCAATGAGCTCTGCTTTTGATCTGACCAAATGGGGGAGTTCCACACTGGAGATGGCTGCTGGATCGATGGCAGATCCACTTCTCCACCTTGGTCTCTGTTCTCTGGCTATATTGTTGTATTTATTCTCTTTTGTCATTATTTTACTGTTCTATTATTTGTCTTCCCTTTTATTATTGTAAGTCTCTAGAGTAGCCCCATGGTGAGATAGGTGGCAAATAAATTTAACAAAAATAAATTTAAGCAGCATTTTTATTTCCCTGTATGGATCTGCACAGAGAACAGTATTTGAGTCTAGATTTCTTGTGGGACTTTCCATTTCTTTTCTCTTTTTTTATAACAAAAACAACAAATGAAATATTTCACTTGCACAGAGTGTCATCTAAATATATATATCTTGTGCACATAATATTTTATACATTTCTTGTTAGATTTATAGTCATATTATATTCTAGTCAACATTATATATCATATTATATAAATATTACAATGTCATTAGGTTTTTTTATTTCAATTTCCAGCTAATCCCAACTCTTGCTCAATTATATTCATGTTATATCTTATTCAGAATGTTCTATTACAATATATCATTATTAACAGTATTCTTTAATTTCTTACTCTACTTTCTAGCCATCCATAAAATAAATCTCAAATCTTATAATACCCCTTTTCTTCTTGTTCTCTAATTACGAATGTTAACCTACTCATTTCTGCACATTCCAATATTTTCTTAATCACCTCCTCTTCCAACGGAATTTTCTCATTTTTCCAGTTTTGAGCAAATACAATTCTAGCTGTTGTTAGTATATGTATAATCAAATATGTTATTTCTTTACTATAATTCTCAGGCAAAATCCCCAATAAATATATATCAGGTTTTAAGTCTATATGTTGTTTTATCATCTTGTCAGGCTACAGAACTTTTCCCATTCAATCAACTAGAATGAACTTCTGAAAACGTATCAAAATGTATCAAAAGGATTCCTTTATTGAGATGAGACAATTCATGTAGGGGTTAAAAGCAGCGTCTAAGGTCTCTCAGGCATGCAGAGATAGATAAGGGAGTTTAAAACCCCTCCCCTTATCTTGATATGTATTTAGTAAAACAAAGAGCCAACATGTTAATTCCCCCCACCCCATTTTTAGAACAATCTTTTTCAGAGTTTCCCAGGACACATCTCACTGTGGAATTTTTATGGACTCTTCATCTCCTGGCTGTCTCTCTCAGAAGTAATAGGCTTTGGCCATCTGGGTTTTATCCCTCCATTGTATCATGTGTAGGTTATACAAATTCAATATAAGATTAAATATATTCAGGTTACATCAAGAAAGGATTTCTTTATCAGTCTCCCCCCTTTGCTTCTTTTATTGAAGAAATGACAGATACACGGATGTATCTGTATCTGTATCTGCTACGTACTCATTTTCTGAGGAAGGAAGGTGTTTCCAAGCTACTAAATATTGTGTGGATTCACGGTGAGTGCATGAATCAAGGATATTTTTAATTTCAAAATGTTGTTCCCTATGTACCATGATGGGAGTTGGAGGTGTGGGAAGAGAGGCGGTCTGAGGTTTGAGGTGATCTCTAGTTTGAGCAAGCTACAATGAAATACTGGATGAATCTCCCCCCCCCTTTTCTTCTTTCATTGAAGAAATGATAGATACACGGATGTGACACATCTTTTCCAACCATGTATGCATTTTAGTCCAATATCTTTTGGCTTCTGTACATGTCCACCACATATGGCAGTATGATCCAGGTATCTGTTGAAATTTCCAACATTTCGCTGATTTATCTTTAAACATCTTTGCCAATCTTGCCAGGGGAAGATGCCACCTGTAAAACATCTTATACAAATTCTCTTCATAAGCTGTTGACATTGTTAATTTATAACTTCTATTTCATAATTTCTGCCATTTATCCAAATCTATCCCATATCCAAAATTTCTCCCCCAAGCAATCATTGTTTCCTTAACTACTTCTTCTAATTTCACTCCTAATAAATAGCCATACATTTTTTTAATCATCTTCTCTTCAGTACCTGTTAAAATTTTATCTAGTTCAGTCAATTCTTTGTAAAACCCATATATTTTAACATCTTTCTCATAGCTAGAATGTATTTGCATGTATGAATACTAATTCATATTCATCCCTTGTTCATTGAATTCTTGTTTTGTTTTGAATTCACCCCTTTCATTTAAAACATCATTATATCTAACAATGTTCCATTTTAAAGACATTTGGATATGCGAATGCCTCCATGTTGATAACCAGACTGGTATTTTTAAGTTGTGTTGTTCCCTTATTTTCTCCCAATAAGGCATCTCATACATAATATCCATGTGCCTTATTTTTCTTATATCATAAAAATAGATGCCAACCCAATTGTAAATCATTCTCTTCCAATGTTAACAGCCTAGTATTTCTTAAAACTATCCATTCTTTCATCCACATCAGTACTATGGCCTGATAATATAATTTCCAATTGGGTAGTTCAAAGCCTCTTCTTGTTCTAACATCTTGTAACAATTTTAATTTAATCCTCATTCCCCCCAATATATATTGCAATATCATTTTATTTAAATCCTCAAAATATTCTTTCTCCAACTTTATTGGGATTAAGTATAGTATTCTTGGTAAAATATTCATTTTAATTGTCATTTCTGACAGTTTCTTCTGATACCATATCGAAGAGCATGGGTATGCTCCAGGCATTTACTAAACATCATTTTCTGCAGAGCACCTATCATGGTTGACTTGCTACTCAGCTCTGCTTCCAAAGAGACAACAGTAACAGGAAGTAAGGGAGAAGACATTGGAATGTAAAGGAGATTTGGAAGGAAACTCTGGATTACAAGTATGCTGCCTGGAAGCATGAAACAGATTCAAACCTCAAGGAATGTCTGAGGCAGACAGGCTATTTCCCCCAAAAAAGCAAGTGCAACTGATTGGTGGAAAATGGACAGTGGAAGGCACGGGGGGGGGGGAGTTTTCCAATGCTGTTTGCAGTCAAAAAATGGCATTTCTACTTTGTCTACTTGGAGAAAAAATGTTTATTTTGCTGTTTAATGCAGTGGGACAGTTGACAATAAGCCAGTGTAATACCCTATTTGGGATTACACAAGGAGTTCAACCTCAAGATGTCAGGTATGGCCAAAGACACAGAAGAGAAAAAAAAGCTGGGAGAAATCCCAGCTTGGGAAGAGTGCTTCAGAGTGGCTAGTGTCACTACATGATGAGGGCATCCCTGAGCTAGTTGACCTCGATGCTTTTATGCAAGCCCTATGAGAATGATTTGAGGTCCCCATGGCAGCCCAATGTATGAAAGTTTCATATCCATGCCCTAAAGCAAAAGAAGTGACCAGTGATGGAGTACAAAACTTTCACTGCCTAGCCAGCTACCTGGCTGCTGCCTTCGCCCAGGAGTGTCACACAACTTGAGAAAGTAGTCTGTGTAGACGCAAAGGTAGAGATCGATCTGATGAAATTCCACTAACATACCAGGCAGGAGAGTGGGTCCCACCAGCCAGCAGAGAGGTAACTGGCTCCTATGGGTGTAAGAATGGGCAAAGGATTTGCCAGAGAAGGCAAATCCTACCAAAGCCTGGGTAGCTGCTTTCATTGCATAAAGGAGGGACACGATGCTGCTGAATACTTCATAACATGGCCAATGACCGCTTCCTCTCTTGTGAGCCAACAGAAAAAAAAGGCTCTGCCAAAGCCAAAAGAGAAAATGTATGTGGAGCAACAGGAGGCATAGTTATTTCCTCTGTCCAGTGAAGAGGAGGGAACCCTGGCCCTGTCAAGACAGAACCAGTCTTCTGTAAGAGTGATAGCGAAGGAGAATAATAAAGCAACACCATCTCCGGATAACTGTTAGGGTGGAGATTTCAGTGTCCTTCTCAGAAACAAAAGGGATCCTTACAGCCATACTGGCCTCTGGGTGTATAAGATGCCTGTCTATCCCCAAGTGGTAGAGAAACTTGGAATAAGGCTAAGGAAGCTAAAAAAAAAGCCCACAGCATTTTCCCACCTAGACAACTCAATAGCAGGTGGAATGCCAGCAACTTGCCTAACCAAGCCTGTGAAAGTAAAAGCTGGACTCACACAGAGATAATATAATTAACAGTAGCCATTATCATTTCAGAGGCCATTATCTTCAGCCTGGAATGGTGGAAAAAATAGAGCCCATCTTTCATTTGGGATAGAAACAAGTGGCAGATGCAAAGGAAATATCCAAGTAGCAAGAGTTAAGGAAAGTGCTAAGAAGCTGCCATGCACCTGCAGTAAGAAATTGAACACAGAACCTGCCGATAAACTAGAGGGAAGTGATAGCTTAGAACCACTGATTCCCAAGGAACATCGCAATCTGGCTAAGGCTGTTGGTGAGGATTCCAACAAACTTCCACCCCACCCCACAGATTGTGTGATTAAGATTGTGCCTGAGGCTAAACTCCAAAGCCAAAACTATATTCAAAGACAGCTAGGAAGTTGGAGAAGCTCCACCCATTCATAGACAAAAATGTAATGGGGCTTCATTGAACTGGCTAAGTTGAGGCTGGCACCCTTGTGTTTTTCAAAGAAAAGAAAGATAGGTTCCTTAAGGCTAGGTCCCACTGGCCGACGGATGCAAAACGTATGCAAAAAGGAGACAGCGGATGAGCAAAATTTTGGGGGTGGCTCCATCCGTTGTCATCCACTCTCAAAAGTGGCAAAAATTTGCATAAACAGAATGGAAAAGAACGGAAAGGAACGGACGGGGGTAGTATGTAGTGAGGATGTTAAGCGGATGTTCGTAGGAAGCCTAGCAGATGACAGGGGATGGAAGCGGATGACACATCCGAAGGGCTTCCGGGGGAGAATTGTGAAGTGGATGCATCGCGGAAGGAGCGGATGCGTAGCAGATGACGCAGATGCATCACAGACGCCTATAGGATGCATAACGGATGCATAGCGGATGCAAAATGTTCACTGCGCATGCGGGGAGTATTAATTGTGTCAGCTCCATGGATATAAAAGGATGCAGCTCACAAGCAGTCAGCATTCAGAGGAAAGACGTGCTGCCACAGACATATTTGAATAACACCATGGTTCGTCAGTCAGGGAAGAAGAGAAAGCCTGTGCCTACTCCTGCCAGCCATGGCAAGAAGGACAGAACCAGCATCCCACCCCCTGGCACTGACTCTGAAGCTTCTGGTGCTTCTGCTACTGCTGCTGCTAGTGCTGCTGGTGTTGCTGGTGCTGGTGTTGCTGGTGCTGCTGGTGTTGCTTCTCCTGCTGCTGCTGGTGCTGCTGGTGTTGCTGCTGGTGGTGTTTCTCCTGCTGCTGCTGCTGCTACTGCTGGTGCTGCTGCTACTGCTACTGCTGCTGCTGTGGTGGACCAGCCCCTGCTGCTCAAGCCCCTGAAGGCCCTGCTGCTCAAGCCCATGCCAGAGGGAGGAAGACGCAAGGAAAGGAGAAGGGAGAGAGGAAACAGTACACCCTTTCCGAGGACCATGAGGAGGAGGTGCTGGAATGGCTCAGGGAGAACGAGTACCTCTGGAGAAAGGACCACAGACTCTATTGCAACACCAAGAGGAAGCAGGCAGCTTGGAGAGACAAGGCAGAGAGGAGTACACTTCAGACGTACTCCTGGGATGGTGGAAATACATGCACACCTGGTATGGCAAGCTACACCTGAAGAAATCTGGGCAGGCCGCTGTCAAGCTCACTGACCGGGAGATGTACGTCATGGCCAAGTGCAGCTTCCTGGAGGGTGAGGTCCGCCACTGAGGAGCAGCCCCTCTGACAACCCTCTTCCTCAGACAGCCCACAGACAGCCAGTCCTCTTCCAGCCAGGAGACAGCTACCGTGTCCAGGCAGGTGTCTTCGGAGGGCTCCACGGCAGAGACCCCCCTGACAGCTGCACTCCCCATGCCAGAGGACGTGGAGGATCCCCTGTCACAAATAGAGGAAGAAGTGGCAGCCACCAGAGAGCAACCCACCCCCACCCCCAGCTCCACCTCCACAGAAAGCAGGCAGAGAGGCAGAGGCTGACTGGAAGGCCAGAGCCACACTGTCCTGTTGGAGATCAGGGACACAATCAAAACCAGCACAGATCTTCTCTCTCAGCTGGTCCACAGCGACATACCATCCTTGAACCGGAAGCCCTTCATCACCTACGTGAGCCAGACCCTCATGGACCTGCCCGAGGCCCAGTACCAGGTGATGAAGCAGAAGATAACAGCACTTCTGCACAACCCTCCAGGCCCAGCTGAACCTGCTCTGACCCAGTACAGGTCTGCTCCTACACACCAGGTGATCTTACAGCCCTTCCACAGCTTTCAATAGTCCCTCACCTACAAAGGCTACGACTACCAGGACTTCCCACAGCAGAAACAGACCTTCCCAGTCCAGGCCCAGGTTCATCGCACACCACAGATGCCTCACCTTGCCCAGCTGCAGACCAGACAGCCCCACTACACTCCTCCTTCCTCCACCCCACAGCCAAGCCCGTCAACGTACAAACTATCATCAGTCTTGGGCCTGACATCCCAGGTCCTTGAGGAAGGGCGTCTCAACCTCACGGGACTGAGTCACCTCTCTGAGAGCTTCCTGAACACACCATCCCCTGTTGTACTCTTGGGACCAAGCACTCCAATGGCGCCTCAGACCAGCACTCCAGCCACATCCACATCCACAGTCCCTGGCCGCTTGACAGCTGAGACCATGGACATGCTTCACAGTGACTGAGAATAATGCCAGAGGCTGAGTTGTTACCTGTTCACTTTCTCTTTGCTTAAGACACTTTACTTGGTTCATTTTGCTTTTTTAATAAAGTCATACAGTTTACTTAAGACAGTTATTAATAAAGGTTATCTTTGCTTCACACACTTGGTTCATTTTATTTACTTAATAAAGTGTTGGCGAAAATTCGAAAACATTGGTTAAGCCTTTGCATGCTTGTGGAATAGGTAAGGATAGTTGAGGAATGGGTAAGGATAGTTGTGGGATAGGTAAGGATAGCTGTGGGATAGGTAAGGATAGTTGTGGGATGGGTAAGGATAGCTGTGGGATAGGTAAGGATAGCTGTGGGATGGGTAAGGATAGTTGTGGGATGGGTAAGGATAGTTATGGGAAAGATAAACCTCCACACATATGGACCTTTTTATCAATAACAATGTAATCATTGATCCACACATTTCAACATAAACAAAGCTCTTTATTAATGCCCTATTCATAGTAAGGCCACTCAACATACATGGCACAATCTCATCAGTGTTATGAGACAGGTTCAAGGAAGCATCCATTAAACATCTACCATCCTGTCTTGCCATTCCACTGCTCCAGCTGGGGAGTTGCACCAGTGTTTCAGGAGGTTGCACTGCTTCTTCCCTTCACATGAAGCTCTGTTGGGGCCTTGTACATCCACAGTGTCTATCAGGTTTCATCCTTGCCTCCATTCACCAGGCTCCATGTCCCCATTGCCTTGTTGATGGTCCACAAGCTTGTTCTGCAACACTGGCTAGCGAGTGCGCATGAGATTGTGCAGGATGCAGCAAGCTTCCACGATCCTCCTCACGGTCTGTAGGTGATGCTGCATGGTGGTGAGAAGTACCTGGAACTGTTGGCCAGGATGCCAAAGGCGTTCTCCACCACCCGTCTTGCCCTGGTCAGCCTGTAGTTGAAGATCCTCTCTTCACGGTGAGGCATCTTGAAGTGTAGGGCTTCATGAGGTAGGTTCTGAGGGAGAAGGCATCATCACCCATGATGAAGTAGGGCACATCCTGTGTGTCATTGGGTAGGGGGTCTGGATCTGGAAAACCCATGATGAGGTTGCGTTCCAGCCCATCCTTGAGGTCACTGGCGTTGTATACCTGGCTATCTGAAGCTGACACATTGCCTGAAGCATCGATGTACATGAACTTGTAATCAGCATCAACCATGGCAAAGAGGATGAGGCTGAAGAAGCCCTTGTAGTTGTGATAAGTGGACCCTGAGTTGGCTGGAGCTTTGCAGGCCACATGCTTCCCATCTATGGCTCCAACATTGTGGGGAAAGTTCCACCTCTGATACCACTGCTCTGCAACTTTCCTCCAGCCTTCTTCAGTGGTGCAACACTGGAGGAGCTCCTCCAGGTATTCTTCGAGGATGGCCTGCACCAATTCTCTGACCACAATGCTGATGGTGTTGTGTGGCACCCTCCAGGCATACTGCATGTTTCTGTATGTGGTCCCAGAGGCCAGATGGCGCAGAGTGAGTGCCACCTTCAGCCCAGGGTCCAGGCTGGGATGGAAGTTGGTGTTTGCCTTGGTCAACCTTGGTCTCAGATGCTCCACAATTTCATCAAACATGGCTGGTGGCATCCTCATGAAGTGCTGGAATGCACAAGGGTCTTCATTCCTCAGCTCCACCATCAGCTTGTCATACAGTCCAAACTCCACTGTTCTCCCGATCCATCATCGGACCCACACAGCTCTTGAATGTCTCCTTCTTCTCCTTGCGTATAAAAGGTGAAACAGTCTGAACAGGGCTTGGTTCTGGTTTTGAATGATCACAGCTACCATAAGGACTGTGTTATGATCCATGGTGGAGATCAATGGATGATGTGGAAGAGCAAGACCAAGTGTGAAGAGGTCTGTACACCACAGCTGCTGGACTCATACTGAGATCCAGGTGATTTCTTCCTTTTTGTAGAAAATATCAGTTTTCCACTAGGTATCCTTCCACATATTCTAGGCATACTCCAGACATCCTAAATATCTGAGATACATCCCATATACAAACGTTTTGTCCGTTTTAATGCTTTATATACGAGATGCATCCGCTTACATCCTTTGTATTTCCGTGCTTCTAACGCTGTGTGGACGTTCCGTGTACCTTTCGCTTCCTCCCTCTTTCTGTTTTCAGCTGCAGCAGATGTGAGTTGCGAGGATGTCCAGAGGATGCCGAGAGGATACAGCGGATGTTTAATGGATAACGGACATAGAACGTTTGTTGCCCGTATGTGTCGCGGATGTACATCGTACGCGGAGGAAAGTTCATCCGTTCAAAAAGTTTTGTGCAGCTCAAAACTTCTTGTGCAGATGAAATCTCAGTGGACGGATGCTCGACGGAGAGAGCATATGAAACACGTATGCAGTGAGTACACAACGGATGCATCGCATTTTCCAATGGATGGCAAGCTTTTTTGTCCGTTTTAAATCCTCTTTGCATCCGTTGGTGCAGTGGGACATGGGCTTTAGGCTGTGCATTGATTATGGCCATGATGGCGAACCTATAGAACGTGTGCCAGAGAGGGCATGCAGAGCCCTCTCAGTGAGCATGCACACTGCCAGTTGATTTTCTGGTTTCAGGCATGCTGACCATCTGGTTTTTGTGTGCACCAGAGCACTGGAAAATGGCATGAAAAATCCCCCAAACAGAATTTTGCCTGACTTTTGGGGGTCTTTTTCAAGCTATTTTCAGGCTATTTTGGAGGCATTTTTGGTGCAAAAAAACCAGCATGTAAATGGCTTGAAAATGGCCCAGAAAATATTCTGAAAATGCCCCCAAAGCAGGCTGCTTTTTGACACATTTCCAGGCAGTTTTTCACACCAAAAACAGACTAAAAATGCCCCCAAAACAGCCCAGAAAATGCTCCAAAACAGACTGCTTCTAGGCCATTTTTTCACTCCAAAAATGGCCTGAAAATGGCCAAAAAACAGGCATGCATTCATCAGCCAGCTGGTCTTCAATTTTCCAGCCCTCTGGCATGCACTCATGCATGTACACATGCAGGTTTGGGCACTTGGTGCCAAAAATGTTTGCTATCCCTGGACTATAGTTTATTTATTTACTTATTTATTTGATTTGTCAATCGCTTACAAGATAATAGGTATAAGGATAAACATAGTTATGAATACAAGAAATGAGTACATATAAGAAAAATAAAAGAAACAATAGGCACTATGGTGCGCTTATGCATGCCCCCTACAAACCTCTTAGGAAAGGGATGAGATTAATAGTAGAGTCTAAGGTTAAAGTTTTTGGGGTTTGGGGATGTAACCAGAGTCAGATAGAGTATTCCAGACATTGACCACTCTGTTGCTGAAGTCATATTTCCTGCAATCAGGTTTGGTGTAGTTAACCTTGAGTTTGTATCTATTGCTTGCTCTTGTATTGTTATGGTTGAAGCTGAAGTATTCGTTGACTGGTAGGACATTGCAATGTATTGTTTTATATACTATACTTAGATCAGACAAAAGACGGCATAGTTCTAGGTTTTCTAGGTCTAGAATTTCGAGTCTGGTGGCATAAGATATTCTGCAACGACTTCTTGTGAAATATTTCTGGACTTTCTCAACTGTGTTAATATCAGATACGTAACATGGGTTCCAGACTGATGAGCTGTATTCAAGTATTGGTCTGACAAATGTTTTGTATGCCCCAGTTAGTAGTGTGATATTACCAGAAAAAAAGGTATGTGGGATTAGGTTAACAACTCTTAATGCCTTTTGGGCTATGTAGTTACAGTGGGCTCCAGCACTTAGATCATGAGAGATGAGTATTCCAAGGTTCTTGAAATAGTTTGGATCATCAACAAGGTCTTGACTATTCAGCTTGTATTTTATTTTCTTATTTTTTTTTGCCAATATCTAAAGGCCCTGTCACACTGCCCAATGGATGCAAAGAGGACACAACAGAAGAGAAAAATGTTACATCCGTTGTATCCGCGCTAAAAAGGGGTGAAAATTTGCATAATTGGAGCGGATGAAACGGATGCGGGGAGGACGCAGGGAGGATGCAAAGCGGATGCGGAATGGAAGCCCAGCGGATGCAGAATGGATGGTGCGTTCGCAGGGCTTCTGGGGGGTCTCAGAAAAGCGGACGCAGAACAGAAAAAACGGATGCAGAATGGATGCACAGTGGATGGAGCGGATGCACAGCGGAAGCCTAGCGGATGCACAGCAGAAGCGGAACGGATGCCGCGTGTTAATTGCGCATGCGGGGGGATGCATTGCGCAAGTCCCCCGGATATAAAGGGAAGCAGCTCGGAAGCAGGTCACCATTCAGAGGAAAGACCTGCTGCTGGACACTTTGAGTTCCTTGCCTGCCCTGCCTGCATGCCTGCCTCCAAGCCTGCCTCCCAGCCTCCTGGGCAGCCTCCCTGCCAGCCTGCCTTCCAGCCTCCATTCCAGCCTTGCTGGCAGCCTGCATTCCAGCCTCCCTTCCAGCCTTGCTGCCAGCCTGCCTTCCAGCCTCCCTGCCAGCCTCCCTGCCAGCCTGCCTTCCAGCCTCCCTGCCAGCATTGCTGCCAGCCTGCCTTCCAGCCTCCCTGTCAGCCAGTCTGCCTGCAAGCCTTGGTGCCTGATTTCCTGCCAGCCTTCCTGCCAGCCTTCCTGCCAGCCTTCCTGCCAGCCTTGGTGCCTGCCAGCCTTCCTGCCAGCCTCCCTGCCAGCCAGCAACCCCACAACCATGGGGAAGAAGCGAAAGGCTCAGCAACCTGCCGCCATCCCTGGCAAGAGGGACAGGGCCACGCTCCCGCCCCATGTCAGTGACTCTGCTTCTGCTGGGGCTTCTGCTGCTTGGGCTCGCTCTTCTCTTGCTGGAGTTTCTGCTGTGGCTGCTCCTGGCAGTGGTGCTTCTGCTGCGCACTCTGCTGAAGCTGCTCCTGGTCCTGCTGGTCCTGCTCGTTCTGCTCGTGCTCCTGGTCTTGCTGGTCCTGCTGGTCCTGCTGCTGGTGCTTACTCTGCTGCTGCTGATCCTGGTCTTGCTGCTGCTGCAGCAGCTGCTGCTGATTCTGATTCTGATCCTGCTGGTGATTCTGCTGCTGCTGCTGCTGCTGATTATGATCCTGCTGGTGATGTTTCTGATGATGATTATTCTGCTGCTGCTGCTGCTGCTGTTGGTGTGGAGGAGCAGCCCCTACAACCTCGAAGTCCCTCTGATGAGGGCCCATATGGCCCTGCCAGAGGGAGGAAGAGTCGTTCGCGTCAACGGGAGAGGAGGCAGTACTTTATTGAGGAGGCGCACGAGGATGAGGTGCTGGAGTGGCTGAGAGAGAACGACTATCTGTGGCAGAAGGGACACCGGCTGTACAGGGACACCAAGTGGAAGCAGGCTGCTTGGAGAGAGAGGGCGGAGAGTCTGGACTACACTTCGGAGGTGCTACTCGGCTGGTGGAAACATATGCACACCTGGTACGGGAAGCTGCACCTCAAAAAATCTGGCCAGGCCGCGGTCAAGCTGACGGACAGAGAGAACTACATCATGGCCAGGTGCAGCTTCCTGGAGGATGAGATCCGCCACCGAGTAGCACCAGGAGCCCATCTGTCTACCCTCACTCTCAGGCAGCCTGCTGCGACCCAGTCCTCTTCCAGCCGAGAGTCAGTCCCTGTCTCCAGGCAGGTTTCGGGGGAGCGTGCCACGGCGGAGAACCCCCAGGCAGGTGTTGAAAGCTTGGTGGAGAGCGAGGAGGACTCCCTGGTGCGGTGGGAGAAAGGAAACATCGAGTCCACCGCTGTCGAAGTCCCATCCACCCATACCGCCGCCTCCACAGGAAGGCAGAGAGCTAGACCGCAGGAGGGGGAGAGCCACAAGGTCCTGGTGGAGATCAGGGACACCATCCGCAACAGCATAGGTCTCCTCTCTCAGCTGGTCCCCATCGAATCATCCTCCTCCAACCGCAAGCCCTTCCTCAATTATTTGAACCAGACCCTCTCCTTGATGCCGGATCCCCAGTACCAGCTGGTGAAGGAGAGGATCTCCACGCTGATTAACAACCCTCCAGACCCAGAGGCACCTGCTACCAACCAGTCCAGGTCTGCTCCTCCACCCCAGGTGATGTCCCTCCCATACCAAGGCTTCCAACAGCCCCTCACCTACCAGGGCTACGGCTACCCGGAGGTCCATCAGCACAGGCAGCAGCCCTTCCCAGGCCAGGCACAGAGTCATCGGGCGGCACCGTTGCCAGCTGTTCCACTGATGCCACCAATGCCACCCACGCCAATGATGCCACCGACTACATCGATGCCAGCCATGCCACAGATGCCACCCACGCCATTCCTCACCTCGCTGCACAGCAGGCAGTCCCACTACACTACTCCTTCCTCCATCCCACAGCCAAGCCCGGCCTCAGTACATCTGTCATCGGTACTGGGGCTGACACCCCATGGCATGGATGAAGGACCTCTCAGCATCACGGGGATGAGCCAGCTGTCCGACACCTTCCTGAACACACCATCCCCTGTTGTCCTCTCGGGGCCAGGCACTCCATCAGCACCTCAGACCAGCACTGCAGCAGCACCCACCTCCACAGCACCTGCACCCTAAAAATTAGACTGGGCACACACCTCCGAGTGACCAAGAGGAGTACCAGAGACTGGCTTCCTGGATATTTTTGGACTTTATTTGGACACTTGACTTGGTTCATGTTTACTTTACAGGTTGTTATTAATAAAGTTTATCTTTGTTTCACACGCTTGCTTCATTATTATTTTTCTATAAAGTCTGGGTGGAAACTTTTAGAAATGGTTTAGCCTTTGCATGCTTGTGGGATGGGTAAGGATAGCTGTGGGATGGGCAGGGATACCTTTGGGATGGGTTAAGATAGTTGTGGGATGGGCAGGGATACCTTTGGCTTAAGATAGCTGTGGGATGG
>BLBF01000019.1:22118380-22151226 GCA_015471245.1 Laticauda colubrina
ATGGGCAGGGATACCTTTGGCTTAAGATAGCTGTGGGATGGGCAGGGGTACCTTTGGGATGGGTTAAGATAGCTGTGGGATGGGCAGGGATACCTTTGGGATGGGTTAAGATAGCTGTGGGATGGGAAGGAATACCTGTAGGATGGGTTAAGATGGCCGTGGGATAGATAAATCTCCAGTGCAAGCATAGTGGGACTGTATGGCCCACCCTCCCAGGTGCCACCCCTATGGCCCTTATCAATTACAATGTAAGCATTGATCCACACATGTCAACATAAACACAACTCTTTATTAAACGCCCTGTTCATTGTAGGCCAACCAGACATACATGGCCCAATCTCATCCGTGTGATGAGACAGGCTGAAGGAAGCATCCATTAAGCATCTACCATCCTGTCTTGCCACTCCACCGCTCCAGCTGGGGAGTTGCACCAGTCTTTCAGAAGGTTGCGCTGCTTCTTCGCCTCACGTGAGGCTCTGTTGGGCCGTTGCACATCCTCAGTGTCAATCAGGTTTCGCCCTTGCCTCCATTCCCCAGGCTCCATGTCCTCATTGCCTTGCTGGAGGTCCACGATCCTGTTCTGCAAGACTGGGTAGCGGGTGCACATGAGATTGTGCAGGATGCAGCAAACTTCCACGATCCTCCTCATGCTCTGTGGGCGATGCTGCATGGTGTTGAGAAGTACCTGGAACCTGTCAGCCAGGATGCCAAAGGCGTTCTCCACCACCCGCCTTGCCCTGGACAGCCTGTAGTTGAAGATCCTCTCTTCATGGGTGAGGCATCTGGAGGTGTAGGCTTCATGAGGTAGGTTGAGAGGGAGAAGGCATCATCCCCCACGATGAAGTAGGGCACATCTTGCGTGTCATTGGGCAGGGGTTCTGGATCTGGGAAGCCCACCATGAGGTTGCTTTCCAGCCCTTCCTTGAGGTGACTGTCGTTGTATACCTGGGCATCGGAAGATGAGCCGTTGCCTGAAACATCGATGTACATGAACTTGTAGTCAGCATCGACCATGGCGAAGAGGATGATGCTGAAGAAGCCCTTGTAATTGAAATAAGTGGACCCTGAGTTGGCTGGAACCTTGCAGGCCACGTGCTTGCCATCGATGGCTCCAACGGTGTGGGGGAAGTTCCACTTCTGATACCACTGCTCTGCAACTTTCTTCCATCCTTCTTCAGTGGTGGGGCACTGGAGGAGCTCCTCCTTGTATTCTTCGAGGATGGCCCACACCACTTCTGTGACAACAAAGCTGATGGTGCTGGGTGGAACCCTCTTGCCGTACTGCATGCTCCTGTGGGGGGTCCCTGTGGCCAGGTGGCGCAGAGTGAGTGCCACCCTGAGCCCATGTTCCAGGCTGGGCGGGAAGTTGGTTTTTGTCTTGCTCAACCTGGGTGTCAGGCGCTGCAGAAGTTCATCAAACATGGCTGGAGGCATATTCACGAAGTTCTGGAACGCACGAGTGTCTTCACTCCTGAGCTCCACCATCAGCTTGTCGTAAAGTTGGTACTGTGCTCTTCTGGCTAACCATCTTTGGACCCAGACTTTTTTTGGGTGCCTCCTTTTCTTGCCGTAGTAGAGTTCACAAAGACTGTTGATGGCACAGTGATGCAGAAGGATGTTGGCTGCCAAAAGAATTTTTTCGCAATCCATGGTGGAGATGACTGGATGCTGTGGAAGAGGAAGAGTCAGATGAAGGCTGCAGAGGCATGCTCTGGTGGGCTGCTGGTCTGAAAGTGAGATGCAGGTGAGTTGCTCCCCCTTTTTATAGGCAGTATATGTGTCCCTTTGCATCCTCTAGGCATCCTCCAGGCATTCTCTAGGCATCCTCCAGGCATCCTCTAGGCATCCTCTAGGCATCCTTAATATCTGAGATAGGTCCCCTCTACGAATGTTTTTTCCGTTTTAAACGCTTTGTTTCCATTCTGCATCTGCTAGGTATCCGTTCTGCATCTGTTCCGCTTCCTCCCTGCATCCGGGCGGATGCGAGTTGCGCGGATGTGCAGCGGATGCCTAGCAGATATAGCGGATGCGTAACAGATGCGTAGCGGATGCATAGCGGATGCAGAACGGACGAACTGGATACATTTTCTGCGCAAAAGTTTTAGGCATCCCAAAACTTTTGGAGCGGATGAAACGTCAATAAACGGATGCTGGACGGATTGAGAGGAAGCAAAAGGGAGGCAGTGAGTACATCGCGTTTTAGAATGGATGGCAAGGTTTTTTGTCCATTTTGCTTCCTCTTTGCATCCGTTTTTGCAGTGTGACATGGCCTTAAGACAGAGCATTTATTTGTTGAGATTTGAAGTTGTCATTTGTTTGACCATTCTGATACATAGTCGAGGTTTTTTTGAATGGTAGCAGTTCTGTCTGTGGTGTTGAATAGCTTTACATCCTCAGCAAAGAGAATGCAGTTGCTCTTAATATGATCGCAGAGGTCATTTATGTAGAGTAGGAAGAGAGTTTTTCCTAGAACACTGCCTTTGGGCAGTGTTGAGAATTTTGACCATTTGTTGTCTGTTTGACAGAAATGCTTCTATCCAGTTATGCAGTTGTCCAAAGATACCATAAGATTTTAGTTTTAGTAGTAGTTTGTCATGTACCACTGAATTAAAGCCTTTACAGAAGTCTATGTAGATTGCGTCTATTGCTTTGCCCTGATCGAGTTGTGTAGTCCATATGTTTTTGCAGTGTAAGAGTTGCAGATTACAGGATAGTTTTTTCCTGAAACCAAATTATTTATTAGAGAGTAGGTTGTTTATTTCTAAGAGGAGGATGATAGATTGGTTAATAATTGATTCCATGATTTTACAGGTGATGCAGCACAAAGAGATTGGTCTGCAATTTTCAACTAGACTGGAGTCTCCCTTTTTTAAGATGGAGATGACTGTGGCTTGTGACCATAGTTTAGCAAAGAGCTGGTCCTAAAAGATTTTCCAAAGATTATGCTTAGAGGTTCAGCTGGGGCAGTGGATAGCTTTTTTAAGAAGTAGTCACATATTCCATCTGGCCCAGTAGATAGAGATGGTTTTAGAGTAGTGCTTTTTCAACATTGTCTTCTGTAAAATTGATATGTATTAGATCATTGTAGTTGTCTGTGGTTCGACTAGGAAATACTGGGCATGATCCATTGCTGTTTACAATACTGAGCCAAAGAATGTGTTAAGAATGTGTTGGCTTTAATGGTGTCATCATTGCGGTCTTTACTATTAGGTCCTTTTAGGGGTGGAATGGATCTTGAGTCTTTTAGTTTGTTGTTCTACAACAAAGTTGTAGAAAGCAAGGGTGGAACTGGTGTGTAGAAGATTTTCCTCTTGTTTAATGTGATGATTGGTGCATTCAGTCTTTATCTGGTGGCATAAATTTTTGTATTGGCTTTTGAAGTTGGCAATGTGACCAGATTTGTTTTTCCACCAAAGTGATCTTTTTTTGGATTGAAGTTTCCTTATTGTTATGGGTAATCTGTTTTTTCTGGTTTTGGGAGTTGTTATTGGTACAAATAGTTTGAGGACTCGTTGGACTTCAAGTAAAAATATGTTGCAATGGTCTTCAACAGTATTGCATCCAGTGAATAGAGATTGCCAATCAAAGGATGAGAGATTGTTGTCTATAAGATCATAATTGCCTTTTTTGAAGTTATAATTGGGGATCACGTTGTGATGATTTTTGTGTGGACGTATGTTGAGACAAAAGTCAATGATGTTGTGGTCGCTGTTGGAAAAGGGTTAATTTGTATTCTGTAAATTGAATTCATACTATTGCAGAAGATGTAATCAAGGCAGTTGTTAAGTCTAGTATTGTTGGTTACTAGTTGTTCCAGTCCTATATTTATTACAGCATTGTAGAAGATTGCATGTATGGGTTCAGTATTATATTCGTTTCGGGTCCAGTTAATATGAGGTAGATTGAAGTCACCAAGAAAGATAAAAGCATGTGGGCAGGATGATGCCCATGTTAGGAGTGAATTTAGCTTGTTTACATGTTCAGTGTCATAATCAGGGGCTCTGTAATGTAGTAAGAATCGAAATGTGATATTTAAGGACAGTTCACAGACAATGGTCTCAGGAAGAGCAAACTCCTGGGTGACTTGGATGTTTTTTAGATGTAAGGACTTTTTATAGAAGGTAGAAACCACCTCCTCTACAGATTTCATGATCAGATAGGTAAACATGATTGTCTCTTAATGAGGTAATGTAGTCAGGGAGAGATGCATTGAGCCATGTTTCACAGACAAATATGTCAAATTTAGTAAGAGGAGGAATTCAGGTATTTTATTCACAAGGCTTCTTACATTGAGTAGCTTGCAGTTAAGACCAGCTGTAGTTATAATCGAGGTAGTTAGGGGCGTGCATGCCTAGTCTTGGTGTATCCCCTCTACTTGGGCCCTTGCTAAGCTCTCAGTACAGCACATTTACCTATTACAGGGCATTCCAAAACGTGGACGGGGTTGGGTGGGTGGATGCAATTCACCTCAAAATCTTGGTGCAAATTTCTAAGATTGTTAGGCTTCTCACAGAGTCTTAGTTCTTCCCATAATCTGCAGATGAATGGAAATTTTATATATAAATGCAGTCTTGGAACAGTATGTTTGATGCTATGTGAATTACCAGCAAAACAATAGGACTGAGCGCTTGCTCTTTGTTGAAGTAGCCTAAATAACTCTGTGCATAGTAGCATCAGATTTACCTCTTTTTGAGTGGCCACTGCTACAGAATTTGTCCCTATGCCAGAGCTTCCTCAAGAGTGTCCATCAACTTGGTTGAGTACTCTGAAAGCTATCTGATCCATAGTGTGCAAAGCATTAGAAGTAGTAAGAGAAGTGCAGAAGAGGCAGGCTGATGAGAGTACCTTAGATGGAGTTTAGAATGGGTGATGCCTGTCCATGAAGATCTTACAGTTGGGCCAATCTTGCAAGAAATCGGGCCCCAAATAAATAGGGTCCTTCACTATCTGGATGATAAATTTGAGGCCACCCATTAAGCTGCCTACCAAAGAGAAGCACTTCGAGGTCAAGATCCTTGTCTCTCAATACCACAAGGGGAAGTTGCAATAGTTAGTCTTATGGAAGGGGTTTCCCATGGCAGAGGCAGAGTGGATGAGCAAGGAATGCCCATGCCACTAGGCTTATTCAAAGGTTTCACACCCAGGTAGCCAGACTTATCCCTATAAGGCAGGGATGTCAAACTTAATTTAATTGAGAACTGCATCAGGGTTGTATTTAATCTCAGGGGGGGGCATGGGGCATGGCATGGGGATTGTGGCCAGCTCAATGTCATTTGAGGCTGTTCTCAACTGCAACTGCCTCCTGCAGTCCTCTGCCAGTGAAAAAGGAACAACTGGCCTCCCCGGGCCTCTATTTTGCTGGCAGAGGCATCTAAGCACTCCGTGGACTGGATCCAGCTCCCAGGTCTTAGGTTTGACATCCCTGCTGTAGGGTATTTGTGTGAAAAAAACATAGTGTAGAAATAATGTGTTTCTTTGTCAGATTAATCTTTCTGGAGGATCAGCATGTCATGGTTGACACAACCCTGCTTGCAATCAGACAACAGTAATGAGAGGTGGGAGGGAAGGTGTTAGGAATATGAGTCACCTAACAGGTATTTGGGTTAGAAATATATAAACCAGGATAGACATTTTAATACTGTCTCTTTAAGAGTATGCTAAAAACTGCAATTGGGTGTGGTTACTCAAACGGCAATAAGTTGGAACCAGAAACCTGAGTTGTTTTAGTCTTAGTCTTAGTCTCAGAAGAAAGTGTGTCTGAGTGAGTATCTCTCTGTCCTTCTGTTGGAAAGTATTGCTATTCCTCCATTTTTTCCTAATTGGCTGATATTTCTGGATTGATGTAAGTTTGTTACTGAACTGTTTTTGACACTGGACTTTGTTACTGAATTATTCCTGTATAGAAAAACTGACTGATTTAACTTGTGAATGACTTTGGATTGCTTATTTTGGACTTTGCTTAAACCTTTCGGGAAGTAAAAACCTACATTTACTGTACAGTGTATCTGTGTGCTCTGTGTGTATTATTCCAACATGACTATCTATATGTCTCCCTGTATGCGCTCATTTTCCTAACGGGGAATTACCTCAACACTGGTTATGGGCCCAGACCATGCCAGGCTCAAATAACTGAGAGTTAGTGTGAATGTACAGTATTGTATACAGACAGCTGTTAACTGTTTAATTGTGGTTTACTATCCTAATAAAGATGGCACAAGACACTTCAACAAGTCTATCACTCATAACTCGGTTGGATGGAACAAACTATGTTTCCTAGTCTATGAAGTGCAGTCTACTTCTGCGTAAAGAAGGTTTATGGAATGTTGTTCAAGACCCACCAGATGTAAATGCTTGGGATCCAGAAAATGAGGATGATGCCAAGAAGCTTGCTGACTTTAAACAGAACAACAAATGAGCTCTTTGTATAATTGGACTGACACTGAATGACCAGCAGCTAGTCCATATTCGTGGAGAAGAGTCTGCTTCTAGGTGTTGTGAGAATTTGAAGAGGATTTATGTTTGTGACAGTGTAGATGCACACATACAACTTACAGGTAAATTGTTTAGAGCACGTCTTCTGAAAGGTGGAGATATGTTAGCTCATTTAAACTTCATGAAAAGAACTTTTCAAGAGCCACATGGAAAATAACTAATATTTTCAGAACTGCATCAAGTTTACATCATTCTTTCCTCATTGGATGAAAGTTATGATGATTATGTATCTTCACTGGAAATCCTGCCAAGAGATAAACTGACACTGACTGACATAACCGGAAGATTGCTAGAAGAAGCAAGAAGACAGCTGGATAGGGACCAAATGTTAGGGATAACATTGTTTACCCTAACTGGTTTAGGTAAAATAATAACTATGAATCATAGTTTTGTATGTTAAAGTGTCTGCAACTTTAACTGTGGGATAGTAATTAAGGGAGTGGTTGTGAAAGCACTTTAAAAGAAGCAAGACTACAGCTTGCTCTCTCTCTGGCTTTGATGATCCCTGATTACTGCTTGGAATCAAGACTGCATTGCTCGAACGGGAGAGAGAACAAAGGACTAATTTGTAAGTGAACTGACATAGGATATTCTACATGGACTTTGCTAACTGAATATCCCTGAATGGACTGACTAAATGATACATGACTATTGGACTGTTATTTTGACTATGCTATGAACTTATAATGGAATAAACTATATTCTTGACAGCACAAGCGTATCTGTTATTTTTACTGTATGTTAATAAACATACAAGCTTAGCTCACTCATTTATCTGTGTGCCTATCTGACTAACGCTGCACATTCTGTTTAGCTTGTCTCCCTAACCCTGGTTGGGGAACCCAGGCTTAACACTGGTTATGGGCCCAGAGGCTGCAAAGTCAGTTTAACTAGGATAAAACAGATTTATGTAAAAAGTGAGAGTTTGTGTTGTTATACATTACAGTAAACAGACAGCTGTGTTTTATTAATTATAGTTTTATATCCATATAAGAAAACATGGCACAAGTCAATCTACAAAGTTTGTCCCTTATATCCAAGTTGGATGGAACAAACTATGTATCATGGTCTACAAAATGTAGTCTACTTCTATGAAGAGAAGGTCTGTGGAACATAATTGAAAATCCACCAAACGTAGAAGAACGGGATCCAGAGGATGAGGAAGACAGAATAAAGATAGAAGAATTTATGCATAAAAATCAACAAGCCATTTGCATAATTGGGTTAACCTTAACTGATCAACAGCTTGTTTATATCCACGGAGAGAAAACGGCTGTTGGGTGTTGGCAGAAGCTGAAGAGGATTTATGTTCGAGATAATGTTGGTGCTCACATAAATCTAACACGGAAGCTTTTCAGGACGCATCTCCAAACAAATGGTGATATGCTGAGTCATTTAAAAACTATGCAAAGCATTTTTCAGGAACTGCACGAGAAAGAACTAATATTCTCTGAACTACACCAAGTTTACATAATTCTATCTTCCCTTGATGAAAGTTATGATAACTACGTAACTTCACTTGAAATTGTGCCAAAGGAAAATTTAACTTTAACTGATATAACTGGCAGATTGATCGAAGAGGCCAGAAGAAGGCATGAAAGAGATGAATTAAGGAGGGAGCAACCTCAAAAAGAAGATAATGAATCTCCTACTGCATACGCAATTAAAAAGTGTTTTAATTGTGGAGGAAGAGGACATTTGGCAAGATTTTGTAAAAAGGCAAAGCGCCAGAACGCTGGCCAGAATACTAAAAATCATCAAAAAATAAATAAAAATTTAGAGTTAGCCATGTATACTAACGGAGCTGTAAAAAATAATTTATGGGTGGTTGACAGTGGAGCATCCCATTGTATAACAAATGATAACAAAAATTTTATTAAAATGTCCCAGAGTACACAGCAGATATCATTAGCCAATGGCTGGAAACTGAAAGCTAAAGGTCAAGGTATAGCATATTGTTCTTTTATAAAAGAGAATGTAAAAATGTTATATGTACCACAACTTAAGTTTAATTTAATTTCAGTTAGAATTTTGGTTAAACTAGGATATGTAGTTACATTTAAGGGAGATAACTGCATCATTGAAAAAGAAGATAAGAGAATAACTGCATCTTTAAGAGATGGATTATTTGTGTTAAATGATGATGGTTTAAAGGTGGCTAACACAATTTATAACAATAAGAAACCTCATGACGAATGTATTCACTTGTTACATCGAAGGCTAGGGCATTTAAATTTTAAAATGCTTAAGAAAACTGTTGAATTCTCTAAGGGAATAAGTTTGAAATCTTGTAATAAGTATTTGCAATGTAATGCCTGTAATCAAAATAAGAGCAGGGTTATACCAGCTAATAGAGTTGATGGATTTACTACTAAAGAGCCTTTAGAAATAGTATTTGCTAATTTAATAGGTCCGAAAAAACCAAGTGTAGGAGGAGCTCGCCACATACTAAGTATAATGGACCACTATTCTAGATATGGGTTTTGCTATTTAATGAAGAGCAAAACTGAAACATATCAAAATCTATTTAATTGGCTAAAATTCGCTGAAAGAAAAACTAAAAAGAAATTAGTAACTCTCATCACAGATAATGGTACAGAATTTACAAATCATAAATTTAAAAACAGACTAAGACAATTAGGTATCCAACATAAAATGTCTGCACCATATAGGCCACAACATAATGCCTTTATAGAGAGAAGAGGCCAAACATTACAATCAATCGCACGAACTATGATGTCTGATTCAGGATTACCTGACAATTTATGGGGAGAAGCAATAATGTGTGGTAATCATATATTAAATAATGTTGTTAATTCAACAACAGGTGAATTACCATTCACACTGTGGCATGGTACAAAACCTGATTTAAGTTACATGCACACATTTGGAGCACCAGCATGGGTGCATATCCCTACACAACTTAGACACAAAGGACAGCATAGAGCTAAAAGATTATATTTTGTGGGATATACATCTAATCATAGATCTTATAGATTCTGGGAACCAGATACATCTAGAGTTTACACCAGTGCTAGTGCAAAATTCCTAGAACATGTAGGATGGAATAGATTAGAGCAAGATTTAAATAATGAAGTAATTATTGAACCCTACAAAAGGCAGAAAGATCAGATTAGCTATAAGAAGAGTCCAATTAAAGAAGAAGTCCACGAAGAGCAAATAGGACCAGAACAAGAGGAAATAGTTGATCAGGAAGAGTTACATAATCAAGAACAATTAATAAAGGAAAGTCCACCTGTAAGTCCTATAATACCTAGACGTACTACACGTGTAACTAGACCACCTGATAGGTATCAAGCAAGTATAGTTTGCCAAGTAACTAAAGTTCCAACTAGTGTAGATGAACTTAGGATGTATCCTGCTAAGGATCAGGAGAATTAGCAAAAGGCAATGGAAAAAGAACTAAATTCATTAAAGGTAATGAAAGTGTATGAAGATGCCAAATTACCTCCAGGAGAAAAATCCATTGGGTGCAAATGGATATTTAAAGTAAAAACTGGAAATGATGGGACTGTTACCCATAAAGCTAGGTTAGTAGCTCAAGGATTTAATCAAACTGCATCTGATTATGATGAAGTTTTTGCACCAAGCCTTAAAGCAACATCTTTAAGAGCAGCATTAGTGTGGGCAGCTAAGAAAAACTATGTCATTAACCATTTAGATGTAGAAACTGCTTATCTACATGCACCATTGCAGCACACTATATATTTAAGAAAACCAATTGGTATAAAAGACAATAAAGTAAATAGTAATGATTGTTGGAAACTCAAAAAGAGTCTTTACGGGTTGAAACAATCTGGGTTTGAGTGGAACCAATATATTGTGAAAGAGTTAAACAATATAGGTTTTAAATCTGGTTTAGCAGATCCGTGTGTTTAAAAGAGAAAATAATGGAACGGTGTCATTATTGTTATTATTTACAGATGATATTGCTTTGATAACTAAGACTAATAATGAAGCTAATGAGATTATATCATTATTAGCCAAAAAGATAAAATTAAAGCATTTAGGTGAAATTAAAAGGTATCTAGGATTGACAATTAATAAAACAAATAATGGTTTTAAGATATCTCAAGAAGATAAAATTTGCCAATTAATTGAAACGTTTAAAATGGAACTTTGTAAACTGGCAAAGACTCCAATGAGTCAGGAAGTTTGCCAAACTAATGATCAAAGTCCCAAATTTGATAAGTCCATATATCAATCTTTGATTGGTAGCTTATCATATATGAGCAATTGGTCAAGGCCAGATATAGCTTATAGTGTAAATCAGCTGGCACGTTTTAATTCAGATCCACATCAATGTCATTGGCAATCATTAAAGAGAATTTTAAGATATCTTAAAGGAACAATGAACCATGCATTGTATATAGAACCAAAGGGTGATTTGAGTCTTAGTGCCTATGCAGATGCAAGTTTTGCAACTGATATAAACACTAGAAAATCAACATCTGGGATGGCTATATTATTTGGTAAGACACTAATAGGGTGGAGGTCAATCAGACAACAGCATATTAGCTTGTCCACGATGGAAGCGGAAATTTCATGTCTGTCATTATTATGCACTGACTTGATTTTGTACAAACAGTTATTATTAGACATGGGTATAACTGTAAAAGATTCCATTATTGTGTACGAGGATAACCAAGCAGCTATAAAGTTAGCTACTAGTATTGCTGTAAAAACTAGATCAAAACATACTGATTTAAGATACTTAAATGTTAGAGAATCTGTAAAAAATGGGCTAATTAAATTGGAATACTGCATGACAGAATAAAACATTGCAGACCAATTTACAAAAGCTCAAGGAGTAATTAAGTTTAAAGAGAGTTGTAACAAATATGATTTAAAGATATAAATAGTTATAATTATTATTTAACCTAAAAGGGGAGAATGATAGGGATAACATTGTTTACCCTAACTGGTTTAGGTAAAATAATAACTATGAATCATAGTTTTGTATGTTAAAGTGTCTGCAACTTTAACTGTGGGATAGTAATTAAGGGAGTGGTTGTGAAAGCACTTTAAAAGAAGCAAGACTACAGCTTGCTCTCTCTCTGGCTTTGATGATCCCTGATTACTGCTTGGAATCAAGACTGCATTGCTCGAATGGGAGAGAGAACAAAGGACTAATTTGTAAGTGAACTGACATAGGATACGCTACATGGACTTTGCTAACTGAATATCCCTGAATGGACTGACTAAATGATACATGACTATTGGACTGTTATTTTGACTATGCTATGAACTTATAATGGAATAAACTATATTCTTGATAGCACAAGCGTATCTGTTATTTTTACTGTATGTTAATAAACATACAAGCTTAGCTCACTCATTTATCTGTGTGCCTATCTGACTAACGCTGCACATTCTGTTTAGCTTGTCTCCCTAACCCTGATTGGGGAACCCAGGCTTAACACCAACTGAGGAAGGAACCACCACAAGAAGAGGATTTGTCTTCAACTGCCTATACTGTTAGGAAATGTTTTTCTTAGGGGGCTAGGAGACATAAAGCTTGATTCTGTAAGAAGAGAAAAAGACAGAATACTAGTAAACACCAGAAGGCTAAGAAAAATGTTAGTTTAGCTATGTCTAGCAATTCAACTGTAAACCATGATTTGTGGGTTTTTGATAGTGGAGCATCGCAATGCATTACTAAAGATAGAAAAAGGTTTGTGAAGATGTCCACAAGTAAACAACACGTATCATTGGTAAATGGATGGAAGATTAAAGCATCAGGTGAAGGGACTGCATTTTGTTCTTGTATAAACAAACATTTAACTATGTTATATGTACCTAAACTGAAATCTAATTTATTACCAGTAAGGGCTTTAGTTAATCTTGGTTATGTAGTAACCTTTAGGTGAGAACTGTATAATAGAGAAAGAGGGTAAAATGTTACTGCTACATTAGAAAATGATTTATATGTGATACATGATGACCAGTTGAAGATGGCTAACTCAGTTTTTAACAATGTTAAGCCACATGATGAATGTATACATTTATTGCATAGACATTTAGGGCACATTAATTTCAAAATGCTCAAACAAACTGTTGAATTGTCAGAGGGAGTAAAATTGAAAGCCTGTAGCAAGTATTTACACTGTAATGCTTGTAGTCAAGAGAAGAGCAAGGTTACTCCTGCAAATAGACTAAATGGGTTTAAGATCAAAGAACCTTTAGAGGTTGTTTTTGCTGACATAACTGGTCCTAAGAAACCAAGTTTAGGAGGTGCCTGTTATATTTTGAGTATTATGGACCATTATTCATGATATGGTTTCTGCTATCTTATGAAAAACAAAACAGAAACATTCCAACATTTCTTTAACTGGCTAAGGTTTGCTGAGAGAAAAATGAAAAGTAATGTAATTACTTTAGTAACTGATAATGGGATTGAGTTTGTTAACAAAAGATTCCAAACTATACTGAAATTGGCTGGTGTTGAGCATAAACGTTCTGCACCTTACAGACCACAACATAACTCATTTATAGAACAAAGAGGGCAAACATTACAAGTCATGGCTTGCACTATGTTATCAGATTCAGGTTAACCAGAAACACTGTGGGGTGAACGTGTAGCAATCATGTTTTGAACAATGTAGTTAAAACAACAACTGGAAAATTGCCATTCACTCATTGGCATGGCAGAAAGCCAAATTTAAGTTACCTACACACATTTGGAGCTCCAGCATGGGTGCATATTCCCTCACAAGTAAGACTGAAAGGGCAACATAAGAAATTATTTTTTGTGGGTTATGAGGCCAACCATAGATCATTTAGATTCTGGGATCAAGGCACAGCTCGTGTTTATTGTAGTGCTAGTGCAAAATTTATTGAGCACGTTGGGTGGGATGAACTGGAACAGGAATCCAGAAATGATATTATTATTGACACCTAAAGATGTCCCTAAAGATGACATCAGTAAACAACAAATAACCATTAAAGAGGAAGAACAGGAGGAAGTAGTGGAACAGGCACAGGAGGAGGTAGAAGAACAGGAGTAGGTGTCACATGTGAGTCCACCAGTAAGCCCTGTATTACCAAGACGTTCAACCCAAGTAACATTACCACCTAACAGATATCAGGCTAGTGTTGTATGGCAAGTGAATAGAGTTCCAAGTAATTATAGTGAATTAAAACTGTTTCTTGCTAAGGATCAGGCTGCTTGGCAGAAAGCAATGGATAAGGAACTGGAATCATTAAGAAGACTGGAGGTATATGAAAATATGAAGTTACCACCACGTAAACATGCCATAGGATGTCAATGGATATATAAACTTAAGACAGGTGTAGATGGGACTGTTACCCATAAAACCAGGCTTGTAGCACAAGGGTTTAATCAGAAAGCAAATGACTATGATGAGGTGTTTGCATCTAGTCTGAAGGCTACTACATTAAGGACAGCATTAGTGTGGGCAGCTCAGGAGAAATACATTGTAAATCATTTGGATGTAGAGACAGCTTATCTGCATGCACCATTGCAACACATGATATATTTAAAGAAACCTTTTGGTATCAAAGATGATAATACAACTGATTGCTGGAAATTGAAAAAGAGTCTTTATGGTTTGAAGCAATCAGGATATGAGTGGAACCAATGTATAGTTAAAGAATTAACTAAAATAGGTTTTGTAGCTGGCATAGCTGATCCATGTTTGTTTAAAAAAGAAAGTGATGGTATAGTATCATTATTGCTATTGTTTACTGATGACATAGCATTAATCACCAAAACTGAACAAGAAGCTACTGAGATAATTTCACTATTGGAAAATAAATTTAAAATAAAACAGTTAGGAGAAATCAAACAATATTCGGGTTTAAAGATAGATAGAACTTGGGGAGGATACAAAATCTCACAGGCAGATAAAATTAACCAATTACTAAAAAGTTATAAAATGGAACTTTGTAAGCCGGCTAAAACATCAATGAGCCAGGAGTTCAGCCATAGTGATGTTCAAAGTCCTATTTTTGATAAGAACATTTATCAGTCCTTGATTGGTAGTTTATCTTATCTCAGTAATTGGTCAAGGCCAGATATTGCATACAGTATTAATCAATTAGCGAGATTTAATGCTGAGCTCACTGAAAGGCACTGACAAGCTTCTAAATGTGTGTTAAGATATCTGAAACCAACAATGCATATGCATTGTATTTGGAGCCAAAAGATGAACTGAATTTAACTGCATATGCTGATGCAAGTTTTGCTACAGACATAAATACACGAAAATCTACATCAGGTACTGCTGTATTATTGGGAAAAGCATTGATTGGATGGAGATCTATTAGACAGAAACATGTAAGTTTGTCAACAATGGAGGCTGAATTCTCATGTTTGTCTTTACTATGTACAGATTTAGTTTTGAATAAGCAATTATTAATTGATATGGGAATTGATGTAAAAGATCCAATTGTTGTTTATGAAGATAACCAATCAACAATACAGATGGTTTCAAATATTGCTGTTAAAATAAGAATGAAATACACAGATTTAAGATATGTGTGAGACAATGTGTGCAAAGTAAGATGATTAAGCTAGAATTAGCTTAATCTATTAAGCTTACTAGATTAAGCTATTGTCAGAAAACAATATAGCAGATCATTTTACAAAGGCCCAAGGCTCTATAAAGCATAAGGCTGAGAAGGCGGAGCCTCGTCTCGGTGCTACAGCTGCGATCTCGGGGCTCTGAGATCGCAGCTGATATTTTCACCCCTGGTCGGTCCTAACGGACCTAAACCGTCCCGTAGAGACGGGGATTGTGAAGGGCACAGTCCCAGGATCCCAGAGATATCGCAAAATCTCTGGTTTGATCCAGGAGAAGCCCTTTTGCTGGCGGTGGAAAGGCAGCCTCCAAAGCTGCTGAAGTCGGGACAGCTCCGAAAAGAAAGAGGCTGGAGAGAGGGTGTGTCGGCTGGGTGAGAAACTTCCTTTTGTATTGCAAATTGGCTGAGACCTGAAAGGATATCCTGAACAAAGAAGAAACCTTTATTTTTCTTTGACTGGAATCTCCTTGAGCGGCGTTTTCTAAAGTGATGTCAAATTGAGGCTTGGATTCTTTCCTTACTATTTTTTTCTCTGAGGAATTTAATGTGATTTTGTAGCTAATCAGATTGAATTTTTTCTTATATATATTTTTATGCTTCTTTTGATTTTTTAATTTTCTTTAGGATAGAGGCCCCCTTTGTTTGTTTTTTTTCTTCCCTCTGAGTTTTGTATACATTACTTTTCTTTCTGGCTGAGGGGGGAAAAAAGTATTAAGAGACTGTGCAACACTGCCAACTAGAGGCTTGAAAATATTTTATTTGAACTGGGGAGAAATGTATAAACACTCCTTCTCAAGGACATTTTAATGTGATAAGATGGAGGGAGAGCACAGAAAAATATTATTACAGGTGTTTTCCTGGACTCTTATCAATGTTTCAACACTTGAGGCTTGGCTTTGAAGCTGCTGGAGAAGAGAGTCAAAATAAGAGCCTTGGATAAATAAACAAAGTGCAGTGTGCAGTCCATATATATATATATATATATACTTGTGAAATCTCTACTCGCCAGCCTTTTTGTATATTTCAATTCTAGTAATATTTTTTTTATTTTTTATTTTATCCTTCTGCTTCTTTGGCTTTGGGCCATTTTTATTATTGGATTTTTTCATTTTGGATCATAATTGGCTACTTTATTAGATGGACTGAAGGTTTAAAAGAATTTGAAGCTTTTTGAAGCATTAAAGTGGAAAAAAGGGGGAAAAAAAAGAAAGTGTGAAATGAAATAGACTGTGTGTATTTGGATTGTTTGCTGACTTTGGGACTTCTGGAAACTCTTATTTGAATGACTAAAATCATTTGGATCACTTGAATTTTTTTTTCTTTTTTTCTTTTACAATGGCATTACTTATGGATGAACTGAAAATGGAATTTATAAAATATAAACAAGAGAAACAAGAAGGGAAGGATTCTTTTGGCTCTATTTTTAATTTTTTAGAAATGGCAATTTTTACATATGAGAAACTACAAGAACAAGAAGATTGGGATGAAGAAGAAACCATCCTTAATGAACAAGCAACTTTATTTGGAGAAGAAAGGGGAAAGGGGAGAAAGAGAATGGAGAATTTAAGACTTAAAAAAACAACCAAAAAAGGGAAAAACAAGGTGAAAAGTGGACACAACATCAGAAAGCAACAGAAAAGAGGAACACACAAGAAGGTGGAGATTAAGAGACAAGGGGGTAAAAAGGGTAGAGTGGAGAAGCAAGGGAGGAAAGAAGGGAAGAGAAGTTACAAAGGTTTGAAACAAGATGTAAAGAAACAGAATTTATTTAGAGATAATGGGTAAACATATAACTGAAAAAGAGATTCTGCAAAGATACATAAGATTGTGTTGTTGTATTTGTATTTGAAATAATGTTAGAAAATTGGAATAATATATGATTATAAAATGGGACAAAATATTTAATGTAATTTAGCGAAATTTTTTCTTTTTAAATAAAAATAAATGAAATCAAATATGAGAGAATTGAATTAAAGAAAAATGGGAACATTGTTATTGTTTAATATTTTAAAATATAAGTGAAATAGGGGGAAGTAATTAAGTAAAATCTATAAGTGTTCCCATAGAAGCATGATACTTATTTAGAAAGGATTGTGTAAAATGTTTAAGACTTAAATGAATATTAATTTGAATGATATAACTTTAATTGCTATGGATTGTTGTTTTAATTATATTATATTTTTTAAATATAGTTTCAAAATATTGAGTTTATCTTTAGAATGTACTACGCAGAATCCGAATGAAAATTATGTGTTATGTTAAGCTTTAAAACTAGGGGAGAGATAAGTATGACAAGGTATTATACTCCAATCAGTCATTACAGAAGAAACTTTGTGTTAATGAGAAAAGATAAATAGCTAGCTGAAATAGAACAGACAAAGGATATAAGTATAATGATTTAAATTGAGATGAAATAAATATAATAGAATTAAGAGAGTGAAAAGAGAGGAGAAGCTACATAGAAAATGCAAAATAATAAATAAGAAATGGAATGTTATTTAAAAGTAAGCATGAACTTGAATTTATCTCTGTACAAAAAGATGTAACTCGGGATCAAACTGCCGTCCAAAAAGATATTTTATGTTTTTTATGTTTTGTGTTTGTTTGTACATGTTTGTTTGTTAAAAATTAATAAAATTCTTTATTGAAAAAAAAAAAAAAAGCATAAGGCTAGCTGTGAAGATTATGGACTTAGAATGTAAGGTTGTATATTTTGTCTTACCCAAAAGGGGAGAATGTTAAGAATATGAGTCACCTAACGGGTATTTGGGTTAGAAATATATAAACCAGGATACACATTTTAATACTGTCTCTTTAAGAGTATGCTAAAAACTGCAATTTGGGTGTGGTTACTCAAACGGCCATAAGATGGAGCCAGAAACCTGAGTTGTTTAAGTCTTAGTCTTAGTCTCAGAAGAGAGTGTGTCTGAGTGAGTATCTCTCTTTCCTTCTGTTGGAAAGTATTGCTGTCCCTTCATTTTTCCTAATTGACTGATATTTCTGGATTTGATGTAAGTTTGTTACTGAACTGTTTTTGACACTGGACTTTGTTACTGAATTATTCCTGTATAGAAAAACTGACTGATTTAACTTGTGAATGACTTTGGATTGCTTATTTTGGACTTTGCTTAAACCTTTCGGGAAGTAAAAACCTACATTTACTGTACAGTGTATCTGTGTGCTCTGTGTGTATTATTTCAACACGACTCTTCATACGTCTTTTTGTATGCGCTCATTCTCCTAACAGGGAATTACCTCAACAGAAGGCATTGGAATGTAAGGTGTGGGAGGGAACTCTGGGATGTAAGTGTGCCACTTGGAAGCGTGAGGCAAACCCAAATCCCAATGTCATTGCCTGGGAATGTTTGAGGCAGATAGGCCGCTTCCAAAATAAAGCAATTGCAACTGATTTGTAGACAAGGGACAATGGATGGTCGAGGGAGGAAAAGTTTTCTTATGCTGTTTGTGCACGAAAATGTCAGAACTGACTTTTCTATTTCTGTACCTATATGGCTTTTCAGTAAAGTTATATTGTGAGAAAAATATCCCAGGAGTTTATTTTGCTGTTTAATGCAGTGGGATGGTAGAAAGCACCACAGAGATGACTTTCTGGAAGACCAAGTAGAGATGACAATTATTAACAAAATCATGCTTTAAACCCTGGAAACAGCAATCATGAGAAAGCAGTTCAGACTGACACTTCTATTCACCAGAGTTTAAGGAGGAAAGAAATAAAAACTCATGGTTTTACAATTCTATTGTGTATACTACATTCAAACTTGTGGAACATGGCATCCTTCAAACAGCTGATATCTTGTTGGGCTAATGGGTTTGTTTTTTGTCAGTTACCCAGTTGGCTTCATGTCTGAGGCAAAACTAGAGCTCCTGAATGGTTGCTCACCAGATGCCTTAACCGATAAACTGGCTCTCTTTATATTGTATATATGAATTATGTAACAATTATCCAACATTTAGGAAAGATGACATTAATAGAAATGGTATTACTGTATGAAGAAGTTCAATTTAACTTAATAATTTCTTGTTTTGTTTTCCAAAAGTATGCATATCTTTTAATAACAGAAAATATTGGATCTTGATTCTGATACTAAATAGCAAGAAGCTAACATTAGATCAGTGGTTCCCAAACTTTTTCACTGTCCCCTTGGTGTTACACTCATCCTCAGTGACCTCCACCCAGGGGTGGGATTCAAATTTCTTAGCAATTGGTTCTGTGGGTGTGGCCTAATTTGTGGACTTGGCTTGGTGGTCATGTGACTGGATGGGCATGGCCATGTGACCATGTGACTGGCAAACCAAATACAAGCTGTCTTTGCTTAATGACCAGTTGCTTGGCAAGTGTTCTGATTTATGACTGACCTCTCCAGAGCTACTTGATCTGCTTTTGGAGTTTTGACAGCCATACACACACACACATACACACAAACACTACCTTCTAACCCTGCTGGAACAGATGGTTGGACTAGATATCTTATTCACTTTTTCCTCCCTCCCTCCCTCCCTTTCTTTTTTCTTTCTGTCCCTTCCTTCCGTCCCCCTTTCTTTGTCTATCCTTTTCCTTTCTCTTCCTTTCTTTTTTTTTCTGTGTCTCTTCCTTCTCTCTCTCCCTCTCCATATACCCCATTCACTTTCTCCTCCCTCCCTCCTTCTCTTTCTCTTTGTCCCTTCCTTCCATCCCTTTGTCTATCCCTTTTCTTCCTTTCTCTTCCTTTCTCTCGACCTTTTTCTTTCTTTCCCCTTTCTTTCTTTACTTTCTTGTTTCTGCCACTCTTTTTCTTTCTCGTTCCCCCCTCCCTTCCTCCTTCGCTCTCTCCTCCTAAGCTAAGAAACCCACATGAATCTCTCTCTCTCTCTCTCTTCCAACAAGGTAGTCACCCAGCAGCGTCGCTCATGATGTCCCAGGGACTGGGCGCGATTGTCCGTTCACGCCCGGTCCCGCGTTGCCCGGAAAAACCGGCAGGCAAGGCTTCCGGGTCCAACAAAGGGGCTGCGGACAGGACTTCACCCCTTCTCTTTTGGGGAAAGGGCTGGGAACTTCAAGCGAGGCTGCAGCCGAAGGAACTGAGGAAGAAGTGAGCTGCAGGAAAGGTGAACCAGCCCACCCTGACTGGTTTACCAGTCAGGGCAGATCCGTCGTTACTCGGCTCCCTGCCAGCCTGCAACTTGTCAGCTGCTGGGGCTCGTGGGTCGTGGCTGTTGAGTGGAAGTGCGGGAGGTAACCAGGAAGCACGAGGCTTCCGCCACCTGCATTGCCCCTATGCCAGCTGCCCCTCAGAGCGTTTTAGTCGAGTGCGGGCCACCATTAAGCAAGCTCCATGGGTGGAAGATCCGCTCTCGTGAGGCTTGACTCGCATCATTCTCAGAGCGGTGGCCCGCATTCAGTCAAAGCACGCAGGCTGGCAGGCGGCAGAGGGAAGGGGTGGCAGGCAAAGCATCGTGCTACCTGGTCATCGTCCCCCACGTCCCTCCCCCCCAGCAGGCAAGGCTCAGCAGCTGCGGAGAATCCAGGCGGGACTCAAGCAGCAATAGATCAGCCCTGGCTCGCCTTCCTCTCGGCCACCAGCAAGCTAGGCAAGTTGGGTGGGTGGGGAAGCTGAATTGCGTCCTGCAAGAGGACTACCCCCAGCACTCCTGTCCCCCGCCTTGCCTCTTAGCGTCGTCCTAAATCATCCCACTATTCCCCAGGGGGCGGTACCGCCAACTTTGGGAACCATTGCTCTCGATGCACAGAATGTTCTCAATTGTGTTTTCTTGTGAAAAACAAAAGTGGGAAGAGCAAGAACCTTGTTTTAGAATTCAAAGAACTATCCAGTTTTACACATGCATCAAAGCCACAAAGACAGCATCTTTATTAATCCAAATACTGCCATTAGACTAGATTCTGCCTTTATGTCTTTTCCTCATTAATTTGAGATCTCTGTACAGCATTAATCACAAAAATATTGCTTTGAAAGAATTAGATGGGAGAAAGGGATATTAAAAACCTCCATTACTAAATCTGTTACAAAATACAATGTTGTTAGGTTCTGTATAGCAATCCTTAAAATTTGTTGGACAATGATCTCTGCATAATCTAGCCTTAATAAGTATCTAATTCACTAGATTAGAACGCTCTGTAATTTGGTAAATCTTCTACATATTAACCTCATTGTTTCCCTACATCCAATATTCTACTCCTTTTATATTCTTTTAGACTCACTTTTTGATTATATCCCACTTTTTATAGATCAGCATGACATTTGTTTTGTTTCCATTACAAGTAGGTAGAAGTGATTGTGAAACTGGTGAAAAACTGAAAACAGCATATCAGGAGAGTTGGCTAAGTCTAAATTGAGGAGGTGATGAATACATCAAAGCTTTTTTCTTGCTACCTTAATTAAAAATTATGGGAGAATGTCTATGTTTTTTGTCCCAAAGATGTTTTTTCAAGAGGCAAGTGGACTTTCTGGTTTTTCTTTGAAGATGTTTCACTTCTTAACCAAGAAACTTCTTCAGCTCTGAGCTGAACAAACTTCTTGGATGAGAAATGAAACGCCTAAAAGAAAAACCAGAATGTCCAGTTGCCTCTTGAAAAAGCACCTTTGGGACAATCATAACCAGAGATTCCGTTTTTTTTATAATTTCTGCAAATGTATTTCATTTTCTCAAATTATCTTTGAGATGCTCAGATTAGGTTGCTTCTAACAGGTTAAGGTAGTCATTTATTTATAATTATTCAAAATTATTCCAGCACTGAAAAAGTGTCCCTTGCATTTATAATAATTTCAGTATCCCTACAGGGATGTGATAAAAATTCAGGTGCTTGGCAACTAGCATGTATTTATGATGACTGCAGCATCCCTTGGTCAAGTATTGCAGTTTGCAACCTTCCCAGCAATCTTCTGACAACTAAAATCAATGGGGAAAACCCAGATTCATTTAATGATTGATTATGGCAAAAAATGTTGTAAAATCAGAACAACTCAATGATTGTAGTAGTAATGACTAACTGTAGTCATATGAACATATATCCTCATCCATTTTAGCTTTTCTGAACAGTGGCAAATCTTTGCCAATGATTATCAAAATGATATATTAAGAGAATTAATAATAAACTGTAATGTTATTTGTTTTTTCCATTTACTGTATTTTATAAATAGTCATCCAATATACAGTTATGCCAGTATGAAAAAATAGCTGCTGTACTACTTAGGCAGTTAAAAGAACAGCTAAAGTCAGTTATGTGACAATTTAAGCTACCAATCAGATTTAGGTTACCGTCCTACCCTATATTTATTTCAAACTTTGGTTCGTCCCATCATAGTGAAATGATGAAATATATTTTAAAGCTACACAGCTTTAAAATATATCATTCCCCACTTGAAGGATATTTTGAAAACCTCCATAAAAAGGTAATTGGTCCTATCAATGATTATAAAATCCTTTCTAAAACTCTGCCACTGATTAAAAGTTAGAAATATGAGATAATGGAGAATCTTTCTAAAGCTGACTCTCCTGTTTAAAAAAATCACTTCAAAATCATATGAATTCCAGAACCAAACACAGGGATTTGCAAGACTCTCTCTCTTACTTAAGTAATGATCTCACCATCAGAACATCATTAGGTAAAAATGAAACTTACCAGAAGAATAAAATGGAAGCTATTAATTTCTAAAAGCAACATTGATGCTTGTTTCATGTTTGTCAAAAAGGGGAAAGCAGACATGAAAACACTGAATAAGAGTGGGACTTATTGTCAAGCAATAAAGTAGCTCAAGATAGTCTAGGGATGCTTTGATGTCTCAGAATCTGAATTACTTGCCAAAGAATGAATTCTATTTTATATCAGAGAATTTTAATCCATCCATCAACTAAAACCGGAGCACAAGCAGATTGTGTAGGAGGACAATGATTTCTAATATACAATCAAGTTTATAAGAAAAAGGTTGGAGAGTGAAATCAGAATTTTGGAGTAGGTATTATCTCATCCCAGAAATATTGTGACATGTCCTGAAACAAGTTCATGCTAGAAAACACTTTGCTTTGCTGAAGCTGTTTATTATGGATAAATGGGCAGAAATCCTATACACTACATGAGACTACTATATTGTAGGAAGCATTGATTTATTTAATTGCAGTTACTTACAGCTAACACTGATACAACCACTTAATTACAATAATCTAAGAGTCAATACTTTTTCACATTGCCATACCACATGCCAGATGATTTGGTTCAACAAATCAATTGAGACAAGCAAAATACTTTATCTGCCTAGAGAAATTTGTGATAGTTATTATCACTGTTTATATTCCACATGATGCTAATGTTGGCATAGTGCTCTTTAAGCTATATGATGTCATTCTGAGGCAATAGCAAACTCAACCTGAGGGTGCTTTTGTTGTGGCTGGAGATTGTCCTCCCTGTATGTGCAGTATGTGCAATGTCCCACCAAAGGGAAGAACGTTTTAGACCATATGTATTCAAACTTAAAACAGGCATATACAGCAATTCCCCTCCCCCACCTGACAGTGTCCAACCATCTCTCTCTGCTGATGGGCTCAAAGTATACCCCCTACCTTAGGAAAAGAATACAGCCAGTCATGAAAACTGTCAAAATCTGGCCGGAAGGAGCACTCAGCCAGTTACAGGATTGTTTTAAAACCACTAAGTGAAATATATTTGAACATATAGAACTGCATGAATACATTGACACTGTACTCTCATATATTAAAACATGCAGATAATGTAACAGTGGATAAGTGCATCAGAGCAGGGGTGGGATTCCATCAGTTCGAACCTGTTTGGACAATCCCTTGCTCCGAAGATCAGCTGGCAGCAAACTGGTTTGCTGCAACAAGCATGTGGGCCCACCCACCCATCACTGCTCTTTCCTGTGCTTTATTCCCTTTTGTGAGAGCACGGCTGATTCGCATGGCAGAGCAGTTTGCCATGCCTCAGCGGTCTCTGCGGTCTCACAGGGACCACAGAAAAATGTAACTATAAAATATTTTTGAAATGTGGAGTGTGCATGCAAAGTGCAGAATCACCGAAGCAGTTGTTATACTGGTGGAATCTGACCCCTGCATCAGAGTCTACGGGAATTATAAATCCTGGATGTCAGCAGAGGTACAGATACTTCTGAGAGCTCTGAATTCTGCCTTCAAGGCAGGTAACAGAGATAAATATGAGGCCAGGATAAATCTAAGGAGAGGCATTAAGGCAGCTAAACAGAAATAAAAACAAATTGTGAACCATCTAGCAGACAACCTGAGGCAGGAATGGCAGGCACTGCATCACCAACTAACTACAAGGGTAACACAATGAAGACAGTCAACACTGATGCCTCATTGGTGGTTTTGTACATCATCTTCACCCACTATGAGGTCAAAAGACCTGACCCTGTGTCGCCAGCCCACCAACTTCCAGCCATTCACCCTGTATGAACACCAAGAACTGTATTGAAGGCTGTGAATCTTAATAAAGCTGCAGGTACAGATGGGGTGCTAGGCAAAGTGATAAAAACCTGCAAAGACCAATTATCAGAGATCCTAACAAAGATTTTTAATATCTCCCTGCAAATGGCCACTGTTCCATCATGTCTGAAAGTAGCTACCATACTAGTCCCGAAGAAAACAGCCATAAATAGCCTGAATGACTACAGACCTGTTGCACTGTCTGTAGTGATGAAGTGCTTTGAGAGACTGGTTCTTCAACAGTTCAGGTCATGCCTTCCATCAAACTTTGATCAAGATCAGTTTGCCTAGGGGAAACAGTTCAACAGGCAATGCCATTACTACTGCCCTACACAATATTTTGAGACACCTAGAGAAACCTGGGAACTAGCTCTTCATAGACTATAGCTCGTCTTTTATCACCATTTTGCCAGGCATTCTTATTGAAAAGTTGACTGAGCTGAATTTCCCTCTCCTCACTTGTAATTGGATTAGACTTTTTGACAGACTGTCCATAAAGTGAAGGCTGGATCCTTTACACCTTCCTCCCTGAAGCTCAGCACTGGCTTTCCTCAGGATTGTGTGCTAAATTCCTAACTGTACTTGCTGTTCACACGACTGCATATCTTCTGATCCATCTAATATGATAATAAAGTTTGCAGATAATACCAGCGTGCTGGGCCTTATTACAGAAGGGAGAGTCAGCCTACAGGGAAGAAGTCCAGAAGTTATCTACATGGTATGCAGAAAACAACTTGCATCTCAACACAAAAACAAAGGAGATGGTGTTGGACTTTCAGAAGCAGAGAAATTATCCTGCCCCACTTTGCATCAAGGGGGGGTTGTATGGAAAGGATCTCTTCTTTAATTCCTGGGAATGCACTTAGCCAAGATCTTACCTGGAAAAATAACATGTCCCAGGTAGTTAGAAATGCCCAGCAGATACTCAGTTTCCTTAGGGTCTTGCGGAAAAATCAGGTGGAACAACTGCTGATGACTTCCTTCTACCGGTCCATGATAGAAAGCACCTTCACATAATCATGATATGGTACACTGGCTAACAGTCGCTGACAGGAAGGCACTACAGAGGGTGATGAGCAAAGCACAAAAAATCATGGGCTGCCCCCTAACCCCACTGAATGAAATTTCCAGGTCCCACTGTCTCAGCAGAGTGAGGAAAATCCTAAGGGGCGACTCACATCCTGGACAGCATTTCTTTATTCCCCTACCATCAGGCAGAAACATAGAAGCATAGCCAGCTGAACAAATAGGATGAAAAATAGCCTTTATTCATGGGCTGTCAGACTACTAAATGCAACACCACCACAGTCACGCTTAATGTGATACTTACAATCCCAGTTATGTAATATTATATATATTATAATTAATGTATAGGGAAATGTGTGTTAATTATTAATTATTTGGGATTAGGGATTTTTTTTAATTTATTGGTTTATTGACATGTATTCTGTGTTCATGGGTGGGCTGCACCAAGGGAGGCTAATTCAATTTCATTGTACACATGTTGTGCATTGACAATAAAGGTTTGAACTTGTATGAAACTCCAATAATATTAAGTGGTGAAGATAGAATTCATAAGATCTGGAAGGAAGTGAATACTTTTTGACAGAACTGAGACTATATGGCCTATCCCAGCACATTTTCATTTATAGTGCTGCTGGCACATCTTGAAATAAAAATAATCATGTGCCTTTCTCATCAGAAAAAAATCAGCAGAAGCAAGATTTGTGGACTAATCAAGAACAGTTAGAAATAAAATGCAACTGAACAAGAATAGCTGGAAGAATAGTGGTCCCATTATGTTTTACCTATGATGTTGACTTGCTCATCTTCTGATTAAAATCGTAACAGATAAAGGTAGCAGAAAAAAGGGAAAAACAAACATGAAAGGTTGTAGAATGTTTCAGCAAAATTAGAATATCAATTTGTTTCACCCACTTTTAAGTATACTCCTGTACTTCTTTTAATAGATGAATGAGTAAAATATTAAAATCAGTAATTTAGTCTGAATATTTCTCAATGAATTCTGAACTGAGATTAAACTGAGATTAAACCTAAATAATACCACAAGGGAGCTTGAGACATATTATACTGAGTTGGTAACCAGAATTCTTCATTAGTTTTTAAATACAATACAAATAAGAGAGAAGAAGTGTATGTCAGTGTATCCTTTATAGGATAAATTTCATTAGTATTAAAAGTAGAGTGTAAATAGTATAAAACATTTTCCTGTTCCAAATTATTCAATTTGTATCGAATTATAATGTAGCATAAGCACACTAAATTAGCTTATGTTTATGGAAGAAATTATAGCAAGAGAAAATGTATAAGCAAGTCATAATCAAATTGATAATTCTCAACATAGAAAGGACAATACTTTCAGAATTAGTTTTGAATAAATGGTGACTGAAGTCCTTAACACAGCATTTTTTGAAGCCACAAGGTAATAAATAAAAAATAGCAGCCAGCCATTTAACAACAAAAACTTGATTTAACTTTATTTATCCCTATAGTCAACAACGGGTTTGCATTGAGTTGTAAAGCAACAAAATAATATAATCTCAGTGACAAAGGGTCAGAAATCCAGATTTTGTGAAAATGTTGCTACTGTATTATTGATTTATAACCTATTTAATCCAAAAGGAAAAAAATACAAATAAAAATTATACATCTGTAATGTCAGCAGTAACTTTCTCACAAATCAAATGATATTTTTTGGGAAGGTACATACTATTCTGCTTTACACCAACAAAGATGGCATAAGCTGTTTTTTTTTAATCAAAATTATATCCTGTGGCAGTCAATGAATCCTATCCCATATACATGTTTAATAAAATAACAAATAATGTTCAAGTTTGTATACTTGGAAATTGAACATGTTCAGTCTCCATTTATGATTTAGTGCACTTGATAAAATCTTTTTCAGAAACTATAAAAGATAGCGCATATGCAAAGCAGAAGTTCCATGAACTGAAGCACTAAATAAAAATATGGAGAAACTCAACCCCATGAAAAACAGGTAAGCAGGCAGACTTATAAACCTTCTGCCTGTAAATAGATGCAGGAAACAAGTTTGGATACTTGTCAATTTTTCCCCCAACAGGCCAAAATATTGTATAATATAAACTTCTGATTAAACAAGGAGGTTTTGAGAACACCAAGTGCTATGGTGCTCAATAGCATTCATTACTGTCATTTCAGATATAAGGTTCAAATATAGCCCTTGTATTTATCTATTCTATGAAAGATCTATCACCTTGAAGGGCAGCAAGATCACTTCTCAAAATAAATGGCCTCATCTAAGCACCTAATCTGTGCCATGATTTGTGAAATTGCAGCTAGATATATAGTCCTGAACACAACATACTGCAACAATGATGTTGTTTCATAAAATATCAAAGCTGTTCCACTATCTGAAATGTCAAAATACCACACATTATTGCAAGCGTCACAATTAGGATAGCCAAATCCCAGTTGAGATATTGCTGTTCAACAGAAGATTAAAAAACTGACAAGTATGCATGTGCCAAGGACCGAATTAAAAGGCTCTTTGGTGCAATTGGTTCAAATTCAATTAACACGAAGGATAATATGTACCCATTTTAAAAAATCTGCTGCTAAGACTTGGACAACAGCCCTGTCTTGCTCCACAATACAAATCTAAAACAGCTGTTCTTAATAAGCCAAAATTTAAGTCAGACATTGCCTGAAAGTTTTATTCAATAATCTGGACCAAAGATGGTTCTGTACCCTCATGTTGCTGTGAAACATGACTTGAGCTAAAGGCAAAGACTGGTTATCTCAAGGACAACTGCTTCAATATTAGCAATCAGTACAGTGTTTTTAAACTGTCTTCCTGTTGGGTCTCTTGCCTTTCTTTAAAATTAGTTTATTCTTAATGTAGCCACGCTTCCTTTTGGCAGTCTAAAAAGAAAAACAGAATAGTATATTAGTTATTTGTAATGCTCTAGCGGCAATGCTTATGTTTTTGTATTGCTCCAGAATCCTTAATTATTATGTTTTAAGTCAAGGTTAGAAAGATAGGAAGTAGCATGTACAGGTACTTTTGGATGTGATCTTTCCAGTTCTGACATGTAGCATGTTCCTGAAATCTCTCACTACAAATTTGTGTTATTCTATGTGTGTTCTTCTTTAGTCATTGTTGCTGTTTTCAATTAAACTTAAGCTTTTAGGTTTCAGGCTACACTTATTTGCAGCAAATACTGCTAATTAATTTAAACAACAGCTATTTAGTATATTGTCCTGTTACAAGGAAAAATATTTCTTGATACTGTTTGCTTTCTGCTAATGCCACTGTAACTTTTAGCATTCAATACAAGAAGTATTATTCCAAAAACTGCAGCCATAAACCTCTAATTTCTTTAAAAGTGTTATCATGGTTATAATGTAAAAATAATGCTGTAAGGTTTACATCTTAATTTCTATGGACTATAGAAAAAAACAGTTCTCCCATGCTGCGGTTATTTCTAAAGGCCCTGTCACACTGCCAAACGGATGCAAAACAGACACAACGGATGAGCAAAATGTTCCATCCGTTGTTATCCGCTCTCAAAAGGAGCAAAAATTTGCATAACCAGAGCGGATAACACGGACAGGGGGAGGACATAGGGCGGATGGAAAGCAGATGCGGAACGGAAGCCTAGCAGATGGAAGCGGATGGGAGCGGATGGCACATCCGCTAGGCTTCTGTAGGGCCGCAGCAAAGTGGATGCGGAACGGATAGAGCGGATGCATAGCGGATGAAGCGGATGCACAGCGGAAGCCTAACGGATGCCGAGTGTTAATTGCGCATGCGGGGAGGATGCATTGCGTAAGCCCCGTGGATATAAAGGGAAGCAGGTCACCATTCAGAGGAAAGACCTGCTGCCGGACGGATTGACAGCCTTCCCTGCCCTGCCTGCATGCCTGCCTGCAAGCCTTGCTGCCTGCATGCCTGCCAGCCTCCCTGCCAGCCTTGCTGTCTGCCTGCCTGCCAGCCTCCCTGCCAACCTTGCTGTCTGCCTGCCTGCCAGCCTTCCTGCCAGCCTTGGTGCCTGCCTCCCTGCCAGCCTTCCTGCCAGCCTTGGTGCCAGCCTTGGTTCCTGCCAGCCTCCCTGCCAGCCAGCAACCCCACAACCATGCGGAAGCACAGCAAGCCTCAGCCATCTGCTGCCAGCCCTTGCAAGAGGGACAGGGCTACCATCCCGCCCACTAGCCCTCACTCTGGTTCTGCTGGGGCTTCTGCAGCACGGGCTCACTCTTCTGGGGCTGGGGCTTCTGCTGCTTCTGGAGGAGCTGATGACAAGCACTCCAGCACCAGCCACCTCCACAGCACCTGGACCCTTCACCCCTGAGACTGAGCGACCAAGAGGAGTGCCAGAGACTCATTTTTGTTTTATAGCTTATTGTTAATAAAGTCTATTTTTGATTCACACACTTGCTTCATTTCTTTTTTTAAATAAACTCTTGCTGGAAACTTTTAGAAATGGTTTAAGCCTTTGCATGCTTGTGGGATGGGTTAAGATAGCAGTGGGATGGGTTGAGATAGCAGTGGGATGGGCAGGGATACCTTTGGAATGGGTAATAGCTGTGGGATAGATAAACCTCCAGTGCAAGCATAGTGGGATGGGATGGTCCACCCTCCCAGGTGCCACACCTATGGCCCTTTATTATCAATAATAATGTAATAATCAGCCACACAAGTCAACACAAACACAACTCTTTATTAAACGCCCTGTTCATTGTAGGGCCACTCAACATACATGGCCCAATCTCATCCGTGTGATGAGACAGGCTGAAGGAAGCATCCATTAATCATCTATCATCCTGTCTTGCCACTCCACTGCTCCAGCTGGGGAGTTGCACCAGTGTTTCAGGAGGTTGCGCTGCTTCTTCCCTTCACATGAGGCTCTGTTGGGGCCTTGCACATCCTCAATGTCTATCAGGTTTCGCCCTTGCCTCCATTCCCCAGGCTCCATGTCCCCATTGCCTTGCTGGAGGTCCACGAGCCTGTTCTGCAAGACTGGGTAGCGGGTGCGCATGAGACTGTGCAGGATGCAGCAAGCTTCCACGATCCTCCTCACGGTCTCTGGGCGATGCTGCATGGTGGTGAGAAGTACCTGGAACCTGTTGGCCAGGATGCCAAAGGCGTTCTCCACCACCCGCCTTGCCCTGGACAGCCTGTAGTTGAAGATCCTCTCTTCATGGGTGAGGTATTTGGAGGTGTAGGGCTTCATCAGGTAGGTTGTGAGGGAGAAGGCGTCATCCCCCACGATGAAGTAGGGCACATCTTGCGTGTCGTTGGGCAGGGGGTCTGGATCTGGGAAGCCCACCATGAGGTTGCGTTCCAGCCCACCCTTGAGGTCACTTGCGTTGTATACCTGGGCATCTGAAGATGACCCGTTGCCTGAAGCATCAATGTACATGAACTTGTAGTCAGCATCGACCATGGCGAAGAGGATGATGCTGAAGAAGCCCTTGTAGTTGAAATAAGTGGACCCCCACTTGGCTGAAGCTTTGCAGGCCACGTGCTTGTCATCGATGGCTCCAACGGTGTGTGGGAAGTTCCACCTCTGATACTACTGTTCTGCAACTTTCTTCCATCCTTCTTCAGTGGAGGGGCACTGGAGGAGCTCCTCCTTGTATTCTTCAATGATGGCCTGCACCACTTCTCTGACCACAATGCTGATGGTGTTGGGTGGCACCCTCCAGCCATATTGCATGCTCCTGTAGGTGGTCCCTGAGGCCAGGTGGCGCAGAGTGAGTGCCACCTTGAGCCCAGATTCAAGGCTGGGCCGGAAGTTGGTGCTCTGCTTGGTCAACCTGGGTGTCAGCCGCTGCACAACTTCGTCAAACATGGCTGGAGGCATCCTCATGAAGTTCTGGAATGCCTGAGTGTCTTCGTTCCTGAGCTCCACCATCAGCTTGTTGTACAGTCCGTCCTCTGCTCTTGTGGCGAACCATCTTCGTACCCAGATGCTTGTTGGCCGCCTCTTTTTCTTCCCGTAGTAGAGTTCACAGAGCCTGTAGATGGCTTCGCACTGTTGCAGAAGGATGGTGGCTGCCAAAAGGACTTTGTTACGATCCACGGTGCACATGACTGGATGCTGTGGAAGAGGAAGAGGCAGATGAAGGCTGCAGAGGTCTGCGGCTGGGCTGTTCTGAAAGTGAGATCCAGGCGGGTTGCTTCCCCTTTTTATATGCAGTATAGGTGTCCCTTTGCACCCTCTAGGCATCCTCTAGACATCCTCTAGGCATCCTTAATATCCGAGATAGGTCCCCTCTGCGAACCTATTTTCTATTTTACATGCTTTGTTTCCGTGCTGCATCCGCTAGGCATCCGTTCCGCGTCCGTTCCGCTTCCTCCCTGCATCCGTTTACCGCTGGAGCGGATGGAGTTGCGCAGATGCGCAGCGGATGCCTAGCAGATATCGCGGATGCGTAACGGATGCAGAACGGATGCCTAGCGGATGCAGAACGGATGCATTGGATACATTTTCCGCTCAAAAGTTTTGAGCAGCTCAAAACTTTCTGAGCGGATGAAACATCAATAAACGGATGCTGGATGGATAGAGAGGAAGCAAAACGGAGGCAGTGAGTTCAGAACGGATACATCGCGTTAACCAACGGATGGCAAGCTTTTTTGTCCGTTTTACATCCTCTTTGCATCCGTTGGTGCAGTGTGAAAGGGGCTTAAAATATAATGTGATGCAATATTCATTTTTACAACTGTAATTAATTATTTCACGCATTAACTATTTAAAGTTGATACAAAAATGTGTATATGTATATGTATATAAAAATATGTGTGTGTGTGTGTGTGTGTGTGTGTAATATATATGTATATACATATATGTTTTTTTAAGCTTTCGCGGGTACTTACATGTGTGCTGTTTAGCTTCCTTCGGGTATTATCCCACATCATTGTAGTGCTGTTAAACTTGTAGCAACGTTTCAGCAGAATCCCATCATCCATACAGAAGCCTGATGATGGCAGATGGGATTCTGCTGAAACGTTGCTACAACTTTAACAGCACTACAATGATGTGGGATAATACCCGAAGGAAGCTAAACAGCACATATATATATACATATACATATACATATACATATACATATACATATACATATATATATATATATGTGCTGTTCAGCTTCCTTCGGGTATTATCCCACGTCATTGTAGTTCTGTTAAAGTTGTAGCAACGTTTCAGCAGAATCTCATCTGCCATCATCAGGCTTCTGTATGGATGTGGGTCTTACAGCTCCTGGTTTTTAAATTTGAGGCTGGTTCATTCTGATTGGCTGGGAGCCTGGAC
>BLBF01000019.1:22181226-22247475 GCA_015471245.1 Laticauda colubrina
CTCACCAGCTCAAATCCCCCAGTAACTAAGACTAACCTGAGCACAACCAAGCCCCCACCAAAGCAGAACACACCCCCAGCCAATCAGAACACAGCCAACCCCCCTACCAATCAGAACACAGCCAAACCCCCACCCAATCAAGTCACACTCCCACTAGCAGTTAAAAGGAAGAAGCAGCTGCAAGCTCACATTACTCTGAGAAGCACAGAGCTGAAGAAACAAGCCTGAAGATGATGAATGAGACTTCATCGAAACGTTGCCTAGATACTTCCAATTCTACGCGGGAGAAAACCCGAATAACCAAAGATCCATATATATATGTATATGTTTTCTTAGGCTTTCGCGGGTACTTACATGTGTGCTGTTTAGCTTCCTTCGGGTATTTAACAGAACTACAATGACGTGGGATAATACCCGAAGGAAGCTAAACAGCACACACACAGATATATATATATATATATATACACATACATACACATACATACACACACACACATATATACATAAATACTTACATATACATATACATACACATATACACACACACACACACTCACTCACATAAAAGAATTTGGTTAAAGAAAGAATTTGGCATGTTTTTTTAAATAAACCAACTCTAGCTCCTTCAAGTTTAATGGACACATTTTCCAGCTGTGAATTTGAAATTTGACAACTTGGGTTTCAATTCCAAAGTTGCATACAAATATGTACATCAGAAAAAGTTCATGTACAGGTAGTGTTCAGAATCTGTCCATCAATTAACTGGGTTAGCAATATATAAACCAACAATGTATATTTGCAGCTTTAAGACAAAGTCACTATGTTGATTTGTACTATATTCCGATTGGTTGATTGTGTTGTGAATTGCCATAAGAGGAAGCTAGAGATCATGGCTTGCTCCCTCTGACATGTTTCTTTCTCTGACATTCTGTTTCTCTGATATTCTGTTGCTATCTTAGTTTGATCCTGAGACTTTGTTGTGTTTATGCTATGCTTATACTTTAATATCTTTGTTTACTGTAAATGACAAAGGCAACCGATAAGAAGACTTTGTAATTGGATATTCTTTGGACTGTAAAACGTATATGACATGGTCCGTTTATTGGACTGTGCTATTTCTTAAAGTAAACTTTAACCCAATTTAGTGTATCTGTGTGTGGCTGGATAATTATTCATAACTATTCTCATAAACATTTCCATGTGCATATCCTTGTTACTCAAGGGGTATTCTGTACATATCATAACATTGGTTATGGGCCCGGAGAGTTATTGAGAACCAGTGTGAATATACAGTTTCATATTCAGCCAGCTGATTGCGGTTTATTTTTAAACTAACAATGGCACAAGAACAATCAACCAGTATATCCCCGATAACCCGGTTAGATGGAACAAACTATGTTTCCTGGTCTGTGAAGTGCAGCCTACTTCTGCATAAAGACGGATTATGGACTGTAGTTAATAGTCCACCGGATGTAACAGCTTAGGACCCATTGAATGATGAAGATAAAAAGAAAATAGCTGACTTTAACTGGGATAATGAAAAGGCTCTTAGTACAATTAGACTGACACTGAGTGATCAGCAGTTAATCCATATTTGTGGTGAAGAATCTGCTGCTAGGTGTTGGGACATTTTGAAAAGGATTTATGTTCGAGATAGCATGAGTGCACATATACCTTACATATAAACTGTCTAGAGCCTGTCTTATAAAAGGTGGCAATATGTTAGCTTATTTAGAGTTTATGAAAAAGACTTTACAAGAGCTACATGAAAAGGATCTGATTTTCTCAGAGTTGCATCAAGTTTATTCTTTCTTCTTTAGATGAAACTTATGATGACTATGTGTCTTCACTGGAAGTTTTAAACAGAGATGAACTTACATTGACTGGCATAACTGGAAGACTGTTAGAAGAGTCAAGAAGAAGGCAAGTAGAAATGAACTGAGAGAAAGACAACCACAGGAAGAAAAACTGTCTTCAACTGCCTATATTGTTAGGAAATGTTTTTCTTGTGGGGCTAAAGGTCATATAGCCAGATACTGTAAAAAGGGTAAGAAACAGAATGCTATTAATATTCAGAGAGCTTATAAAGATGTTAGTTTAGTCTTATCACATACAACTACAATTGTAAAACATGATATATAGGTAGTTGACAGTGGAGCATCGCAGTTTATAACTAAAAGTAAAGATATTTATTGACATGAAAAAGAGTAATCAGCATGTATCATTAGCAAATGAATGGAAATTGAGAGCATCTAGAGAAGGTACTGAATATTGTTCATGTATTAATGAACATTTATTGATGTTATATGTACCTAGAATGATATTTAACTTGCTATCTGTAAGAGAAATGGTAAAAGCAGGATTTGTTGTAAATTTTCAGGGAGATAAATGTTTAATTGAAAAACAGGGTAAAAGTGTTACTGCAACATTGGATAATGGTTTATTTATTATACATGATAATCCATGAATTAATGCTAACTCAGTTTATGAGAATAAAAAGCCTCATAATGAATGTATTCATCTGCTCCATAGACATATGGGACATATAAATTTCAAAATGCTAAAGAAAACTCTTGAATTATCTAATGGCATAAAATTAAAACCTTGTACAAAGTATTTAAATTGCAATGTTTGCAATCAAGAAAAAAGCAAATAGGATAAATGGATTCAAACCAGTGAACCATTAGAGGTTGTTTTTGCTGATATTATTGGACCTATGAAACCTAGTTTAGGTGGAGCCTGTTACATAATTCATCATTTTTCCAGATATGGTTTCTATTATTTAATGAAAACGAAGAAAGAAACGTATCAGCATTTTGTAAACTGGCTAAAATTTGCTGAAAGGAAAAAGAAACAGAAAGTTATTAGCTTAGTAACAGATAATGGTACTGAATTTACCATAGAAAATTTGAAGCCATGTTACAGAAAGCTGGCATTGAACATAAACGTTCTGCTCTTTATAGAACACAACATAACCCATACATTGAACATAGAGGACAAACATTACAGGCTGTGGCGAGGACTATGATTTCGGATTCTGGTTTATCAGAGAAACTTTGCGGTGAAGCAATAATGTGTGCTAACCATGTTTTGAATAACATAGTAAATTCAATGACGAGTGAATTACCATTTACTTGTTGGAATGGAAAAAAGCTAGATCTCAGTTATTTACATACATTTGGAACCCCAGCATGGGTTTATATTCCCATGCAAGTAAAGCGAAAGGGACAACATAGAGCGAGACAATTATGTTTTGTAGGATATAAAGCTAATCCTAGATCATTTAGATTTTGGGAGCCAGGTACTACTAATATATATTGCAGTGCAAGTGCTAAATTTATGGAGCATATTGGCTGGAGAAAGCTTGATAGGAATATAATAAGATACAGGATAGTGTTGTTGTTGAGACTCCATTGTTTACCGATAATCCTGATGATAATAATATTGATTATAAGATAGTGGAGGAATCCTCAATGGAGGAATCATCAATAGAAGAACACTCTATGATTGTAGAAGACGAGGATTTGATAGGGGAGGTAAAGGAAGAGGACACGCCAACAACATGTGCTGAGTTGCCTCGAATGTCAACTAGGGAGAGACGTCCACCTGACAGATTGCAAGCAAGCATTGTATGTCAGGTTAATACAAAACCTAACTTCAATGAAATAAAACTGTATTCTACAAAGGATCAGGTAGCTTGGCAGGAAGCTATGAATAGGGAGTTAAAATTGCTAAAGGATTTAGAGGTGTATGAGGATGTAAAGTTACCATCAGGTGAGCGTGCAATAGGTTGCAAATGGGTGTATAAGGTAAAGATTGGTGTGGATGGGACTATTACCCATAAAGCAAGATTAGTTGCTCAAAGATTTGCTCAGTAAGATAAAGACTATGATGAAGTGTTCGCACTTAGTCTGAGAGCAAATACATTGAGAGCAGCATTAGTTTGGGCAGCTAAGAATAAATGTAAAATAAACCATATAGATGTTGAAACTGCACATCTACATGCATCTTTACAACATACCATCTTTAAGAAAAAGCTATTAGGTTTAAAGGATGATGGAAAAACTGATTATTGGAAATTAAAGAAAAGTCTTCATGGTCTAAAGCAATCAGGTTATGAATGGAATAAATGTATTATAAAGGATTTAGTTTCAATAGGTTTTGAAGCTGGTATAGATGATCCTTGTTTGTTCCGAAGAGAAAAAGATGGTTTAATTTCTCTATTACTGTTATTTATGGATGACATAGCAATTACAATTAAAACTGAACAAGAAGCAAATGATATTGTTTATAGATTACAGAAAAAGTTCAGGATTAGAAATTTAGGGGAGATTAAGCATTATTTGGGTCTTGATATAGTGAAAATGAATAAAGGTTTTAAAATTTCGCAAGCCAAGAAGATTAGCCAATTATTAAAATGCTATAACATGGAGCATTGGAAATCTGCTATGACACTAATGAGTAAGGAATTTACATAGTGATATCAAAAGTCCTATGCTTGATAAGGCAATATATCAATCCTTAATTGATAGTCTATCATATTGAGTAATTGGTCTAGACCAGATATATCTTACAGTGTAAACCAATTGGCTAGGTATAATGCTGAACCAAATGAAAGGCATTGGCAAGCTGCTAAGTGAATAATTAGGTATTTAAAACACACAATCAATTATTCATTATATTTAGAATCAAGTAATGAATTAATGTAAACTGCATATGCTGATGCAAGTTTTACTACTTATATAATGACTCATAAGTCAACATCAGGTAAAGTGGTAATGTTGGGTAATGCTTTAAGCCCATGTCACACTGAACCAACGGATGCAAAGAGGATGTAAAACGGACAATAAAGCTTGCCATCCGTTGGTTAACGCGATGTATCCGTTCTGTACTCACTGCCTCCGTTTTGCTTCCACTCTATCCGTCCAGCATCCGTCTACTAACATTTCATCCGCTCAGAAAGTTTTGAGCTGCTCAAAACTTTTGCGCAGAAAATGTATCCAATTCGTCCGTTCTGCATCCGCTACACATCTGCTAGGCATCCGTTACGCACCCGTTACGCATCCGCTATATCAGCTAGGCGTCCTCTGCGCATCCGCGCAACTCGCATCCGCTCGGATGCAGGGAGGAAGCGGAACGGACGCAGAACAGATGCAGAACGGATGCAGCACGGAAACAAAGCGTTTAAAGCGGAATATCTCGGATATTAAGGATGTCTAGAGGATGCCTAGAGGATGCAAAGGGACACCTATACTGCCTATAAAAAGGGGGAGCAACTCGTCTGCATCTCACTTTCAGACCAGCAGCCCACCTGTGCGGACCTCTGCAGCCTTCATCTGACTCTTCCTCTTCCACAGCATCCAGTCATGTCCACTGTGGATCGTACCACAGTCCTTTTGGCAGCCACCATCCTTCTGCAACAGTACGAAGCCATCTACAGGCTCTGTGAACTCTACTATGGGAAGAAAAAGAGGCGGCCAAGAAGCGTCTGGGTCCGAAAATGGATCGGGAGAAGAGCAGAGTACAGACGGTACAACAAGCTGATGGTGGAGCTCAGGAACGAAGACACACGGGCGTTCCAGAATTTCATGAGGATGCCTCCAGCCATGTTTGACGAAGTTGTGCAGCGCCTGACACCCAGGTTGACCAAGGCAAACACCAACTTCCGGCCCAGCCTGGAACCTGGGCTCAAGGTGGCACTCACTCTGCGCCACATGGCCTCAGGGACCACCTACAAAAGCATGCAGTATGGCTGGAGGGTGCCACACAACACCATCAGCACTGTGGTCAGAGAAGTGGTGCATGCCATCATCGAAGAATACAAGGAGGAGCTCTTCCAGTGCCCCTCCAATGAAGAAGGATGGAAGAAAGTTACAGAGCAGTGGTATCAGAGGTGGAACTTCCCACACACCGTTGGAGCCATAGATGGCAAGCATGTGGCCTGCAAAGCACCACCCAAGTCGGGATCCACTTATTTCAACTACAAGGGCTTCTTCAGCATCATCCTCTTCGCCATGTTCAATGCTGACTACAAGTTCATGTACATCGATGCTTCAGGCTACGGCTCATCTTCAGATGCCCAGGTATACAACGCCAGTCACCTCAAGGAGGGGCTGGAAGGCAACCTCATCGTGGGCTTCCCAGATCCAGACCCCCTGCCCAACGACACGCAAGATGTGCCCTATTTCATCGTGGGGGATGACGCCTTCTCCCTCAGAACCTACCTCATAAAGCCATACACTTCCAGACTCCTGACCCGTGAAGAGAGGATCTTCAACTACAGGCTGTCCAGGATAAGGCGGGTGGTGGAGAACGCCTTTGGCATCCTGGCCAACAGGTTCCAGGTACTTCTCACCACCATGCAGCATCGTGCAGAGACCGTGAGGAGGACCGTGGAAGCTTGCTGCATCCTGCACAATCTCATGTACACCCGCTACCCAGTTTTGCAGAACAGGCTCGTGGACCGTCAACAAGGCAATGGGGACATGGAGCCTGGGGAATGGAGGTAAGGGCGAAACCTGATCGACACTCAGGATGTGCAAGGCCACAAAAGAGCCTCACGGGAAGGGAAGAAGCAGCGCAACCTCCTGAAACACTGGTGCAACTCTCCAGCTGGAGCGGTGGAGTGGCAAGACAGGATGGTAGATGCTTAATGGATGCTTCCTTCAGCCTGTCTCATCACACGGATGAGATTGGGCCATGTATGTTGGGTGGGCCAACAATAAACAGGGCGTTTAATAAAGAGTTGTGTTTATGTTGACATGTGTGGATGATTGATTACATTATTATTGATAATAAAGGGCCATAAGTGTGGCACCTGGGAGGGTGGACCATATAGTCCCACTATGCTTGCACTGGAGGTTTATCTATCCCACAGCTATTAGCCATCCCAAAGGTATCCCTGCTCATTCCACAGGTATCCCTGCCCACCCCACTGCTATCTTAACCCATCCCACAAGCATGCAAAGGCTTAAGCCAATTCTAAAAGTTTCCACCAAGACTTTATTGAAAAAAAGAAATGAAGCAAGTGTGTGAATCAAAGATAAACTTTATTGAACAACAAGCTGTAAAAAAAAAATGACCCAAGTCAAGTGTCCAAATAAAGTCCACAGGTAGCCAGCTACCCGGTCTCTGGCACTCTTCTTGGTCACTCGGAGGTGTGCCCAGTCTCAGGGGTGAAGGGTCCAGGTGCTGTGGTGGTGGGTGGTGCTGGAGTGCCTGGCCTTGAGAGTACAACAGGGGACGTGTGTTTAGAAAGGTCTCGGACAGCTGGCTCATCCCCGTGATGCTGAGAGGTCCTTCCTCCATGCCATGGGGTGTCAGCCCCAGTATTGATGACAGATGTACTGAGGCCGGGCTTGGCTGTGGGGTGGAGGAAGGAGTAGTGTAGTGGGGCTGTCTGCTCTGCAGCTGGGTGAGGACTGGCGTGGATGGTATCACTGTCGTCGGTGGCATCATTGGCGTGGGTGGCATTGGTTGCATCAGTGAAACAGGTGGCAATGGTGTCGCCCGATGACTCTGTGCCTGGACTGGGAAGGGCTGCTGCCTGTGCTGCTGAACCTCCTGGTAGCCGTAGCCCCGGTAGGTGAGGGGCTGTGGGAAGCCTTGGAATGGGAGGGACATCATCTGGGGTGGAGGAGCAGGCCTGGACTGGGTGGGAGCAGGTTCCTCTGGGTCTGGAGGGTTGTGAAGCAGCTTGGTGATCTGGTCCTTCACCTGCTGGTACTGTGGATCCGCCATTTCCTTGAGGGTCTGGTTGACATAGGTGAGGAAGGGCTTGCGGGTGGAGGATGAGGAGTCGGTGTGGACCAGCTGAGAGAGGAGATCTATGCTGGTGCGGATGGTGTCCCTGATCTCCAGCAGGACATTGTGGCTCTGCCCCTCCAGCTGTCCGGCTCTCTGCCTTTCTGCGGAGACAGAGCTGGGGGGGGGTGGATACGGCTAGGACTGTGGTGGACTCAATGTCTCCTTTCTCCCACCACACCAGTGAGTCCTCTACGCACTCCACCATGCTTACCACACCTGTCCGCGGGTTCTCCACCGTGGCACGCTCCCTGCCTGGAGACAGGGACTGACTCTCGGCCGGAAGAGGACTGGGTGGCAGCAGGCTGCCTGAGAGAGAGGGTAGTGAGAGGGGCTGGTGGTGCTCCTCGGTGGCGGATCTCACCCTCCAGGAAGCTGCACCTGGCCATGACGTAGGTCTCTCTGTCCGTCAGCTTGACCGTGGCCTGGCCAGATTTCTTCAGGTGCAGCTTCCCATACCAGGTGTGCATATGTTTCCACCAGCTGAGGAGCACCTCCGAAGTGTAACCCATACTCTCTGCCCTCTCTCTCCAAGCAGCCTGCTTCCGCTTGGTGTCCCTGTACAGCCGGTGTCCCTTCCGCCACAGATAGTCGTTCTCTCTCAGCCACTCCAGCACCTCATCCTCGTGCGTCTCCGCAATGGAGTATTGCCTCCTCTCCCGTTGTCGCATACGCCTCTTCCTCCCTTTTGCAGGACCAGATGGGCCCTCATCAGAGGGGCTCCCAGGTAGTAGGAGCTGCTCCTCCACACCACCAGCAGCAGCAGCACCAGCAGGATCATCATCATCATCATCATCCTCACCAGCAGGATCATAATCAGCATCATCATCCTCACCAGCAGGATCATCATCATCATCAGCAGCAGCAGCAGCAGGAACAGCAGGACCAGGATCAGCAGCATTGGAGTAAGCACCAGCAGGGCCAGCAAGTCCAGGAGCACGAGCAGGACCAGGAGCACGAGCAGGACGAGCAGGACGAGCAAGACCAGGAGCACGAGCAGGACGAGCAAGTCCAGGAGCACGAGCAGGTCAAGCAGGTCGAGCAGGACCAGGAGCAGCTTCAACAGAGTAAGCAACAGCAGAAGCCCCAGCACCAGCAGAAGCACCACCGCCAGGAGTAGCTTCAGCATAAGCCCCAGCACCAGCAGACTCACGGGCAGGGGGTGGGAGGTTGGCCCTGTCCCTCTTGCCAGGGATGGCGGCAGGTTGCTGAGGCTTTCGCTTCCTCCCCATGGTTGTGGGGTTGCTGGCTGGCAGGGAGGCTGGCAGGCAACAAGGCTGGCAGGAAGCCTGGCAGGAAGGCATGCAGGCAAGCAGGCACCAAGGATGGCTGGAAGGCAGGCTGGCAGGGCAGGCAAGGAACTCGAAGTGTCCAGCAGCAGGTCTTTTCTCGGAATGCTGGCCACGTGCGAGCTGCTTCCCTTTATATACGGGGGGCTTATGTAATACTTCCCCCCCGCATGCGTAATTAACGCTCGGCATCCGTTAGGCTTCCGCTGTGCATCCGCTAGGCTTCCGCTGTGCATCCGCTTCATCCGCTGTGCATCCGCTGTTCATCTGCTTCATCCGTTCGGCATCCGCTGTGCATCCGCTGTATCCATTCCATGTCCGCTTCGCTGAGGCCCCCCGGAAACCCAGCGGTTGCACCATCCGCTCCCATCCGCTTCCATCCACTGGGCTTCCGTTCCGCATCCACTTTGCATCCGCCCTGCGTCCTCCACGCGTCCGTGTTATCCGCTCTGGTTATACAAATTTTTGCCCCTTTTGAGAGCGGATAACAACGGATGGAACATTTTGCTTGTCCGTTGTGTCCGTTTTGCATCCATTGGCCAGTGTGACATGGGCTTTAAGAGGATGGAACTCTATTAGGCAACAACATTTTAATTTATCCACTATGGAAGTGGAATTCTCATGTTTATCTTTACTGTGTACAGAACTGATATACTTATAAATAATTGTTGAAGGATATTGGAATTACTGTACGTGATCCATTTATTGTTTATGAAGACAATCAATCTGCAATTAATATGGCTACTAATTTAGCTATTAAAACAAGGTCCAAACACACTGATTTGAGATATTTGAACGTTAGACAGTGTGTTCAAAATAAATTAATTCAGTTAGAATACAGCATGACTGAACATAATATTGCAGATTTCACGAAAGCTCAAGGTGCAATTAAGCATAAAGAGTGTTGTGAGAATTATGGTTTAAAAATGTGATATATTATATATTGATCAACCCAAAGGGGAGAATGTTGGAATCTGTCCACCAATTAGTTGGGTTGGCAATATATAAACCAACAATGTATGTTTGTAGCTTTAAAACAAAGTCACTGTGTTGATTTGTACTATATTCCGATTGGTTGATTGTGTTGTGAATTGCCATAAAAGGGAGCTAGAGATAATGGCTTGCTCTCTCTGATATGTTTCTCTCTGACATCCTGTTTCTCTGACATTCTGTTGCTATCTCAGTTTGACTCTGAGACTCTGTTGTGTTTATGCTGTGCTTTGATATCTTTTACTGTAAATGACAAAGGCAACCGATAAGAAGACTCTGTAATTGGATATTATTTGGACTGTAAAACGTTTATGACCTGGACAATTTATTGGACTGTGCTATTTCTTAAAGTAAACTTTAACCCAATTTAGTGTATCTGTGTGTGGCTGGATAATTATTCATAACTATTCTCATAAACGTTTCCATGTGCATATCCTTGTTACTCAAGGGTTATTCTGTACATATCATAACAGGTAGTTCTGGAGTTAAGAATAGGATTGTCATTGCTAAGTGATGCTTTCATATTGTGCAATGTCACATGACTGCATCGCTTAGCAATGGCAATCCAGTCATGGTTGTCACTGTAATTTAAGGTGTGTAGTTTAAGCAAGACTGGTGAGAATTCTAAGTAAAGAGTTCAAGAGTGCCATGTGGAGATGGGGGAGAATTGATGCAGAAGTTGGAGATGGCAGTGCTGTGGTACAAGTGCAGGAAGTCAGGTAAGGTATGGTGCAAATAGCACTGTGAAGAAGACATGGCAAGCAGTTGCCTAGCAAAGATTCAGGCAGCATGTGCCTTGTCAGGAGGAAGATAGTGAAGGTCAGCTGGAAGTAGCAGGATTAAAGATGCACAGGGAGGTGCTCACAACTAGAGTTTTGCGCTGCAGCACTTAGTATTGTGGTACTTGAGTCATCACTTCTTGGCTGAGATTGTCTTGGGGCTGAAGTAAAGAATAGCCCAAATGCTGCCAACTTAGTGCACTGTGTGACGAAGCACATAGGTGACGAAACGGAAAGATGGGGGGGGGGGGGAAGAGATATGTGGACCAGAGGAACTGATTTGCCCCATGGTTTACCCTGTCTGGTAAGTGCAACTGGTAAGTTGCTAAACAACTCAATTTTTATCACATGACCACAAGGGAACTGAAATAGTCATGATTTTAGGGATCAACCATTTGTTGAGGGCTACCATAATTGTGAACTATGTGACCTAAGGACTACATGTAAATTGAATATATGTGAAACCAATATGAACAAGAGTTTTATTTACTTCTACTGAAAAAAAATTATCAAATCACAAGCAAAGTCCAACACACCCAAGAAGCTATTAATCTCTTATGAAATAAACCCAGTCCAATTTAGAATTTTGTCTAAGTCAAAAATAAAATTAAATTTAGTAATCTTCTAGATCACACAACAACAAAAAGGTATCCAAATTCAAGCTTTCTATCAATCCCGTCCTTGCAAAAATACTATTTTCTATCCAATCCTCTATGTTATCTGTCATGCCCAATCTAAAATTCAACTTTATTGCAAGGTGTTATTTTACTGGGAGAAAAATAAACTCAGCTGAGATTTGAGGCAAAAACATGATTTTATTCAGATAAATAACCAGCTTCATTTGGTGTGCCTTGTTAAAGTTTACATGCAAAAAAACATGCAGTTTAAAATAGCAATGACATTTTTAAAAATTCCAATTTTGGAAAAAATAAGATACAGTAATGAAATCAGTCTACATATATCAATATATATTTTTCATAAAAAATATATTAAGTGTGAACTGAATCCTATAAAGATCCCACTATAATCTTAGTACATTCCTGTCTCATAATCTTTTTAGAATTAAGCTTTGATTAGCATAATTGAATATAATGTTCAATATGTTACAATATAACTAATACGTACAGTGACAGCTGTGATCAATAATCACTACATACCAGAGCTATGTGGCTGTTATTCCAAGTGTTATTATCAACTAGAGTAGTTCGATTTGCCATTCCAGCTATCTGGTAGCCATAATCCCACCAAGACATTACTCTGGCATGTTCATCTGTATTTTGTCTTAGCCAATAATATGCTTCCCTAAAGTCATCCAAAATGTTCCTTGTGCTATTTAGAAAAATAAAAGTTAAAATTATGACAAAATAATTACCACTACATATTAGCAATTCTTTGTGTAATTACAATGTACGATAAATAATGGATACATAAAAATAGCAAATCTTACCCATCGTGATTGTAGGAGGCTAAGACAACACTTGGACTGGAATAGGCATTGCTGGTTACCCATGTACAGTGAACAGCGAACATCATCAATAACATTAGCATTAACATTGTGACAATACTCTTTATATTGGGCCCAAGACCTTCTTCAGTTTTTTCCTGCTCAGAAATATGTTTCCTCACTTTACCTGCCTGAATAAAGAAAACAAATTAACCATTTCCATTTAATCTATCAGATTTCAGGGTAAATATCCTGTTTTCAGATAAGAAAGTCTCACCATTTCTGATTTTAAAAAGCACTTTAAAAATTGAAGTACTTCAGGTGAAAACAGTTTTTCAAAATGGAATGTATGAAGAGATACTAACAGTCTAAATCTGCCTTCATTTAATATATTCAACCATGTTTTGGACATTAAAATTGTATAATCATACTGAAAGAAGAAAAAATTGAACAGTTTAATAAATATGCAGAGATCATAAACAATAGGGAGTCCCCAACCTACTGGGCTGCGGCCTGTTTAAAACCGTGGAGCTTCATGTGTGAGCACAAAGGCTCTCCACTCGCATGTGAGCACAAGGGCCTGCTGCTCATGCATGAAACTACCTTTGCACGAGAGGAAGGAATGTGTGCCCACTGCTCGCATCAATAGAGCTGTGCATGTGTGCCTGACACTCACAGCCCCCCCCCCCGCAGCAGGCTGCCAAGGTGGAAAAGTTGGGGACTGCTGACAAACGTTATTTCCACATATGATTTTCACCTACATTAAACATTTCTGTTTAACTTAATTTAAATAGATATCAAACTTTTCAAGGCTCACCTTATCATAAAGGTTTCCTGGATTTCTTTTATCATCTTCATCACTACTATCTTCTACTGGAGGATTTTCTCTTTTCATATCATCACCCAAATAATGTTCAAAAACATTTGAGAAAGCAATGGCTGACAACATACAAACCACTGGAGTCAAAGTTAGCATCAGGCGAACCATCACTCCAGCAAAATAAACAGCACTGATTGCATACAAAGCCACTGCAAAGACACACAGACATTCAGTTTTAATATTAGGTTCCTCACAGATGCAATGTTTCAAGCGCACTATAAGCTTGGAATTAAAGCTTCAATGTTTATTTCCTGGAAGTTCATATGAATAAAACTTTATTATCATTTGAATTATATCATCTTTAAAAAGAAGGGCTATTTAATGATTGCTAATTTCTTGCCACAACTCATGCCCACCTCGAAAGTATAAAAATGCAACTGAATTAATAGGTACTACTTCAGTGAGAAAGTAATAGCATTCTGTGTGCTTTTGCCATATAGCCATGCTGGCCACATGACTACAGAAATGGTCTTTGGACAATGCTGGCTCCCTCAGCCAAGAAACAGAACACCACTGTGCCCTAGCATCAGACACTACTGACAGGAAAACCTTTACCTTTTTAGTAAGTAGCTATTATTCTAGTGGTCTTTTATCATCATATCAACTTCAACATTTTCAGTCTGTCCTTATGTTTTGACGAGAGTATTTTTTTGTTGAATCCAGCATTACATACAGTGAATTCAGAAATAATTCAAACTCTCTTCACTTTGTCAATTTTGAAGAGTGACCCTCCTTCCTCCCTAGAGGAAGGCTAGGGAGATGAGAATGATTTTTTTCTCATGGTCCATAACTCTTTTCCCTCCTAACAAAGTGGCAGGCAGTTCTGTGGGTCAGCCAAGAAGAAGGAGATGAAATGGTAAGGAGGCAGCTTCATAGGGGCTTTACTGAAGAAAGTGAGGGAAGGATAAACAGCACAAGCCCATATGACTCAGCAGGCCATGGGTTGCCTATTATAAAAATAAATGTATAAAATAACTTTGATTGTAAAGAAAGTTAATGAACCTAAAAAAAAAATGCATTAAGTATAAATTTTAATTCCTGAGAAATATGTTCTAATAAACAAGAATGCTAGCAATTCAGTTTAGCTTCATTTTGAAGTTATTTCTTCTTACCAAAAACTCTTTCATCATTGATATTTTTGATGCAGAACCACAGGCCTGCTGGAAAAGTGCAGACGAGAATATGTAGATCAAAAAAGAAGGAAACCCAAGTTGTAGGCTGATGCTCCGACACTGAGGCAATGATTGGGATGTGAATTTTTGCATACCTTTTTTAAAAGAATCAAATTCAAATTATTTTAGTGATGAAACTCAATAAATGTTAATAAAAAATACAGCTGATTACTGAAAAAATTCAAATTAAACACATTATGTCTTTAAATACTAGTCACATTCCTATCTTTTAAAGGTTTGTAATATAAAGCCTTTTTTTTGAATGGGTATATGTTCTATATATTATTTCAATTAAATTTCAGAAATTGAGAAAAAGTGGTTCTTAAACTATCTTTGGATCCTTGCTAAAAACTGAATGATATGATCAAATGTAGCCATTTATTCAAAGAATGAAAAAAATGGCATGTCATAAATATCAAAGTATTCTTTTGCATCTTATAAATTACACTATTTATTGTTATATAACAGGATAAGGCATAATTATATTCTATTCAATGAAGTAATGTTACCTTTTCCTTTAAAGTGTGTATATTAATACAATGAATTATAAAAAGCAGACAACATAAAATATTAAGCATAAATTCAATATTAATCATGAATACATTATAGAAGATGAATCCAGAGATGAATATAAAAAACTAAAATAAAAATCATTTTTTAAGAAGGAAATGTTCTTGTACTATAAATAAAAAAAAATTCTACTGACACAAATGGAAATTTTAAAGTATTTTAATGTAGACAGCAAAAGCTGTTATTTATGTTTGACTTTTTTTTCCTTGCTGGGAGAGAGGTGGTGTGGTGGTTGGTGGCTAACTGTTTTCCTTTAACAGGTCACAGATTATGTCATTTTACCTTATATTTATACCTACCCAGTATCCCACAATGAGTAGAATCTGCCACTCCATGGTGCAATATAACCTGAAAATACATATTACAGTAACTGAGCAGCTACTGTGCATATATACACTTTCAAACCTTCAAAAGAAATTGTTCAATCAATCCATATTAAAAAATATTTGTTTCCAACTTCACTTTTAAACTAATTCCCTTAGTCCCAGCTCTAAAGTAAATTGTTCCTTCTTTGTGTATTGATACTTATTTTTACTGACTGCCTGAACCATCTTAATTGCACAACAAACCAGACATCTCTAACAATGAAAGATAGAACTTCCCTTTAGTTGTACATTCTTTAATGATTTCAGAGATTTTTAAAAAAACAAGATCAGAATGGAAAAGAACATTACAGGCTCTGCAGTAGGAAATAGTGGCAGGAAATAAGAACAAAATTTAAAAGATAGCAAAAACGGAGGCAGAAAGGACTCTAGCTTTATATGTAGGGTTTTGATGGGGCAAAGTTATCATATTAAAACGTGCACTTTAAAATGTACATTTCTGTTCTACTTGAACCACTGTTTCCAGTTTTTAGAAACATTTTAACAATCAATTTCTATACAACAAAATGTTTGTTTCTTATGGAACATCCACTCATAATTCCAAAGACTATCTAAAATGATTATTTTATGTACAGAGGCAGACCTAAAATACAGTTTTGATTCCAGACGCATATTCCATCATATTACTGATATTTTGCTTGTTTCAGGCTAGACATAGTTTGGCAGAAATGAAACATTTAACATTTATGATTGTTCTGGACAGAACAAAGTTTAGGCTCATTCACATCATCCCTATCTCTCATCACATTAAGTTCCCTGTATAGCATATCCACTAACCCAACTGCTACCCACATTCTCAGCATCTTTTTTTTCACCCTTCACCAACATCTAAGGATAACATGTATCATAGGCCTGACTGTTCCCCCTCCCACCTTCCCAGCACCTTCGTTTCCTCCCCATGGCTGAAGCATGGCATAGACTAGTGGCCTGCCCATGGAGCCATTCCCTCAAGCTGTTAATGTCCTTGCCTGCTCCTCATAAAAAAGCTCCATGTTATTCCATGCAGAGAAACAAAAAATATGTGAAACAAGCATATTGTGTCTAGACACAGACTCCCAAACTAGCTGTTCTAAGCATGGAAAGTTCATATAAGGAACATTTTGCACATCTCTACCCAATAATTATTTTGAGCTGTCAGAAAGCTTTATCTGATAACAGGATATATTTATTGGATATTGCTTACCTGTATATGTTAAATAGATAACGCTCAGGAATACAATTCCAGCAGCCAAAGATATACCTAAGAAGAATAATGTCTGAAATTCTTGCTTTGTTAGTCTGTCTCTCATATACTGCAGAAAAGCATAGGCTTGCAGAAGAGCAAATACACCTATTAAAATGCAAAGAAACAGTTTCTTTAACAAACAGTCATTCATTATTCTCAACAAATGCTAATTTTAAGTAATTTTGTTCACATTATGCATGTTTCTTTGATTTCTTTTATGTATTTACATGGATTTCTATATATTCTGCCAAATATATGACCATTGTATTTTAAGATGTTCTTATTTTCCTAGTGTACATATATTCATGATCTATAATATCCTTTTATTTTTTCTGCAGCTATCTTATCTCCCCCCCCCTTGGATGTTCATTTTTCTTTTTTATTACTCAATGAAATGAAATATTTAACATTTTAATTCATTTTAATTTTTATTCTTATTTTTATTTTTTTCCCAATTACTTATTTCCATGAAACAAGTTGAACTGAATCTGAAAAAAAAATTAATTAAAATGTTCTGGGACAAAATACAGTCCTGAATTATAATCATGATAAAGCATCAAATTCTGACATATTTTTACCATATTAGAACACAGATGTCAAATTTGTGGTTGCTGTCATGTGACTTTTTCTCCCCTATTCGCGGAGCTGGGATAGTTGTGGCATGCTCCTGTTGTATCTGGCCTGCTGGCTGCCAGTTTGATACCCCTGTATTAGAACCTGTAATCTTTCCTTGTAAAAACCAGTTCTAATATGATTGTTTTTGATATTACCCGATTTTTTATCTTTTCCTATTTTTTCAATATCTTATTCAGATATGATTATCAGAGCAGTACAGAATATTTCAAAGAAAGCCTCATCACAGATTTAAATAAACCCATTGTACATTGACAAAGTTATTTTCAATCTTCTTAATGATCTTAAGGAGCATGAGGTATGCTTATTAATAGTCCTCACATAAGAGTTTACATTTTCATTCAGTTAAAATGTATCAACATTCTTTCCTGATCAATCTTGTCAGCTCAGAACCCATTAATATAAATGTGAAGGTTGGTTTTGTTTTGTTTTTTGCACTGTTGCACATCATTTTATACTTCTGCTGAAGTGCATTTTGCCATTCTAACAGCCATTCACCAATTTGTAGATATTCTTGTCATATTCTCCTTCATAGTTCCTTTCTGATCATGAAATGTAACAGTTACTTGGAACATCTCTCCAAACAAAAAAATACTAATTTATCACTACTATTGCTCTTTATCCATTACTAAATAGTAGAATATCTGCATGGTGCCATAGTAGTTAGAATGCAGTATTGCAGGCTATCTCTGCCCACTCCTAGGTGCTCATTTCCTTCTTTCCTGACCAGTTCAAGGTTAACTCAGTCCTCCATCCTTCCAAGGTCAATGAATTGAGGATCCAGATTGTTGGGAGCAATATGCTGATTCCGTAAACTGCTTAAAGAGTGCTATAAAGCACTATGGGATGGTGCATAAGTCTAAGTGCTGCTAAGTTTGTTAGCAATAACTACTGATAAACTTATTTATAATTTTGCCATCAACAAGGTTAGTGATGCTAACCTGTTAACCTTAGTGAGCACACAATCAGCATAGGATTACTGGGAAAATTTCTGCAACATTTAAGTTCAAAGTCTTTATTGTCATTGTATGTACACTATGTATATAACCAAATTGGTTTAGCCTTTACTGGTGCAGTCATGCAAGAATATAAGACATCATGAATAATATTAAGAATAATCTTTATATAAGTAGTTAGAGAAAAAAACTAGTCATATGTTTCCATATATACATCATATTCTGGGCAATATGATCTTATATCATGATAGATACATATTACATACGACACTGACACCAGTGAAATTCGTCATATTGATCTGTTTGTGGTGCTATATCGTGTTTAGGAATTTGACAGCCCATGGGTAGAAGCTGTTTTTAAACCTGTTTGTCTGGCTGGCTATACCTCTGTGTCTTCTGCCCGATGGTAAAAGTAAAAAGATATGCTGGCTAGGGAGGAATAAGAGTAAAATGAATCTGACTACAAATAAACCTGACCACTTCTTCAGCAACTATTCAAAGCTTCAGTTGTTCTGAACTAATGGAGTTACAGGTAGTTCTCAACCTATGACCACAATTGAGCAAAAAAATTCTATTGCTAAGTGACAGAATTATTAAATGAGTTTCTCCCTTTTTATGACCTTTCTTGCCACAATTGTTGAATCACTGAAGTTGTTAAGTTAGTAACATAGTTGTTAAGTGAATCTATTTTCCTCACTGATTTTACTTATAAGAATGTTACAAAAGGTGATCCAGGACATTGCAACCATCACAAATATGAACCAGTTTAGCACCAAAATTTGATCATGTGACCATGGGGATGCTGTCATGGTCATAATTATGAAAAACGGGCACATCATATTTTCAATGCCATTGTAACTTCAGTTATTTAACGAATGGTTGAAAGTCGAGAATTACCTGTACTTGAAGTTCTGGCCCTTGCAGTACCCCAGCAGTCAAATGAATAAAATTTGGGTGTTTGGTAACCAGCTTTAATGATGACCAATTTCAAGTGCCTGCTGTTATGTGATCACAATTTGTAACATTCCCTACTGGCTTCTACAAGCAAAATCAATGGAGAAGCTGTCAAGGAAGATTTTGAGTCATTTAGAAGAGTCTTTCTCCCATCTTCTCTCCACCTGCATGCACAGCACTGTTTTCCCCCTCTTCTCACACACACCTTGTACCCTCTTTTCCTGAGGTTCTTGTGACACCCCCCCCCAATCTTACATCTTCCTTTCATGGGCTCCCTGAGATGGATGCACCCCACAACCTCTCTGTAAGCCTCTCTGCAATCGCACGCATACATTCTACATCCTCTTTCCATGGTCTCTCTGTGACTGTATGCAAGCAAGCATCACACAATCTCCTTTCTTGGCCTTCTTAAACTTGCATTCCATCACAGCACTCTCCCCCAGCTCAGTGTGACATCTCCATGCTCTTTACCTGGGACTCCCTCCAAACTATTTAACAAGTCTAGGGTTAGGACAATGGCCTGCATTGTGGTAGCTAAGCGAAGCAGTCAGCTAATGTTTTAATTACAGTTGTAGCTTGAGGACTACCTGTAAGTATCTATAATAGTTAGGCAAAATTGTTCAAAATTGTTCTTATGCTATATAGGAACTTCCATTTTACAATGCTTATTTTATTTTTGTTTATTTGATTTACATTCTACCTTTCTTTTAGAATATTAAGGCAGCCTATAAACCACAAATAGAGATTTCTGGATATCATGTTAGAAAATTATAACTTCTAAACTGTTTTTTCCTAATCACGTTTATGCTGCAATAATAGAATAAGAGATAAAATTACGTAAGTACTATAAATAAAATCAGATGTTATTTCTTTCTTCCTTTTCTACACCTTTGGCTTTTTCTTTCTTCTTTTCTATATTCTAAATATCATTTTCATTAGTTTATTTTTTATTAAAATCTAATTGTATATATATTTCAATATATTAAATTATTTCTTACCTGCAGCTGCCATGTGCTCACTTGTCCTAATTGGCTGAAATCCAACAAAAGGTATCTGCATGGATAATATTAACCCAACAATGTAGAAAGTGCTATAGGCTGTGAATAAAAAAATTGTCAGATTATTGAAGAAAAAAGTTGATATACTCATGTTTTTAGGATTTGTCAAAAGTTTGAAGGCCATTTTAGTAATATACATTTATGTCATCAAATATTGACTGGTACATTGACATTTTGGTTCCTTAATTAATTCTGGTATAGAAAAGGGATTTCTAAAATTCTAGGGCAGCCTGAATATCACTGTAGTGGCACATAGAGCGAGAAATGATGACAGAGAATTGGCAACTCTCAGGAAATGTGTCCTCAGTAGACTGTTTCTCTGATGTGTTCCAGTCCCCTAATCTTAGCCCAAAGATCCCAATTAGCAAATCTCCAAGGAGCCAGGCTTTTGCCTCCTGGTAGTGAATACCTGGTCTATATGTAATAAAGTTGTCCTCTGCCATGATTTGATCACAGATGAGAGGAGTAACCAGGCAGTCTGAGACTTGGGTTTGGACTGAGGTGGCAATGATCTGTCTCTTGGAGATTTGTCCATTAAGATTTGGATATTTATCAGCGAAGACCCCAGGGTAGGAACAAGTGGCAATGGTATTCAGGACATTAATGTATGTATCAATTATAACTATTCCTAGACTGGGAAGTTTTGCTCATATGGGAGGTTTTGCTCATAGTCACTCATGCTTATAGGTAGTCTTGAAGTTGATCATTATTACATTCAAGTTGTGCATTATCATATTCCAAAACATCTAGTCATTAATATATACAGCAAATTTAAAATATTTATTATAGTCAAAGCCAATACAATTAAAAATACTCTAAGAGTATCTAGTTAAAAGTTCTAAAATAAAATAATGACAAATAGCAAATAATATGTGTTAAAGCCATAATTTGATAGCCTATCAACTGAACATAAACAAAAGCATGGTCTAAGATATAATGTAATATTCCTTAAATTGTAAAATCCTATATTATATTATATACATAATGTATGTAAGGATACCTTACAACAGGAAACCTATGAATTATCAGGAAAATAAATTTGTTTCAATGTCTCTATAGAGAGAGCAGTGAAAGAGGACATGTCCAGGGGTTTCCATCGCTCCAGAATCACAGGGAAATCACTTTCAACCAATGATATCCCTTTATATTTGCCGTCTAGGATGGATGAGGGTGGAACATGATATTGTGGAAACGAAAAAGCTTTCTGAAGATACATTATCTCTAACAAGCTAAGATAACTGGCAAGGTGAGAGTATATCTAAGAGAATCTGGAGCCAATATACACAGCACCTAATTTTACCTAATTCCAGTTTGAGTAATGAGAATTATTTTCATCTGAAAGTTTGACAATTTATGTAATTTTTACAATTCAAAATGCAAGAAGATATAGTAACTGCAACATTGCCATCTAGTGGTGTTTAACAGATTTCTATGACTTTTTGTGTCCTATTACCTATTTTAGTAATTTTAAAAGATCAAGGAATTTGCTTCTATTTGAAAAATTAAGCTTTGACTTTTATTAATATTAATGTTTGTTTATATTAAAATGCTAATATATTTTTGGTTTCTCTAAAGAAAGTTGCAATCTAGTCCATTTTATCCATAAATACTTCAAAATTCCCATCAGTAATTATTTTTCATATGATTCATTAAAAACTTCCATCATTTAAAAAAAGTGATTAGTTAGTTATAAAGGATATAGCAAAACCTAACTTTAAAATCTGGGAAGTAAAGCAAAAACATATTGTTTAATCACTGTTCCTATTTCTGTCCTCTAATTTGTATATACTGAGCACTTTTTAAACTCCTTTTTCAAATGCTTTTTCTACTTAGGTCTTGATGCATTTAAAAATAATACTATTTCTTAGAATGGACAATGGATCTCAAGGTAGTTGACTAAGTTGCTAAATGGGCAGTGAATCTATCTCTCAGATTTAGTAATTTAAACTTTACACAATTTTACTAAGACAAAAAGCATTTTATGAGTTACAAATTTTAGTTAAAAATGAAAATTCCCCAGTAGAAAGTTTTGCATAATTAATGTATGTTTCCAAACCTTGGCTCACCAATTAGTAAAATGTCTGAAAATGCCTTTATTTCTCTATGATTTTCTGTACTCTATAAAAGAGGCACTGAACAAACTTCAGCTTAATAATGTTTTGTCTGCATAACTGGCATCTCTCTTCCCAGCAAGTAGGGCAAACATGAACAAACTGTTTCCCTTAACTATGGACTAGAAAGGAAGCAAGTTTTGACAAGTGGTTAAGCCCATGTCACATTGCACCAATGGATGGAAAGAGGATGTAAAACGGAGAGAAACACTTGCCATCCGTTGGTTAACGTGATGCATCTGTTCTGTACTCACTGCGTCCGTTTTTCATACTCTCTATCCATCCAGCATCCGTCTACTGACATTTCACCCACTCAAAAAGTTTTGAGCTGCACAAAACTTTTTGAGCGGGAAAAGTATCCAAGGCCTCCGTTATACATCTGCTACGCATATGGGGAGCATCCGTTATACGTCCGTCGTCATCTGTTACGTGTCCGCTATATCCGCTAGGCATCTGCGCAACTCGCATCCGCTTCAACGGAAAACGGACACAGGGAGGAAGCGAAACGGACATGCAGCATTAGTAGCACGGACAGAGAAAGGATGAAAGCGGATGCAGCTCGCATACAAAGCATTAAAACGGAAAAAACGTTCATATAGGGGACATATTTCGGATATTTAGGATGTCTGCAGGATGTCTAGAGGATGCAAAAGGACACCTAGCAGAAAACCTATATTTCCTATAAAAAGGGGGAGAAATCACCTGGATCTCACTTTCAGTCCAGCAGCCAAGACCTCTTCAGCCTTGCTCTTGCTCTTGCTCTTCCACAGCATCCAGTCATCTCCACCATGGATCATCACACACTCCTTCTGGTAGCCGCCATCGTTCTACAATAGTGCGAAGCCCTCTACAGGCTCTTTCACCTGTTGTAAGGGAAGAAAAGGAGGCGTCCAAGCAGTGTCTGGGTCCGAAGATGGATCACGAGAAGAGCTGAGTACGGACTGTATAAGAAGCTGATGGTAGAGCTGAGGAACGAAGACTCTCGTGCATTCCAGAACTTCATGAGGATGCCGCCAGCCATGTTTGACGAAGTTGTGGAGTGGCTGAGACCCAGGTTGACCAAGGCAAACACCAACTTCCGACCCAGCCTGGAACCTGGGCTCAAGGTGGCACTGACTCTGCGCCACCTGGCCTCAGGGACCACGTACAGGAGCACGCAGTACGCCTGGAGGGTGCCACACAACACCATCAGCATTGTGGTCAGAGAAGTGGCCATCATCGAAGAATACCTGGAGGAGCTCCTCCAGTGCCCCTCCACTGAAGAAGGATGGAAGAAAGTTGCAGAGCAGTGGTATCAGAGGTGGAACTTCCCTCACACCGTTGGAGCCATAGATGGGAAGCACGTGGCCTGCAAAGCTCCAGCCAACTCAGGGTCCACTTATCACAACTACAAGGGCTTCTTCAGCATCGTCCTTTTCGCCATGGTCGATGCTGACAACAAGTTCATTTACATCGATGCTTCAGGCAACAGGTCAGCTTCAGATGCCCAGGTATACAACACCAGTCACCTCAAGGAGGGGCTGGAACGCAACCTCATCATGGGCTTCCCAGATGCAGACCCCCTGCCCAACGACACACAAGATGTGCCCTACTTCATTGTGGGGGATGACGCCTTCTCCCTCAGAACCTACCTCATGAAGCCCTACACTTCCAGATGCCTCACCCGTGAAGAGAGGATCTTCAACTACAGGCTGTCCAGGGAAAGACGGGTGGTGGAGAACGCCTTTGGCATCCTGGCCAACAGGTTCCAGGTACTTCTCACCACCATGCAGTATTGTCCAGAGACCGTGAGGATGATCGTGGAAGCTTGCTGCATCCTGCACATGTGCACCCGCTACCCAGTGTTGCAGAACAGGCTCATGGACCACCAACAAGGCAATGGGGACATGGAGCCTGGTGAATGGAGGTAAGGGCGAAACCTGATAGATACTGTGGATGTGCAAGGCCCCAACGTGAAGGGAAGAAGCAGCGCAACCTCCTGAAACACTGGAGCAACTCCCCAGCTGCAGCAGTGGAGTGGCAAGACAGGATGGTAGATGCTTAATGGATGCTTCCTTGAGCCTGTCTCATCACACTGATGAGATTGTGCCATGTATGTTGAGTGGGCCTACAATGAACATTTAATAAAGAGTTGTGTTTATGTTGAAATGTGTGGATCAATGATTAAATTGTTATTGATAATAAAGGGCCATAGGTGTGGCACCTGGGAGGGTGGACCATACAGTCCCAATATGCTTGCACTGGAGGCTTATCTATCCCATAGCTATTATCCATCCCACAGGTATCCCTGCCCATCCCACTGCTATCCTTACCCATCCCACAAGCATGCAAAGGCTTAAACCATTTCTAAAAGTTTCCACCAAGATTTTATTGACTAAAAGAACTGAACCATGTGTGTGAAGCAAAGATAAACTTTATTAATAACAAGCTGTAAAAGCAAAATGACCCAAGTAAAGTGTCCCAAGAAAAGATAAAGTCAACAGGAAGCAACCCAGTCTCTGGCACTCTTCTCAGTCACTCTGAGGCGTGCCCATGGTCTCAGGGGTGAAGGGTCCAGGTGCTGTGGAGGTGGCTGCTGCTGGAGTGCTGGTCTGAGGCGCCATTGGGGTGCCTGGCCCCGAGAGGACAACAGGGGATGGTGTGTGGAGGAAGCTCTCAGAGAGCTGGCTCAGTCCTGTGATGTTGAGAGCCCCTTCCTCCAGGACATTGGGTGTCAGTCCCAAGACCGATGACAGATGTTCTGAGGCTGGGCTTGGCTGTGGGGTGGAGGAAGGAGGAGTGTAGTGGGGCTGTCTGGTCTGCAGCTGAGTGAGAAGTGTGGGTGGCATCTGTGGTGTGGGTGGCATCTGTGGCGTCGGTGACGTTCGATGTACCTGTGCCTGGACTGGGAAGGGCTGCCTGTGCTGCTGGAACTCCTGGTAGCTGTAGCCTTGGTAGGTGAGAGCCTGTGGAAAGCCTTGGAAGGGCTGTGACATTACCTGGGGTGGAGGAGCAGACCTGGACTGGGTCGGAGCAGGTTCAGCTGGGCCTGGAGGGTTGTGCAGAAGACCTGTGATCCTCTCCTTGATCACCTGGTACTGTGATTCAGACATGTCCATGAGGGTCTGGCTGACATAGGTGAGGAAGGGCTTGCGGTTTGAGGATGGTATGTCGGTGTGTACCAGCTGAGAGAGATCTACACTGCTTTTGATGGTGTCCCTGATCTCCAGCAGGACAGTGTGGTTCTGCCCCTCCGGTCTGCCTCTCTGCCTGCTTTCTGTGGAGGTGGAGCTGGGTGTGGGTGTGGGTTGGTCTCTGGTGTCAGTGCCCTCTCTTTGCTCCCACTGCATCAGCTGTCAGGGGGGTCTCCGTCGTGGGACGCTCCACAGAAACCTGCCTGGAGACAGGAGCTGACTCTTGGCCAGAAGAGGACTAGCTCTCTGTGGGCTGCCTGAGAGAGAGGGTAGACAGAGGGGCTGCTCCTCGGTGGCGGACCTCACCCTCCAAGAAGCTGCACTTGGCCATGACATAGGTCTCCCAGTCGGTGAGCTTGACCGCGGCCTGGCCAGACTTCTTGAGGTGCAGCTTCCCATATCAGGTGTGCATGTGCTTCCACCACCCGAGGAGGACCTCCGAAATGTAGCCCAAGCTCTCTGCCTTCTTTCTCCAAGCCGCCTGCTTCCTCTTGGTGTCTCGATAGAGCCTGTGTCCCTTCCGCCATAGGTACTCGTTCTCCCTCAGCCATTCGAGCACCTCATCCTCATGTTCCTCTTCGATGGAGTACTGCCTCCTCTCCCTATCACACGTATGCCTCTTCCTCCCTCTGGCAGGGCCTTCTGGGCCCTCATCAGAAGGGCTTTGAGGTTCTAGGGGCTGCTCCACCACACCACCAGCAGCAGCAGCAGCAGAAACAACAGCAGCAGCAAAAGCAGGACCAGCAGCACCAGCAGCACCAGGATCAGCAGCAGCAGAGTAAGCACCAGCAGGACCAGGAGCAGCGCCAGCAGAGTAAGCACCAGCAGAAGCACCAGCACCAGGAGCAGCACCAGCAGAAGCCCCAGCACCAGCAGAGTCAGCCCGAGCAGCAGAATCCCCAGCAGAAGCAGAGTCAGCGCCAGGGGGTGGGATGGTGGCCCTGTCCTTCTTGCCAGGGCTGGCAGAAGATGGCACAGGCTTCCTCTTCTTCCCCATGGTTGTTGGCTGGAGATGTGTCTGGCAGCAGGTCTTTCCTATGAATGGTGACCTGCTTGCGAGCTGAATCCTTTTATATCCGCGGGGCTGACGCAATGCATCCTCCCCGCATGCGCAGTGAACGCTTTGCATCTGCTAGGCATCCGCTAGGCTTCCGCTCTGCATCCGCTGTATCCGCTCGGCATCCACTCTGCATCCACTCCTTCCGCTGCTAGTCCGCTTCACTGTGCTCCCCCGGAAGCCCTGCGGATGTGCCATCCGCTTCCATCCGCTAGGCTTCCGTGGAGCATCCGCTTTACATCCTGGCTACATCCTCCTTCCGTCCGTTCCTTTCCGTTGTTGTCCGCTCTGTTTATGCAAATTTGGGGCACTTTTGAGAGCGAAGTACAATGGATGGAAAATTTGCTCATCCGCTGTGTCCTTTTTACATACTTTTTGCATCTGTCAGTCTATGTGACAGGCCCTTTATAGAGATAGGTTTAGCAGTACATCAAAATCTTTACAGTTTGTTTAGAGTGAACGTGGTCTAAATCTTTTTGCAATGGTATTGCAGGAAAAAATGATAGACGGATACTTAGTATTATTTTTTTTCAATGGACTTTACAGGTGAATGTTTAAATTTAAATCACCAATCACATTCCATTAGGCTAATGGAGTACCTAACAATTTTTATAAGAACATATTGCAAAGAATATAGAAAAATTAATTGGTTAGTCACTGATTCTAGCAAAACAAAGGGTACATCTGGTTTCTGTAAAATAATATACAGTACATTACTCTATTATGTTATTTAATCTAATATTTTAACTTAAATCCATGAAGATAATTGTTACATTGGGAAAAAAATTAGCTAAGATGTATACAATAAAAACAATTGTATAACTGTCCTTTTAGTATGGAAATTCTCATGATTATAACTAGAAAAATATATTTCGTTACAAGCTGATACGACTGAACCTAGATGATTATCTCTATGAGAGTAGCCCTGACAGACTATCTGCAGGATGGCATCTGTCTCTTTAGGAATCCATATCTTTGGTTATATAATGTTTCCCTGAAAGACCCAGCATGTTTTACGTGTGTTCCTCATATAAGCCCTACTTAAGAGCCTGCACAGCCCCCTGCCCACCCATTCTGTCTGATTGCTCGCAGTGCCACTATCACGAGGCAAGGCAGGATGGTGATAGAGTTACCCACCCACCCCACACTGGCTTACCTCAGGGCCCCTGCAGCCAGGCCATCCACACTCCGACACCTACCTCACGGTGGCTGCACTAGCAGCCATGTGCAGTAAAGCTCCATGGCTGAAGGCCCACTCATTCTGCTTGCTCATGGTCACGACAGGACAGGAAGCCCGGTGGTGTGGTGGTGCCATGGCTGTGAGGCAGATGTTGGGGCTTGGATGGCCTGGTAGTGGGAGCCCTGATGTAAGCTGGTGGGGGTCATATAGGGCAACTCTACTCACCTCCTTGCGATGGTGGCACTGGCAAGCCACGTGGCCTCCTGCCCAGTTGTGAGCAAGAAATGGGCCTCCAGTACATGGGGGGGGGGGGAAGAGACATTCCTCAAAAATAAGCCCTGGTGCTTATTTGGGGATCCAAAAGAAATAGGACCTGGGCTTATTTTCAGGGAATACTGTATATATTTCCCTTATTTTCAGGGAATACAGGTATACTGTATTAAGAATATGAGACAGATAATAATTCAGACTGTGTCCCCAAATACCCTTGTTGGCTCCAGCATATGAGGCACTTTAAAGTTTTTCTAAACTCTCTTCATATATTTTTATGTTATTCTTTTATTTAATAAACATTTTATTTAAAAATATATCTGTAACAAAAACGGAAAGAAATTTCAAAATTATTGTCCTGATTATTATTTCAAATGTGTTTAAAGCATAGACGTTTGAAAGACTAGTAAAGCTGAAATGAAAAATCACTTTTCATCCAATATCATCATATTGAAATACTCACCTATATAGACCCTCCTGCTGTATCTTTGCATTAACAATAACACAAAGACATGCAGAGGAATAAGGTTGATGATGAAAACATAACCACCCCATGCAGAAACCTGTGAAAAATACAGTAAGCATTAAGATTTAGTTCATGTTTACAATGTTATCTTGATAAACATGAGTTACTGAAAACTGAGAATTCAAGCTATATATAATAACAAGGTACTTTGACCCACAGGAAGAACTTATAAATCAAAGAACTTCCATCAGAAACGGATTAAGTAATATATAAAATAGGTTAGCTGAAAGTATTACATAAAATGATATATTTCAATTTTCTGACAATTTTTATTCTATTGTGTGTTCAGTTTACAGCGCTCTATAAATTCAATTAATAATGGTTCATAAAAAATCCCTGATGTTATTATATTTTATGTTTATCTTTTGTTTCAAAATATTCTAGAATAAAACTCTCCCTTTTACTACATTGCCAATTTTCTCCAAGACAGCGACAGTATTATTACAATAGGATACAGAAAGAGGGGATAAGCATGACTAGTTTGAATGAAGACATATCATTTCAGACCCAGAAGTAACTCCAAGTATTTATTCCAGTTACTATAAGAACAGATTTGTAACAATGTAATGGTGCCTATATCTACTTGCCTTTATTTTATCTCTATTACCATGTTTCTTTGAAAATAAGACTGGGTTTTTATTTTCTTTTGACTCCCCCTCCAAATGATTAGGCTTCTTTTGGGGGTGTCTTTATTCGCCTCCATGTACCAGTAGGAGGCAGAAGGGCAAGTAGCCCCTCCCCCCATCCATGAAGCAACTGCTTCATGGATGCCACTCAGGCCACTGCCTCCAGCAAGCATGGCTGCTTTTGCAGCCACAAAAGTGGCAAGAGGCCCAACGACGTGCCCCACACCTAATGGTGTGATGGTCGCAGCAGGCCATCCCATCATCCATAAAGCTGATAATCTGTGCTGAGCTTGAGAAAAGGATGGCAGGCAGAAAAATCCCCCTCTTCATTTTCCTACAGTTTGCCAAAAAATTTTGAGCCTTCAGAGTTGCAATCCTGGGATATGCTGAAGGCTAGGAATGGAACCTTTTTGGTGAATAGTAGGAAAATGGAGTAGGGGTTTTTTCTACCTGACATTTTCCCTTCAGTCTGTGCTGAGCTTGAGGAAAGGATAGCAAGCAGAAAAATCTCCATCCCCATTTTCCAGCTATTCACCAAAAAGGCTCCATTCCAAGCCTTCAGCATTGCAATCCTGGGAGCCTTTTTGGTGAATGGCAGGAAAATGAGGAGGGGGATTTTTCTGCCTGTCATCCTTTCCTCAAGCTCAGAATAGACGGACATTACAAATAGGCTCCTTTCTGAGCCTTCAAGTGTTGCAGTCCTGAGATGTGCGTCCTTTTCTCAAGCAACATTTGACTGTTTGAAATGAACAGGCTGTGTCCCGAGTGAAGGAACGAGAGACAGCTCTCGGCCCTCACTGACTCAGCTGATCCACGGATTCAATTAAGGGACCAAGCAGCCAGGAGGTAGACTGGGGAAGGGAAGGGTTGCCTCCTGTGCTGGCCATAGCCACTCCTTCACTAGGGCTTATTTTTTGGGTAAGCATATATCAGACTCCTTCCCAGTCAAGCTCGGGCTTATTTTCAGAGAAACACAGTAACATTATTATTAAAGTTTATTATTAAAGTTTCTAAGGTTATCATTGTCTTCGCCAAAACTTTTTAAACTATCTCTTAATTAGGTAGGTTTAATATTTTTATAGTATAGAAACAGTATGACTTTAATGAGATAACTATGAAATAACATGGAAAAAGAACTAAAATCCTTCTCCTTTCAATAATTCAACAAATGTAATTAACAAGTCAAAGGGCATGAAAGTGGTTAATAATACCAAGTCATTATCAATTCCTTGTTGATCCTTGTTTAATAATTATCTGAAATTCCTGAAGAAAATCAGCTGCTGTACGATCATCTCACTATTTGTTTCACTATTGGGCAACCCTGTCACTAATTTGCAGAGACCTCTTATTAAAACTTATCAATTCACATTTCTGTTGAGAATGCTAACTCAGATATACAAGAACGGTCACAATAACATAAAACCATACCAATTTTCTAAACTAAGGTTGTATTTTAGAACAAAGGTGTCTATTTATGCTACCATTAGTCTACTTTGTACCTTAAATACCTCTGCACTCTACAAAGCTAAGAGGTGAAGAGGAAAGTAGTATTGCTTGCCTTTTAATTTTTACCTTGCACAGAACCATCATGTTTGAAAGAATATGTTTAAAAGAATAAGAGAAAATAAATACTAATCTCTGCATTAGGTAGGTTTTTCCAACTTAAATGAAATCTGAATTTTCAACAAGTTAAAATACTTGTGCTAAAACTTAATTTATTCATAAAAACAGTGAACTAATTAAAATGAGACCATTATAAAATTATTTTCTACTACTTACCATGTAGAAGTAGGATAAGCAGCAGCAAATAGTCCAGAAAACAGATCCAGTTTTCACTGACTTCACCTTAAAAAGTTGTGAATTTTTATTATAATAGAAAATACAAATCATGCAAATATAAAATATTTTATTTGAATGTTTTTAGAATTTACTATTTTTTCTAGATCAGAGAAAAATCAGCTGATCTGCAACAAAAATATTTTAGCTGTATCTTGGAATATCTCAACACCTCCCCCTCTTCCTGCAGGGCCTTCTGGCAAAGCATGGATGAACATTCATTTTATTTTGAAAGGAAAAGCAAACGGCAGTAGAAAAATTGTGTTTGTTATATTTATTTCTAGTGACTATTAGGACAAATTGAAATTATTTTGCACATGCAAATTTTAAGAAGAGTAAGCTAAATTTATATACAGTACTTACCCACAAGTAATACGTGAACTGCAGTGCAAATATAGCTATCCCTTCATTGTCAAAAGATCCTGCAACAGATCGTGATATGTAACCTGGTACAATAGCAATAAAACAAGCAGCTAAAAGCCCTGCACCCTGGTTCCACAGTTCTCTGGTAAGCAGGAAAGTAGAAATTGATGTAAGGCCGCTAAAAACTGGTGCAAGGAAGACACATACATCTCTTATATGGACAGTTATATTCAGCATATTCAAAATCCAATGTATAAGGCCAGCTGTAACCATCAGCCCTGGGTATACCTAGAAAAGGAGAGAAAAAACAATTAACTATTCTGTTTCCCAAAAATAGCTCTATCTCGAAAATAAGCCCTGGTACGATTTTAATTTGTGCACCTAATATAAGGCCTACCCCAAGATAAGTCCTGCCTAAGTGCCTGTGTAGCCAGCTGCCCACACATTCTGTCTGTTTACTGCCGACACGAGGTGAGGTGGGATGGAGCTGCCTGCACTGACTACCTCAGGGTTCCCGCAGCTAGGCCATCCATGCCCCAATACTTGTCTTGTGGCAGCAGCACCAGCACCCAAATGGGCAGCTGGCCCATTTCTGTTTGCTCACGGCTGCAGCAGAGCAGGAGGCCGAGTGGACATGAGGCAAGGCAGGTGTCAGTGTGTAGGTGCTGGTGCAGGGGGCATGAAGCAGCTCCAACCCCCTGCCTCATGGTAGTAGCATGGGCTTGCTGCATGGCCCCCTGCATGCTGCGAGCAAGCAGAAGTGGGCCTGCCTTACATGGAAAAAAAGACACCTTGAAAATAACCCCCAGTTCTTATTTTGGGGCCCAAAAGAAAATAATACCTGGCTTTATTTTTCGGGAAACACAGTTGTATTGTAATACACACATATTCAATTGACATTAAACAGGAAACTTCTTCAAATAGTAAGAACACACACGCACAAAATTATATTATAAAAACATGAAATTCCAAGTATTTTACTAACCTATATAAACTGAAATCAAACATGTTATTTAGCACTATAGCAAAACAATGTCCATATCAAAGAGTAAGACTTGATTTTTAAAAAGCTGTATTATTCTCAATATCAAGAACATAAAACATGCTAACTTTATGTCTAGATTGTCTATTAAGAAAACTTTTCCCTCAATTTCTTCTATAGATATATTTAGAAGTTCAAATGGGCAAAAGCTAAATTCTAGATAAAAGCATACATAAAATGTGAAACTTAGCTGATTCAACAGCAATGAAAAGATAAGGTAAAGATCTATGGCAAGTTAGATGTTTCAACTGGCTGATGAAAATATCTCTGAAGGAAGGAGAGATCAGAGGATCATCCATTTATGCTCTGGATAGCTGCTCCTCATAAACAAAGTAAATGAGCTTTTGTACTTAACTGAGAATCTTTGGAGCAATGGGGATATTAATGTCCCCTAAACCAGTGGTCGCCAACTGGTGGGTTGGTGCCCACTTGTGGTCTGTGAGAAATGTCACCCCCAAAGCAATTAATCCAGGCTGTACGGGAACACAAGGCTGCGCCACCTACATGACCCATGGGAATACGGGGGCCCCCATGGCTTGCCCACCCTTTGGCTGAGCACAAACTTTAGTAGAGCTATATGAGCTGGAACTGGAAGGTAAGACCAACAGCAGGGGAGGGAAATCTTCCCCGGGGTGGCTTGCTGACATTGGTGGGAAATTCAGTCCCATATTCCAGAGCTGCAGTAACCCCAGGACTGGGTCTTTGGTCATCCTGGAGTAGTTCTGGGATAACCAAAGGGCCAGTCTTGTGATTGCTGCAGCTCTGGAATATGGGACCAGTCCATGGTTGAGTTGGAAATCTCCTTGACGGCCAGGACAAGGTAATGGTGTTGTTGTGGCAAAAGGGGGGCATAATTAAACCACCACATTTGGAACTACTGTTCCAAGCTGAGGGTTACAGTCAAATTCCCCACTTTTGTTGGTGTTCTGGGAAGACGTGGCTCAGGGATACAGGGGTTCCCTCTGCGCAAGCAGACGAGTCAGCAGGGCACTGCTCAAACTGATGCCTGGGCTCAAAGGACTTCCTCCAGCCTTGGGAGGGGTGCTGCTTCTACCTTGCTCCCCTTCAGGTAAACCCAGCCAGGCACCACGGGAAAATGTTGTACCCTCCTGTTAAGAATGATAGTCACCTAACAGTTGGCAATATATAAACCAGGATAGTTATTTAATACTGTTGTATCTTTAAGAGCATACTGTAACTATGATTGGCTGAGGTTCCTCCGATGGCCATAAGATGGAGCCAGAAACCTGGTTTGTTCTCTTCTTGCATTTCTCTATTGCCTTTTGCCTAATGGTCATTCTGCTTGGATTGCTGTGAGTCTTGCAAACTGTTAACAAACTCCATTTACTGAACTTTGTTCATGATACTGGACTTCATTTTTGGGTTATCCCTGGACTGATTGTATTGAATACTACTTGCTTTAACCATGTATGATTAGGACTGTTTGTTGGACTTTGTTTACCTGTTTACAGGAAGTAAAACCTACATTTCACTATTCAGTGTCTCTGTTTGCTGGTTGTATATTATTCCTGACCACTCTCACTACGTTTCCCTGAGTGAACTCATTCTCCTAACGGGGAATACCTCAACACTGGTTATGGGCCCAGGCTCAGATAACTGAGAGTTAGTGTGAATACACAGTACCGTATACAGACAGATGTTTACTGTTTAATTGTGGGTTACTGTCCTGGTAAAAATGGCACAAGACCAGTCAACAAGTTTATCACTGATAATCCAGTTGGATGAAACAAACTATGTTTCCTGGTCTAGGAAGTGCAGTCTACTTCTGCGTAGGGAAGGGTTATTGCAGTTCATGATCCACCGGATTTAAATGCTTGAGATCCAAATAATGAGGACAATGCCAAAAAGTTACTTGACTTTAAACGGAACAACGAACAAGCTCTTTGTATAATTGGACTAACACTGAGTGACCAGCAGTTGGTCCATATTCATGGAGAAGAGTCTGCTGCTAGGTGTTGGGAGAATTTGAAGAGGATTTATGTTCATGACTGCATAGGTGCACACATACACCTTACATTCAGAAACTGTTCAGAACACGTCTTCTGAAAGGTGGAGATATGTTAGCTCATTTGAACTTCATGAAAAGAACTTTTCAAGAGCTACATGAAAACGAACTGATTTTTTTCAGAGCTACATCAGGTTTACATCATTCTTTCCTCATTGGATAAAAGTTATGATGATTACATATCTTCACTGGAAGTCCTGCCCAGAGATAAACTGACATTAACTGACATAACTGGACGATTGTTAGAAGAGGCAAGAAGAAGACTGGATAAAGACCAACTGAGAGAGAAACAATCACAAGAAGAGGATTTGTTTTCAACTGCCTATACTGTAAGGAAATGTTTTTCTTAGGGGGCTAGGGGACATATAGCTAGATTCTGTAAGAAAGGCAAACAACAGAATACTGATAATCACCAGAAAGCTAAAAAGAATGTTAATTTGGCTATGTCTAGCAATTCAATTGTAAACCATGGTTTGTGGGTACTTGATAGTGGGGCGTTGCAGTGCATTACTAGAAATAGAGAGAGGCTTGTAAAGATGTTCATGAGTAAGCAGCATGTATCAATGGCAAATGGATGGAAGATGAAAGCGTGAAGGTATTGCATTTTGGTGAAGGTATTGCATTCAGGTGAAGGTATTGCATTTTGTTCTTGTATAAATGAACATATAACTATATTATATGTACCTAAACTGAAATCTAATTTATTACCAGTAAGGGCTTTAGTTAATCTTGGTTATGTAGTAACCTTTAGGGGAGATAACTGTATAATAGAAAAAGAGGGTAAAAACATTACTGCTACTTTAAGGCCTGGTCCCACTGGCCGACGGATGCAAAACATATGCATAAAGGACACAGCGGATTAGCAAAATTTTGGGATGGCTCCATCCGTTGTCATCTGCTCCAAAAAGTGGCAAAAATTTGCATAAACAGAACAGAAAAGAACGGAAAAGAACAGACGTGGGTAGTATGTAGCGGGGATGTTAAACGGATGTTCATAGGAAGCCTAGCGGATCACAGCGGATGGAAGCGGATGACACCTCAAAAGGGCTTCCAGGGGAGAATTGCAAAGTGGACGCATAGCGGAAGGGGCACATGCATAGTGGATGAAGTGGATGCATCACGCACTCCTATAGAAAACAAGGGATGCCGCGCAGATGTATATCGGATGCAAAACGTTCACTGTACATGCGGGGAATTATGAATTGCATCAGCTCCGTGGATATAAAAGGATGCAGCACGCATCCAGTCAGCATACAGGGGAAAGACGTGCTGCCACATACATCTTGCAGGAAAACCATGGTTCGTCAGTCAGGCAAGAAGAGGAAGCCCGTGCCTACTTGTTCAAGCCCTGGCAAGGTGAAGAAGGCCAGAACCAGCATCCCACCCCCTGGCACTGACTCTGAAGCTGCTGCTGCTGTGGTAGACCAGCCCCAAGGCCCTCAAAGCCCTGCTGCTGAAGGCCCTGTTGCTCAAGCCTCTGAAGGCCCTGCTGAAGCCCCTACCAGAGGGAGGAAGAGGCAAGGGAAGGAGAAGGGAGAGAGGAGAAAGGGCCTCTGGAGAAAGGGCCACAGACTGTATCGGGATACCAAGAAAAAGCAGGCAGCTTGGAGAGACAAGGCAGAGAGCCTGGGGTACACTGCAGAAGTACTCCTTGGATGGTGGAAGCACATGCACATCTGGCATGGCAAGCTACACCTCAAGAAATCCAGGCAGGCCGCTGTCAAGCTCACTGACCAGGAGATGTATGTCATGGCCAAGTGCAGTTTTTCCTGGAGGGTGAGATCCACCACCGAGAAGGAGCCCCTCTGAGACCCCTCTCCCTCAGACAGCCCACAGACAGCCAATCCTCTTCCAGCCAGGAGCCAGCTGCCGTGTCCAGGCAGGTATCTTCAGAGGGCCCCACAGCAAAGACCCCCCCGACAACTGCACTCCCCATGCCGGCAGACTTGGAGGTTCCCGGGGAGAATGACACCCTGCTGTCACAAATGGAGGAAGCAGCAGCCACCAGAGGAGAACCTGCCCCCACCCCCACCCCCAGCTCCAGAGGATGCAGGCAGAAAAGCAGATTGGAGGACCAGAACCACAGTGTGCTGTTGGAGATCAGGGACACAATGAAGACCAGCACAGAACTTCTCTCTCAGCTGGTCCACTTGGACAGAGAATCCTCGGGCCGGAAGCTGCTTCTTCCCTTCACATGAAGCTCTGTTGGGGCCTTGCACATCCACAGTGTCTATCAGGTTTCGTCCTTGCCTCCATTCACCAGGCTCCATGTCCCCATTGCCTTGTTGGTGGTCCACAAGCCTGTTCTGCAACACTGGGTAGCGGGTGCGCATGAGATTGTGCAGGATGCAGCAAGCTTCCACAATGCTCCTCACAGTCTGTGGGTCATGTTGCATGGTGGTGAGAAGTATCTGGAACCTGTTGGCCAGGATGCCAAAGGTGTTCTCCACCACCTGTCTTGCCCTGTACAGCCTGTAGTTGAAGATCCTCTCTTCACGAGTGAGGTATCTTGAACTGTACGTCTTCATGAAGTAGATACTGAGGGAGAAGGCGTCATCACCAATGATGAAGTAAGGCACATCTTGTGTGTCATTGGGTAGGGGGTCTGGACCTGGAAAACCCATGATGAGGTTGCGTTCCAGCCCATCCTTGAGGTCATTTGTGTTATATAACTGGCCATCTGAGGCTGACCCGTTGCCTGAAGCATCGATGTAGATGAACTTGTAGTCAGCATTAACCATGGCAAAGAGGATGATACTGAAGAAGCCCTTGTAGTTGTAATAAGTGGAACCTGAGTTGGCTGGAGCTTTGCAGGCCACATGCTTCCCATCTATGGCTCCAACGGTGTGGGGAAAGTTCCACCTCTGATACCATTCTTCTGCAAGTTTTCTTCAGCCTTGTTCAGTAGTGGGGCACCTGAGGAGCTCCTCCATGTATTCTTCAATGATGGCCTGCACCACTTCTCTGACCACTTTGCTGATGCTGTTGTGTGGCACCCTCCATGCATACTGCATGTTTCTGTATGTGGTTCTAGAGGCCAGGTGGCGCAGAGTCAGTGCCACCTTCAGTCCAGGGTCCAGGTTGGGACGGAAGTTGGTGCTAGGCTTGGTCAACCTGGGTCTCAGACGCTCTACAACTTCGTCAAACATGGCTGGTAGCATCCTCATGAAGTGATGGAATGCACGAGGGTCTTCATTCCTCAGCTCCACCATCAACTGGTCATACAGTCCAAACTCCATTCTTCTCACGATCCATCCTCGGACCCACACAGCTCTTGGACGTCTCCTTCTTCTCCTTTTGTGTAAAACTTGATACAGTATGAACAGGTTTTGGTTCTGGTGATGAATGAGTACAGCTACCATACGGACTGTGTCATGATCCATGGTGGAGAACAATTGATGATGTTGAAGAGCAAGACCAAGGGTGAAGAGGTCTGTACACCACGGCTGCTGGACTCATACTGAGATCCAGATGATTTTCGCCCCCTTTTTATAGAAAATATCGGTTGTCCGCTAGGTGTCCTTCTACTCACTCTAGACATACTCCAGACATCCTAAATATATGAGATACATCCCAGATACAAACGTTTTGTCCATTTTGAATACTTTATATACAAGATTCATACGCTTACATCCTTTCTATTTCCATGCTACTAACGCTGTGTAGATGTTCCGTGTACCTTTTGTTTCCTCCCTCTTTCCGTTTTCAGCTGCAGCGGATGTGAGTTGAGGGGATGGCCAGAGGATGCAGAGATGATACAGCAGACGTTTAATGGATGATAACGGACATAGCACATTTGTTGCCCGTATATGTCGTGGATGTACATCGTATGCGACGGAAAGTTCATCCATTCACAAAGTTTTGTGCAGCTCAAAACTTCTTGCGCAGATGAAATTGCAGTGGACAGATGCTCGACGGATAGAGCATATGAAACACGTATGCAGTGAGTACACAATGGATGCATAGCATTTTCAAATGGATGGCAAGCTTTTTTTAATGTTTTACATCCTCTTTACATCCTAAGTGCAGTGGGACCGGGCCTTTAGAGAATGATTTATATGTGATAAATAATGATCAGATTCTAAACTCAATTTACAACAATGATAAGCCACATCATGATTTTATGTATGGATGTCAGGAGCACATTAATTTCAAAATGCTGAAAAAAAAACTGTTAAATTGTCAGAGGGAGTAAAATTAAAACCCTGTAGCATGTACTTAAACTGTAATGCATGTAATCAGGAAAAAAGCAAGGTTACTCCTGGAAACAGACTGAGTGGCTTTAAGACCAAAGAATCTTTAGAGGTTGTTTTTGCTGACATAATTGGTCCTGAGAAACCCAGTTTGGGAGGTGCCTGCTATGTTTTGAGTATTATGGACTCATGGTATGGTTTCTGCTTTCTAATGAAAAAACAAAGCAGGAATGTTCCAACATTTCTTTAACTGGCTAAGATTTGCAGAAAGGAAAATGAGACATAGGGTAATTATCTTAGTTACAGATAATGGGACTGAGTTTATTCATAATATATTCCAAACGATGTTGAAATTGTCTGATATCAGGCATAAGCATTCTGCACCTTACAGACCACAATATAACTTGTTTATGGAATGAAGGGGACAAACGTTACAAGTAATGGCTTGCACTACGTTATCTGATTCAGATTTGCCTGAAACACTATGGGGTGAAGCCATAATGTGTACCAACAATGTGTTAAACAATGTGGTGAACACAACAACTGGTGAATTGCCATTCACTCATTGGCATAGCAGAAAACCAAATGTAAGTTAGCTACACATGTTTGGAACTCCAGGTTAGCTACACATGTTTGCATATTCCCTTACAAGTAAGACTGAAAAGGAAATTATTTTTCGTAGGTTACGAGGCCAACCATAGATAGTTTAGATTCTGGGATCCAGGCACAGCTAATATTTACTGTTAAATATTAGCACGTTGGGTGGCATAAACTAGAACAGGAACATAATATGAGCACGTTGGGTGGCATAAACTAGAACAGGAATCCAACAATGATGTTGTTATCGACACCCAAGTCGTTCCTAATGATGAGATAAACTATCAATCGCCATTAAAGAGGAAGAACAGGCACAGGAAGAGGTAGAAGAACAGGAGCAGGTGGAACAGGAGAGTCTTCCAGTAAGCCCTGAGTTGCCTAGACGTTCAACCCATGTAACACAACTACCAGATAGATATAAGGCTAGTATAGTATGCCAAGTAAATATAGTTCCTACTAACTATAATGAGCTGAAACTATATGCTGCTAAGGATCAGGCTGCTTGGCAGGAAGCAATAAGGAACTGAAATCCTTACAAAGTTTGGAGGTATATGAAAATGTCAGGTTTCCACCAGGTGAGCATGCCACAGGGTGTAAGTGGATTTATAAAATTAAGACAGGTGTGGATGGGACTGTTACTCATAAAGCCAGGTTAGTAGCACAAGGGTTCAATCAGTCAGCCAAAGACTACGTAGAGGTGTTTGCACCTAGTCTAAAAAATACCACATTACGAGCAGCATTAGTGTGGGCAGCTAAGAATAAATATACAATAAATCATTTAGATGTGGAGATGGCATATCTTCCATTGCAACATACTATATATTTAAAGAAGCCTTTGGGGATAAAAACTGACAACAAAACTGATTGCTGGATATTAAAAAAAAGAGTCTATATGGCTTGAAGCAATCAGGCTATGAATGGAACTAATGCATAGTGAAGGGTTTAACAAAGATAGATTTTGTTGCTGGCATGGCTGATCCATGTTTATTCAAAAAGGAAAGTGATGGTGTAACTTAATTGTTGCTATTGTTCACTGATGACATAGTATTAATCACTAAGACTGATCAAGAAGCTACTGAGATTATTTCGCTGTTAGAAAAGAAATTTAAAATAAAACATTTAGGTGAGATTTAAAAGTATCTTGGTTTGGAAATAGATAAAACTAAGGGAGGCTAAAAAATCTCACAGGCAGATAAAATTAATCAGTTACTGAATAACTTTAAAATGGAACTTTATAAGCCGGCTAAGATGCCAATGAGCCAGGAGTTTAGCCACAGTGATGTGCAAAGTCCTGTTTTTGATAAAGACATTTATCAATCATTGATTGGTAGCTTATCCTATCTTACTAATTGGTGTAGACCAGACATAGCATATAGTGTCAACCAATTAGCCAAGTTTAATGCTGAGCCTACTGAAAGACACTGGCAAGTTGCTAAGTGTGTGATGAGATATCTTAAACGATGTATTATGCATTATATTTGGAGCCTCAGGATGAACTAAATTTAACTGCATATGTTGATGCAAGTTTCGTTAGATGTACCTACACATAAATCAATGTCAGGTAAGGAAAGGTGTTAATTGTATGGCGGTCTATTCGACAAAAACATCTAAGCTTATCAACAATGGAGGCTGAATTATCATGTTTGTCTCTATTATGTACGGACTTTGTATGTTATAAACAACTAATGACAGACATGGGAATTAATGTAAATGAACCTATAGTTGTATATGAAGACAACCAATCAACAATTCAGATGGCTCCCAATTTCACTGTAAAGACAAGATCAAAACACACTGATCTACAATATCTAAATGTAAGACAATGTGTTCAAAGTAAAATGATTAAACAGGAGTACTGCATGTCAGAGAATAACATTGCAGTTCATTTTACAAAAGCCCAAAGCACTGTAAAACATAAGGCTTGCTGTGGGGAATATGGACTTAAACTGTAGTTTTATATATTGTCCTATCCAAAGGGGAGAATGTTAGGAATGATAGTCACCTAACAGTTGGGTTGGCAATATATAAACCAGGATAGTTATTTAATACTGTTGTATCTTTAAGAGCATGCTGTAATTGTGATTGTCTGAGGTTCCTCTAACAGCCATAAGATGGAGCCAGAAACCTGGTTTGTTCTCTTCTTGCATTTTCCTATTGCCTTTTGCCTGATGGTCGTTCTGCTTGGATTGCTGTGAGTCTTGCAACCTGTTAGCAAACTCTGTTTACTGAACTTCATTTATGATACTGGAGTTCGTTTTTGGATTATCCCTGGACTGATTGTATTGAATACGACCTGCTTTAACAGTATATGATTTGGACTGTTTGTTGGATTTTGTTTAGCCGTTTACAGGAAGTAAAACCTACATTTTACTATTCAATGTATCTGTATGCTGGTTGTGTGTTATTCCTCACCACTCTGTTTCCCTGAGCGCACTCATTCTCCTAACAGGGAATATCTCAACACCTCCCCCACTTCCTGCAGGGCCTTCTGGCAAAGCATGGAGGAATGAGACATTAATTTTGGAAAATAAAGTATTTTTCATGAAAGTATCTTTTAAAAAAACAAGAGACCAGACCTTTATGTAAATGATAATTATTATTAAAGTAGATAAGTGATGGATTTCAGAAAATAAGATGACAAGGATAATAAAAGCCAGGCTGTATGAATGTAACTACAGGGAGCTAACTGAGACAAGTATTAAAAATAGAAAAAAGCAAAACTGAAAAAAAGGAAAAGTCTTTTACTTTATTGCTGTTATTGACATATTTTCAATTTCTCATAAGGGCAAACACAAGGAAAGCTGCAAGATTAGGAGACGGAAAGAGAAGTTTGCTAGGACAACTTACAGGTAAGGGTATTTAATTAGATTTATTGCAGAGAATGTTTGAAGCATTTGGTAAAAAAGGGACTATACCAGTTGCCAAAAGTTTTAAAGCTTTTAAAAAGGAAATGGAAGAAGGATGTGCCAGACAGAAAAAAAAGGAGGGGAGGGGGGTATGAAAGAAGTGAAGAAGATAGAAGAATCCATAGAAAATTGGCTGGAGATCTAAAGTAAAGTATTGACAAAGTCGAAGGTTTGGGAAGTAAGTCAGAAGTTGCAAATACATAAAGATTTGGATTAACTGATATTACTGGAATTGAGAGAAAAAGAATTTTATATAATGTTTACAGCAATTCAGAAATATGTGGAGAATATATAAAAGATTGGTAAACAATCTAATTTCCTAGATTGGGATGAAAATGACACCAAGACAAAAATCGATAAGGTTTATAGAATCAATATATGATTTGCAAAATTAAGAAATATTCCAAGGAATGCTGTTGATCACTCTGTTAGGAAGAAGAGCACAGATCAAGTATTACAGCAGCATTTTAATATTAAATTTATTACTGACAATAGAGACATCATTGGACTTAAAGAAATTGCACTTCTTTGGGAAATTACTAATTTCATACATACAGAACAGTAGAGAAAGTAAATCTGCTTACTCAAACCTTAGGATGTCCAATGACTATTGAAACTATTGATAGGTAGCTGTTAAAGGCAGCTGTTGATAGGTAACTGTTAAAGGTCCTATACTGCAGTTCTTTTTCAACTGACAATCAAAGATTACAGAATGCATATAGTTTTATGTATTTTATCCTTGCTAGCACTCATAAACTTGAGGATAGAGTGGTTTTAAAAGTCCCAGGTTCACTTGTGAGTCAGCCATCCTCAGGAAAACAACTGAATGCCAACTTCAAAAAGGGATCCATTCCTCTTTGCAATTCACTGACATTAACACCAACAATGTCCACCAAAAATGAGAAACAATAGTCTACCTCCGTGATGGCGAACCTATGGCACACCTGCCGGAAGCGGCACACAGAGCCATTTCCCCTGGCAGGTAAGAGCTTGCCTAGAAGAGACCCACTGCACATGCATATATGCCACCACCACCCAAATTTGATTGTCAGGATCTGGCACACATGTGCAGGGGGGTGCATGGGAGACTTGTGCACATGCACAGAGACATAAAACATGTTGTGGGTCACGTGCACATGCACAGATGGATGGCACAGGAGGGTGAAGGCACACAGTGGGGGAATCACGTGCACATGTGCAGAGATGTGCTGCGTGCAGCGGGGGAATCATGTACGCATGCACAGATGTGCAGCACACGGCAAGGGAATCATGTGCGCATGTGCAGGCGCGCAGCATACTGCAGGGGGGTTGTGCACACCATGCGCTGGGGTTAGCACACATTGCATTCTGGGTATTGGCATGCATACGCAAGTGCAGGAGCATGTGTGCACTTATTGGCACATGAGCTGAAAAAGGTTTGCTACCACTGGTCTATCTGAAGGGAAAGAAAGAAGCCCAAATATATATGATATAACAACCTGAACAAAGTGAAAATTAGAGATCATTATCTACTCCTAAGATCTATTAGACTGGCTACAATAAGCACATGTCCCTATAAAAAGAGATTTAAATGCTTACAATCTAATCAAAATGAAAGATGGTGAAGATATTTAACAGCCTTTAATATAAGTTATGGAAAGATTGAACACACAATGATGCATTTCAACAAGGTTAACTGTGAAGCTATTTTTTCATGATTGACACTTTCAAGTTGTTTAGATATTATTTATCATTTATTTGGCTGACATGTCCATTTATTTGAAAGATCCCTCCTTGCATGTAATCAATGCTAGAAATTCATTGCAGAAATTACAGGTTAATAAGCTTTTTGCTAAATTAGAAAAAATGTGCATTTGATCTTACTCAACTGGACTATTTGGGCTACAGAATATCCACAAAAGGCATACAAATTGATCCAGCAAAGGAACAGAGTGTTCTATCCTGCGCACCCATGTAATACAACGATATGTGGTGCTTTAAGGCTTTGCTAACTTCTGCAGAAAACTCATCCCTAATTTTGCGAAGCTTGCAAAAACATTATTATAACTCCTGAGAAAAGGCCTGCGATTCTCCTGGTCAAGAACAAGTTATATTTCAACAATTAAAGCAGCTTGTAATTTCTCAACTCCTCCTCTATCCTCCTGATCTTCCCACCCCTTTGGTATGCAAACAAATTCACCAGGTATAGCAATTTAGAGAAAGAGAGAGAAGGCAGTTACATCCACGTGCATTTTACTTCAGAGCATTCAGAATGAAATTATGACATCATCAATAAAAAGCTGTTGGCAGTAAAATTAACTTTCAAGTATAAGGACACTTTTTGGAAGGAACAGCCCATTCTAAGCAAATCTTTATAGACCTTTTTCTTTTTCCTTTGACTTTTACATCTCATATGTTCCAGACTCCAAGAACAAACTTCCATATGCCCTCTTGCATAAGCTGGAGAATAAAATTCCTCAGTTACATCCTCTTCCCCATCCCTAAAGCCCATGTCACACTGCACCAACGGATGGAAAGAGGATGTAAAATGGAGAGAAACACTTGCCATCCGTTGGTTAACGCGATGCATCCGTTCTGTACTCACTGCGTCCGTTTTTCTTCCTCTCTATCCGTCCAGCATCCGTCGACTGAGGTTCCATCCGCTCAAAAAGTTTTGAGCTGCTCAAAACTTTTTGAGTGGAAAATGTATCCAACGCGTCTGTTCTGCATCCACTACGCATAAGGGGAACTTCCGTTTTACATCCGTCGTCATCCGTTACGCGTCCGCTACGTCTGCTAGGCATCCGCTGCGCATCCACGCAACTCAAATCCGCTCCAGCAGAAAGCGGACACAGGGAGTAAGCGAAATGGACGCGGAACGGACACAAGGCGTTAGTAGCACGGACGGAGAAAGGATGAAAGCAGATGCAGCTCGCAAATAAAGCATTTAAAACGGAAAAAACGTTTGCAGAGGGGACCTATCTCAGATATTAAGGATGTCTAGAGGAAGCCTAGAGGATGGAAAAGGACACATAGTGGAAAACCTATATTGCCTCTAAAAAGGGGGAGCAACTCACCTGCATCTCACTTTCAGTCCAACAGCCCTGCTGTGCAGACCTCTGCAGCCTTCATCTGGCTCTTGTTCTTCCACAGCATCCAGTCATCTCCACCATGGATCGTCACACACTCCTTTTGGTAGCCACCATTGTTCTGCAACAGTGCGAAGCCATCTACAGCCTCTTTCAATTGTTCTACGGGAAGAAAAGAAGGCGGCCAAGAAGCGTCTGGGTCCGAAGATGGATTGGGAGAAGAGCAGAGTACGGACTGTACAACAAGCTGATGGTGGAGCTGAGGAACGAAGACCCTCATGCATTCCAGAACTTCATGAGGATGCCTCCAGCCATGTTTGACGAAGTTGTGGAGCGGCTGACACCCAGGTTGACCAAGCAGAGCACCAACTTCTGGCCCAGCCTGGACCCTGGGCTCAAGGTGGCACTGACTCTGCGCCACCTGGCCTCAGGGACCACCTACAGGAGCATGCAGTACGGCTGGAGGGTGCCACACAACACCATAAGCATTGCGGTCAGAGAAGTGGTTCAGGCCATCCTCGAAGAATGCCTGGAGGAGCTCCTCCAGTGCCCCTCCACTGAAGAAGGATGGAAGAAAGTTGCAGAGCAGTGGTATCAGAGGTAGAACTTCCCCCACACCGTTGGAGCCACAGATGGGAAGCACGTGGCCTACAAACCTCCAGCCAAGTCGGGGTCCACTTATCACAACTACAAGGGCTTCTTCAGCATCATCCTCTTCGCCATGGTCGATGCTGACTACAACTTAATGTACACCGATGCTTCAGGCAACGGGTCAGCTTCAGATGCCCAGGTATACAACGCCAGTGACCTCAAGGAGGGGCTGGAATGCAACCTCAACATGGGCTTCCCAGATCCAGACCCCCTGCCCAACGACACACAAGATGTGCCCTACTTCATCGTGGGGGATGACGCCTTCTCCCTCAGAACCTACCTCATGAAGCCCTACACTTCCAGATGCCTCACCCGTGAAGAGAGGATTTTCAACTACAGGCTGTCCAGGGCAAGGCGGGTGGTGGAGAACGCCTTTGGCATCCTGGCCAACAGGTTCCAGGTACTTCTCACCACCATGCAGCATCGCCCACAGACCTTGAGGAGGATCGTGGAAGCTTGCTGCATCCTGCACAATCTCATGCGCACCCGCTACCCAGTGTTGCAGAACAGGCTCATGGACCTCCAACAAGGCAATCGGGACATGGAGCCTAGGGAATGAAGGCAAGGGCGAAACCTGATAGACACTGAGGATGGGCAAGGCCCCAACAGAGCCTCACGTGAAGGGAAGAAGCAGCGCAACCTCCTGAAACACTGGTACAACTCCCCAGCTGGAGCAGTGGAGTGGCAAGACAGGATGATAGATGATTAATGGATGCTTCCTTCAGCCTGTCTCATCACACTGATGAGATTGGGGCCATGTATGTTGGGTGGGCCTACAATGAACAGTGCATTTAATAAAGAGTTGTGTTTATGTTCAAATGTGTGGATCAATGCTTACATTGTTATTGATAATAAAGGGCCATAGGTGTGGCACCTGGGAAGGTGGACCATACAGTCCCACTATGCCTGCACTGGAGGCTTATCTATCCCACAGCTATTACCCATTCCACAGGTATCTTAACCCATGCCAAAGGTATCCCTGCCCATCCCACTGCTATCCTTACCCATCCCAAAGGTATCCCTGCCCATCCCACTGCTATCTTAACCCATCCCACAAGCATGCAAAGGCTTAAACCATTTCTAAAAGTTTCCACCAAGACTTTATTTACAAAAATAAATGAAGCAAGTGTGTAAAGCAAAGATAATATTTATTAATAACAAGCTGTAAAAGAAAAATGACCCAAGTCAAGTGTCCAAATAAAGTCAACAGGTAGCCACCCAGTCTCTGGCACTCTTCTTGGTCACTCGGAGGTGTGCCCAGTCTCAGGGGTGAAGGGTCCAGGTGCTGTGGAGGTGGCTGCTGCTGGAATGCTGGTCTGTATCATCATTGGGGTGCCTGGCCCGAGAGGACAACAGGGGACGGTGTGTTGAAGAAGCTCTCAGACAGCTGGCTCAGACCCGCGATGCTGAGAGGTCCTTCCTCCATGCCATGGAGTGTCAGCCCCAATACCGATGACAGATGTACTGAGACCGGGCTTGGCTGTGGGGTGGAGGAAGGAGCACTGTAGTGGGGCTGTCTGGTCTGCACCTGGGTGAGGACTGGCGTGGGTGGCATCTGTGGCGTGGGTGACATCTGTGGCGTGGGTGGCATCAGTGGCATCCCATGTACCTGTGCCTGGACTGGGAAGGGCTGCCTATGCTGCTGGACCTCCTGGTAGTCGTAGCCTTGTAGGTGAGGGCCTGTGGAAAGCCTTGCAATGGGAGTGACATCACCTGGGGTGGAGGAGCAGACCTGGACCGGGTGGGAGCAGGTTCATCTGGGTCTGGAGGTTTGTGAAGCAGATCGGTGATCCTGTCCTTTATCACCTGGTACTGTGGATCCGCCATGTCCATGAGGGTCTGGTTCACATAGGTGAGGAAGGGTTTGCGGTTGGAGGATGAGGAGTCGGTGTTGACCAGCTGAGAGAGGAGATCTACGCTGCTCCTGATGGTGTCTCTTATCTCCAGCAGGACAGTGTGGCTCTGTCCCTCCAGTTTGCCTCTCTGCCTTTCTGTGGAGGTGGAGCTGGGGGTGGATGCGGGTTGGGCTGTGGTGGAAGTGCAATCTCCTTTCTCCCACTGCATCAGGGGGTCCTCCACGCGCTCCGCCACGGGTAGTACAGCTGTCGGGGGGGTCTCCGTCATGGCACGCTCCACAGATACCTGCCTGGAGACAGGAGCTGACTCTCTGCCGGAAGAGGACTGGCTCTCAGCAGGCTGCCTGAGAGAGAGGGTTGTGAGAGCAGCCATCTTCGGAGGCTGCTCCTCGGTGGCGGATCTCACCCTCCAGGAAGCTGCACTTGGCCATGACGTAGTTCTCTCTGACCGTCAGCTTGACCATGGCCTGGCCAGATTTCTTGAGGTGCAGCTTCCCGTACCAGGCGTGCATGTGCTTCCACCAGCCGAGGAGCACCTCCGAAGTGTAGCCCAGGCTCTCCGCCTTCTCTCTCCAAGCAGCCTGCTTCCTTTTGGTGTCCCTATAGAGCCTGTGTCCCTTCCACCACAGATACTTGTTCTCTCTCAGCCACTCCAGCACCTCATCCTCATGTTCCTCTTCTATGGTGTATTGCCTCCTCTCCCGTTCTCGCGTCTGCCTCTTCCTCCCTTTGGCAGAACCACATGGGCTCTCATCAGAGGGGCTTCCAGGTTGTAGTTGCTGCTCCTCCACACCAGCAGCAGCAGCAGCAGCAGCAGGACGAGGATCAGCAGCAGCAGAGTAAGCACCAGCAGCGCCAGCAGGACCAGGAGCACCAGCAGGACCAGCAGGACAAGGAGCAGCGCCAGCAGAGTAACCACCAGCAGAAGCACCAGCACCAGGAGCAGCGCAAGCAGAGTAAGCACCAGCAGAAGCACCAGCACCAGAAGCAGCTCCAGCAGAGTAAGCACTAGCAGAAGCACCAGCACCAGGAGCAGTGCCAGCAGAGTAAGCACCAGCAGAAGCACCACCGCCAGAAGCAGCATCAGCAGAGTAAGCACCAGCAGAAGCACCACCGCCAGAAACAGCTTCAGCAGAGTAAGCACCAGCAGAAGCACCACCGCCATAAGCAGCAGCAGCAGCTCCTCCAGAAGCAGCATCAGCAGAAGCCCCAGCCCCAGAAGAACGAGCCCGGGCTGCAGAAGCCCCAGCAGAAGCAAAGTGAGGACCAGGGGGTGGGAGGGTGGCCCTGTCCCTCTTGCCAGGACTGGCAGCAGATGGCTGAGGCTTTCTCTTCTTCCCCATGGTTGTGGGGTTTCTGGCTGGCAGGCAGGCTAGCAGGCTGGCAGGCAGGCAAGCTGTGTCTGGAAGCAGGTCTTTCCTCTGAATGTTGACCTGCTTGGGAGCTGCTTCCCTTTATATCCATGGGGCTGACGTAATGCATCCTGCCCGCATGCACAGTGAACACTAGGCATCCGCTAGGCTTCCGCTAGGCTTCCGCTCTGCATCCGCTTCATCCGCTCGGCATCCGCTGTATATCCGCTTCATCCGCTCAGCGTCCGCTTGGCATCTGCTCTTTCCGTTCCGCATCCGCTTTGCTGCACTCCCCCGGAAGCTTTGCGGATGTGCCATCCGCTCTCATCCGCTTCCATCCACTAGGCTTCTGTGGAGCATCCGCTTTCCATCCGCCCTGCATCCTCCCCCTATCCGTTCCTTTCCGTGTTGTCCGCTCTGGTTATGCAAATTTTTGTCCCTTTTGAGAGCGGATAACAATGGATGGAACATTTTTCTCGTCCACTGTGTCCTTTTACAAACGTTTTGCATTCGTCGGCCAGTGTGACAGGGCCTTAAGCAACACAACTGCAGCCAAGCAAGTTTGAATCCCATAAGACACATCAATATGCTAGGGCAGTGGTGGCAAACCCTTTTTGGCTCTTGTGCCGATAATTGCGCGCGTGTTCGTGCTCTCCTGTGCCAGCACCCAGAAGGCAATGCTTGGTACCCCTATTCTCCCGAGATCCCCTGCAGCATGCTGCGTGTGTGCATGATTCCCTTGCCGCATGCCATGCATCTGCATCTGCATGAACGATCCCCCACCGTGAGACATGCATCTCTGCGCCTGCATGTGCGATTTCCCCGCCGCTCACAGCACGTCTCTGCACCTGTGCATGAGATTCCCCCACTGAGCACCATGCGAGATCACCCCTCCACTGTGTATGCGAGATCACCCCTCCACATGCTGTGCATCTGTGCATGCACGCATGATCACCCTCATGCCATCCATCTGCGTATGTGCACATGACCTCAGTATGGCACTGCACATTTCTGCACATGTGCACGTGTCTCCCGCTCACCCCTGGTCCCCCGAGCATGTACACCAGATTCTGACAATCAGCTGTTGGGCAGCAGTGTCGGGCGTGCAAGCACAGTGGGGCTCTTCCAGGCGAGCTCTTGCATGCTGGGGGAAATAACTCTGCCGACACGCATGCCATAGGTTCACCATCACAGTGCTAAGGCCTATATGGATAAATTCAAGGAACTCCAAAGTACAGGATTACCTTTCACAATGACAGGGAGACAGCTACAGCTATGTGAAAAAACCCTGCATGCTTTCAGTTTTAAGCTGTATTTACCTGTTTAATCAACTTTTCACTCATAGAAACTATGCAAAATTAGTACTTTGATGAAAATTTCCATGGTTGGATTGAAATGCAAAATAATAAAAGAAATTTATTTTAAAAAATAAATTTTTATTAATATAACTAAAGTCTTTTTAAAGTTTTGAGTGAATTTATGTGCTAAAACAAACACAACTTGCATTTTTGAGAATATTAGAATCGAAAGTAGCCAATCAGCAGTGAGCTTTGGCTGACCAATCAAAATGCACAGAGGCTAAATCTATGAGCCAATTAATGTTGTCATACTCTCTAACTATAAATAGGCATGAAAAGCATCGAATAATTTAATTTAGCTTTGGCTGCAAGCAAGGATAAAGGCCTTTGCTTTCACCAGTACTAAGCAGTGGCATTGCATCATTGTGCTTCATGAAGAGGGTTACTGCTGTACAGAAATAGCCAAGAGAGTGAAATGCCATTGCCCCACAGTGAGCAGAGTGGTTGAAAAATACCTAATAACTGGTTCAGTTGATGACAGGCTCTGCTCCGGAAGACCAAGAAAATCGACAAAATAGCAAGATGGCTGACAGGAAGTTCACCTCACCTCAGATTACAAGAATTTGGGGTGAAACGTGATGTAAAAGTGTGCATAAGCACAGTGCATCACAGACTGCTTGCCAGGAGGCTCAAAGGCTTCAGGGCTTTTGCTCACAGATACTCACCACTCTTGACGTGCGTGGGCCAAGAAGTAGGTTAAGTGAACCAAGGTATCTTCAGTGACGAGAGCAATTTCTACTTGACTGGAAATCAGTGCAATGAGTATGTCAGAAGATTTCCAGCTGAAGAATTTAGGCCATAGTGCCTGAATCTATCTATGAAGCATCCATTGCACGTGATGATCTGGTGCTGTATCGCTGCTTCTAGTATTGGTCGGATACAAATTGTGCAGGGAATCATTAATTAGAAGCAGTATGTTGAAGTCCTGGAAAAGACCATGTTTTCTTCAGCTCAGCAACTTGTAAGGAAGAACTTTTACTTCCAGGATGACAACACTCCTTGTCATCGAGCCAAGTCCGTCCAGCAATGAAGAAGCATGGTATTCGACTCCTGGAATGGCCAGCTCAGAGCCCGGATTTGACCCCAATTGAGAAGCCAAGATTGGTTACGAAATAAGCAAGAAGCATCCAAAGAACAAGCAGGAGCTGACTGAATCCATTATTGCAGCTTGGCACCACACTGTCACCAATGTTCATATGCAAAGGCTTATACAGTCTATGCTGAAGCAATGCCACCTGGTGATAAGCAATAAGGGCTGGCCAATTTCATATTAAGGCCCGATCCCACTGCACTTACGGATGCAAAGAGGATGTAAAACATTAAAAAAAGCTTGCCATCCATTGGAAAACGCGATGCATCCGTTGTGTACTCACTGCATACGTGTTTCATACGCTCTATCCATCGAGCATCTGTCCACTGCAATTTTATCCGCGCAAGAAGTTTTGAACTGGGACACATACGGGCAACAAACGTTCTATGTCCGTTATCATCCATTAAACGTCCACTATATCCTCTCTGCATCCTCTGGCCATCCCCTCAACTCACATCTGCTGCAGTTGAAAATGGAAAGAGGGAGGAAACAAAAGGTACACGGAACATCTACACAGCATTAATAGCACAGAAATAGAAAGGATGTAAGCGTATGAATCTCGTACATAAAGTATTCAAAATGGACAAAACATTTGTATCTGGGATGTATCTCGTATATTTAGGATGTCTGGAGTATGTCTAGAGTAAGTAGAAGGACACCTAGCGGACAACCGATATTTTCTATAAAAAGGGGGAGAAAATCATCTAGATCTCAGTATGAGTCCAGCAGCCGTGGTGTACAGACCTCTTCACCCTTGGTCTTGCTCTTCAACATCATCAATTGTTCTCCACCATGGATCATGACACAGTCCGTATAGTAGCTGCACTCATTCATCACCAAAACCAAAACCTGTTCAGACTGTATCAAGTTTTACACAGAAAGAGAAGAAGGAGACGTCCAAGAGCTGTGTGGGTCCGAGGATGGATCGTGAGAAGAATGGAGTTTGGACTGTATCACCAGTTGGTGGTGGAGCTGAGGAATGAAGACCCTCGTGCATTCCAGCACTTCATGAGGATGCCACCAGCCAGGTTTGATGAAATTGTAGAGCGTCTGAGACCCAGGTTGACCAAGCCGAGCACCAACTTCCATCCCAACCTGGACCCTGGACTGAAGGTGGCACTGACTCTGCGCCACCTGGCCTCTGGAACCACATACAGAAACATGCAGTATGCATGGAGGGTGCCACACAACAGCATCAGCAAAGTGGTCAGAGAAGTGGTACAGGCCATCATTGAAGAATAAGGGGGGGGGAGCTCCTCAGGTGTCCCACCACTGAACAAGGCTGAAGAAAACTTGCAGAAGAGTGGTATCAGAGGTGGAACTTTCCCCACACCGTTGAAGCCATAGATGGGAAGCACGTGGCCTGCAAAGCTCCAGCCAACTCAGGGTCCACTTATTACAACTACAAGGGCTTCTTCAGTATCATCCTCTTTGTCATGGTTGATGCTGATTACAAGTTCATCTACATCGATGCTTCAGGCAATGGGTCAGCTTCAGATGCCCAGGTATACAACGCAAGTGACCTCAAGGAGGGGCTGAAACGCAACCTCATCATGGGTTTTCCAGGTCCAGACCCCCTACTCAATGACACACAAGATGTGCCCTACTTCATCGTTGGTGATGACGCATTCTCCCTCAGAACCTACCTCATGAAGCCGTACAGTTCAAGATACCTCACCCATGAAGAGAGGATCTTCAACTACAGGCTGTCCAGGGCAAGACAGGTGGTGGAGAACCCCTTTGGCATCCTGGCCAACAGGTTCCAGATACTTCCAACCACCATGCAGCATGACCCAGAGACTGTGAGGAGCATCGTGGAAGCTTGCTGCATCCTGCACAATTTCATGCGCACCCGCTACCCAGTGTTGCAGAACAGACCTGTCGACCGTCAACAAGGGAATGGGGACATGGAGCCTGGTGAATGGACGCAAGGACGTAACCTGATAGACACTGTGGATGTACAAGGCCCCAACAGTTTCATGTGAAGGGAAGAAGCAGCGCAACCTACTGAGACACTGGTGCAACTCCCCAGCTGGAGCAGTGGAGTGGCAAGACAGGACGATAGATGATTAATGGATGCTTCCTTAAAGCTGTTGCACAACATTGATGAGATTGTGCCATGTATGTTGAAAGGTCCTACAATGAATAGGGCATTAATAAAGAGCTTTGTTTATTTTAAAATGTGTTGAGCAATGAATAAATTGTTATTGATAATAAAGGTCCATATGTGTGGCAGCTGGGATGGTGGACCATACAGTCCCACTCTGGTTGCACTAGAGGTTTATCTATCCCACAACTATCCTTACCCATCCCACAAGCATGTAAAGGATTAACCATTTTTTCAAAGTTTTCACCAACACTTTATTAAGTAAAAAAAATGAACCAAGTAAGCTAAGTGTCTTAAGCAAAGATAACCTTTATTAACTTTCTTAGGTAAACTTTATGACTTTATTAAAAAAGCAAAATGAACCAAGTAAACTGTATTAAGTGTCTTAAGCAAAGATAAACTTTCTTAGGTAAACTTTATGACTATATTAAATAAGCAAAATGAACCAAGTAAAGTGTCTTAAGCAAAGATAAACTTAACAAGTAAGCAACTCAGTCTCTGACACAATTCTCAGTCACTCTGAGTCATGTCCATGGTCTCTCAGCTGTTAAGCAGGCAGGGACTGTGGAGGTGGCTGTGGCTTGAGTGCTGGTCTAAGGCACCATTGGGGTGCTTGGCCCCGAGGGTACAACAGGTGATGGTGTGTTCAGGAAGCTATCCGAGAGCTGACTCAGTCCCGTGAGGTTGAGAGGCCCTTCATCAAGGACTTGAGATGTCAGGCCCAATACTGATGACAGATTGTCCGTTGACGGGCTTGGCTGTGGGGTGGAGGAAGAAGGAGTGTAGTGGGACTGCCTGGTCTGCAGCTGGGTGAGGACTGGCGTCTGTGGTGTCTGATGAACCTGGGCCTGGACTGGGAAGTTCTGCTTCTGCTGTGGGAAGTCCTGATAGTCATAGCCTTGGTAGGTGAGGGGCTGTTGAAAGCCGTGGAAGGGCTGTGACATCGCCTGGGGTGGAGGAGCAGACTTGGACTGGGTAAGAGCAGCTTCAGCTGGGCCTTGAGGGTTGTGCAGAAGTGCTGTGATCTTCTGCATCACCTGGTACTGGGCCTCGGGCAGGTCCCTCAGGGTCTGGCTCACATAGGTGATGAAGGTGTTCCGGTCCGAGGATGCTCTTTCCAAGTGGACCAGCTGATGGAGAAGTTCTGTGCTGGTCTTCATTGTGTCCCTGATCTGCAACAGCACACTATGGTCCTGGACCTCCAGTCAGCCTTTCTGCCTGCATCCTCTGGAGCTAGGGGTGGGGGTGGGGGTGGGTTGGCCTCTGGTGCCTGCTGCTTCTTCCTCCATTTATGACAGCAGGGTGCCATCCTCCACGGGAACCTCCAAGTCTGCTGGCATGGGGAGTGCAGTTGTGGGGGGGGGGGTCTCTACTGTGGGGCCCTTTGAAGATACCTGCCTGGACAGGGCAGCTGGCTCCTGGCTGGAAGAGGACTGTCTGTCTGTGGGTTGTCTGAGGGAGAGGGATCTCAGAGGGGCTGCTCCTCGATGGTGGATTTCACCTTCCAGGAAAAACTGCACTTGGCCATGACGTACATCTCCCGGTCAGTGAGCTTGACAGCGGCCTGCCCAGATTTCTTGAGGTGTAGCTTGCCATGCCAGATGTGCATGTGCTTCCACCATCCAAGGAGTACTTCTGCAGTGTACCCCAGGGTCTCTGCCTTGTCTCTCCAAGCTGCCTGCTTCTTCTTGGTATCCCGATACAGTCTGTGGCCCTTTCTCCAGAGGTACTCGTTCTTCCTCAGCCATTCCAACACCTCATCCTCATGCTCCTCAGAAACGGTGTACTATTTCCTCTCTCTCTTCTCCGTCCCTTGCCTCTTCCTCCCTCTGGCAGGGGCTTCAGCAGGGCCTTCAGGGGCTTGAGCAGCAGGGCCTTCAGGGGCTTGAGCAACAGGGCGTTCAGGAGCAGGGCTTTGAGGGCCTTGGGGCTGGTCCACCACAGCAGCAGCAGCAGCAGCAGCAGCAGCAGCAGGAGGAGGCACTGCTGTTTCAGAGTCAGTGCCAGGGGGTGGGATCCTGGTTCTGGCCTTCTCCACCTTGCCAGGGCTTGAACAAGTAGGCACGGGCTTCCTCTTCTTGCTTGACTGACGAACCCTGATGTTCCTGCAAGATATATGTGGCAGCACGTCTTTTCCCTGTATGCTGACTACGTGCGTGCTTTTATATCCGCAGAGCTGACGCAATTCATACTCCCCGCATACGCAGTGAATGCTTTGCATCCGATATACATTTTCGCAGCATCACCTTTGTTTCCAATAGGCATCCGTGATGCATCCGCTTCATCCGCTATGCATCCGCCCCTTCCGCTATGCGTCCGCTTTGAAATTCTCACCCGGAATCCCTTCGGAGGTGTCATCCGCTTCCATCCGCTTTCATCCGCTAGGCTTCCTATGAATATCCGTTTAACATCCCCGCTACATACTACCCACGTCCGTTCTTTTCCGTTCTGTTTATGCAAATTTTCACCACTTTTTGGAGCAGATGACAATGGATGGAGCCACCCCCAAAATTTTGCTAGTCCGCTGTGTCCTTTATGCATATGTTTTGCGTCCGTCGGCCAGTGGGACCAGGCCTTTAGTAACCATGTTTGGTTACCAAAATGGTCCTTTTCAGGGCCACAAACAATAAAAATGTTAATAAAACACTAGCATCGGCCTTAGTAATTGCAACACGTATGCCACTGGGTTTCATCATAAGTCATTGTAAGCATGCAAGAAAATTCACTATTCCCACCCAAACAGCACCAAATTGCAAAAAGCTTATGCTTTAACATTTAAGAACCACCAGTATTTATTTAAATATAATAATATTTGCATAGCAGTTAGCATATCGTTAAAATCAATGGTCTATCCAAAAAATGTCATAAACCGTAAACTGTAAAGCGTGCAGGACTTTTTCACACAGCTGTAGTACACAATAGACATTTATATGTGTCTCTAAGGAGTGGCTAGTACAGCTGTGTCTTGAAATATATCACAAAACAGGAGATGTGGGGGATATTCAGTACTAATTAAGTGCCCTGAAAAAGTATTGGTGGCCCTGCATCCACAGATAAATTAGGAATTGTTTCTTCTTGGCCTATATATTAGAGACAAAACCAATCCCTGGTAAGTGACTGGATTCTTGCAACTACTAACCTCCCCCTCCCCCCTCCAGCCATAGGATACTATTTTTCTAAATTTCATCACTGATTTCCCTCCAGTTTAGGAATATATTGCCATCGTGGTAGTAGTGGATTTATTGGCTCATTTCTTTCTTTACAAGAGTCTCCTAACAGCCCAAGAAATGGTTCAATATTTTTGGATTATATTTTTAGATACAGGTAATTCTCAACTTACAACCAATCACTTAGTGACCAATTGAAGTTACAATAGCATTGAAAAAAGAGATTTCTGACCATTTGTCACACTTACACCCATCCTCATGTGATGGACATTTGGATGCTTGGCAATTGGCATGCATTTGTGACAACTGCAAAGTCCTGGGATCATGTGATCATCTTTGTGTCTTTCTGAAGTCACATTCACGAATTTAACAACTGCAGTAATTCACTTAACTATGCAAAAAAAGTTGTAAAATGGGCAAAAATCACTTAACTCTATTGCTTGATAACAGAAATGTTGAGTTCAATTCTCGTCATGAGTGGAGGACTACCTGTAGAGAGGACTGGTCAATCTCATAACAGATAAAGGAAGTCAATTTACTTCCACATTTTTAAGGACCCTCTTTCTATTTTTAAATATTAAAATACATGTCATCTGTTCATCATCTGGCTTCCAATAGAAGATGTCTAACTAATCTACATTTGTAACAAAAGTACCCTTTTCCATTCCAATAGATAGGAAGAAGAATATGAGTTGCAAGCAGTATTGAGACAGAAGCAAGTTAACTGCTTAATAAACCCGGAAAGATAATCAGAGTTTGAAAGATTATGGGAGCAAGCAAGAAATTTATCACCACTGATAGGTTTTCCCAACCAATACCCAAACAAACCCTGTCTAAGAAGTTATGGATCCTGCAAAGGTCAAGCACTGACCATGATGAGCAGAAGAGACTAGTCTATGAGATGGAGGGAGCTTCAACTATACCAAGAGACTTAGTGGGGGGCAATGAATCAACTCTTTCTACAGCAGACATACAAAACATGAGTGGGGGAGATTGGTGGCAGTTAGTTATTGGAAGAAGATGGGAAGATGATGTAAAGGAATGTATCAATGATCTTGGGAAAGAGGAGAAGAGATACTGCCTAGGAAACAATCAGAAAAGAGAGGCAGGAGCCTATAGTAGTTTAACTGTCAGAGAAAGAAACTTAGGAAAGACTTAGCTTTAATGATTCAAACAGTCAAAAGTGAAAGGGGAAAGCATGTGCCTTCAAAGTTACTAGAGTCTATCTTACAATAAAGTGAAATTAGTTTATCTATTTGTGTTTCCTGTCTGATTTCTTGTCGAAGAGGTTCCTGACCAACCTAGCTGACAACTTACATTAGGAATTCAGAAATGAATACTTAATGTAAGGGTGGAATGAACTTTTGGCTAATTAGCCTGATCAACTAAACCGATCAACTCTGCTGCTGATGAAGTGAGGGATGTTACAGCTTTTTACAGTAATGTATGTATATGATATTTGACAGTAAATAAGAAATATCTTAATATTCAAGCCTTTAAATGTTTGAAGTAATTTTATTATTCACGTTGTAGGAATGTTATACTGTGAACTAATTTGATGGATAGTTAACAAGAGAACTAGGAGGTGAGAACATAATATTTAATATTTTTATTATAAATGTAAAATTCATTCATTTTATACAAATATTTGTTACGGATGAAATTTGAGTACATATCTGATTTAATTTAAAAAAAACAAAACTGAGTATCATATATATTTCTTGACTGTAAACTAGAAATTGAAATAGTATAGAAATATAAAAACAGTTAAAATAGAGTCCAGTTTAAAGAGATTTGTCAAGAATTTTAGTATTTTTTTCTGATACTCACAGTTCCACCAACTATTCTTCCTAGTGGATACCATGCTCTTTCATCAAACCAATTTAAGAATTCGTAAAATCCATGTGATGCAAGATGATGTGTTGATCTGTAGTTAAACCTAGAAAAAAATAGTTCAGATATTTAAAAAATCTACTAATTAACTGTCACTTCAGGTAAATGTTCAAGTCTGTATAGTGCTCTTTGGGGAACTAATGCTTAGAATTTCTTATATTAAATATAGCCAGTTGCTCTTTCTCAAGCCTAGAAAACAGGCAATGGCAAGCCAAAATCTTGTCAAAAAAGCTTAAGGATCTTGTTCAGGCAGTTACCAGGATCAATACTGAGTCAAAGGAAAAGAAAAAGCAGTATTTATTAGTATGACTGAATCGCTCTTGGCACTTGTATAGGCATTATTGTATATATCTGATTGCTGATATGTACTGTATTTTTCAGAATGTAAGATGCACTTTTTCCTCCCCTAAAAGAGGGTGAAAATTAGGGTGCATCTTATACACTGAATGTAGCCCCGCCCATGAAGCCAAAAACGTGAGGCACAGAGGCCAAAAACAAGAGGCATGGAGATGGTGATGGTCTGTGGCAATTCCTGTAGCCTGGAACAGCTCATTGGAGGTATTCCGGGTGGTTGATCCACCTGCCAATCAGCTGCTCCTGCTGAACCAGACTGCAATAATGTGCTGAAGCTAACCTGGCTGTTCGCTATTTGCTGCAAGGATGTGTCAGAATTTGCATCAGCAATCACATCCAGAAAGCACACACAAAGTAACTGATTCAGCAGGATTCAGTAACTTCGCTTTATACAGTATATAAAACATGATATACAATAACTAAAGCAGGTTTTCCAACGTGGTAGTAAATACAAGCAAAACACAAGCAGTAGAGGAGTTTCAGTTTCAGAGCAGCATGCAGCTTTAGTACAGAACAATTGAGCTAAGCCACAGCCAGGCTCCTTGCTGTCTCCTTTCTTCTCACACAGCAAATACTGTTTTGGTTTCTAAACAGCCCTCAACTCTCACACTTTGCCAGATGAATACCGATGGATGCTGGTAGGCAGAGGCAGAATTTTTTCCCCTTATTTTCCTCTCCCAAAACTAAGGTGCATCTTATACTCCGGAGCATCTTATATTCTGAAAAATACTGTATTTTTTCCATTCCAATGATAAGGAAGAGCTCCCGAATCTTTTTTTTTTTTTTTGGTTTTACTAAATGGGAAAAGAATAAAATTGCTATTTTCACAATTTTTCCCAAAAATATAACCTATTCCCAAAATAAGCCTAGCCTGATTTTTTGGGGGTGGATGGGCCTAACATAAGCCCCACCCCAAAAATAAGCCTTAGCAAAGGGGGTGGCCATAGCCAGCATGGGAGGCAGTCAAACTGTGTGTCCCCTCACAAACACGGGCAGCAATCCCTGAGGCATGGCAGCTCCTTTCCTTTCCTTCCCTTCCACAGTCACCTCACGGAGGCTTGGCCCCTTAATTGCGGCTGTGTGGATCAGTTCAGCCATCAAGGGCCAGAAGCTGCGTGTCATTTTGTCTCTCCAGGAGGTGTTTCCAGCACACTCTTATCAATCCTGCCCACAGGGCCAGGCAACCTGCGGTGGAGGGCCTCTCTCTTCCGCAGTTCACCTTGTGGCTTTGGAGCAGGTGCAAACACGGTTTGCGCTCCATCAGGCCTGGAGCTTGGGTCTTTCATAGGCTGCTGCTAATGAGGCAGAAAACCGCATGGTATGTTGGGATCACCTGCTCCACCCGCCTCTGCTGCTAATCTTTGTAAGGACTCTTTGTCCTCCTGGCTGCGCTGCTCTTGGCCGCCCTGCACCTTCAGCGGGCAAGAGCTCCATGGTGGCCCTGGAGGGAATGATATCACCCCTTCTTCCTCCATCCATCTGCTCCTGCCTGATGTGGGGCAATTTTTGGAGCACAAGAAGGAAGTGGCAATCTCCCCTCCTTCCTCCATCTGTCTTTCCTGCTGCAGGACTCTCCTGCATCTCAAGCAAAATCAAACTGTGATGAACAAGCCGGCCAACAAGATCTGAGGAGTGCTCGCAATTCTACTTTCATGCTCCACTCTACTCATGTAAACCAGATCCCCACTTCTTATCAACCCTGCCAGCCTTGTACACATGCACACTGCTTGGCATAAATCATCTCCAGGGAAAGCCCATCCAAGACCAAAGGTGCCCACTCTCCCTGAGCCAACGAACCCCAAACCCAGTTACTCAGTCTTGCAATGGTTTAGTTTCAACCCATTGCTCCCCATCCAGCCCCTAACAGCCTCCAGGCACTGTGAGAGGGAGGACACAGCATCACTTAACTCACCACGGGGCCAGACATACAGCCGAGTATCATCAGTATATCCAATTAATTGAACTGCAGTAGAAAATTATACAAATTCTCAGGGAGGATTTAACTCTGCCAAATTCAATGATTTAGTTTAGTTTGTCATTGCACCTCGTACAACGAAATCAAACACTATCTTCAGTGCACATCATGACCATGACCATGACCATGAAAATAAACATACATCCTTCACTCTTCACACATTGAACCGGAAACCCCTGACACCACAGCAACACTGAACTACACAGCAGAATTCAAAGGAAATACTGCCCTGGGATAGAAGCTGTTTTTCAGCCTATTTGTCCTTGTTTTTATTATTCTGTACCATCTGCCAGATGGTAATAGTTCAAAAAAGGGTTCCCAGGATGAGATGGATCTTTGAGAATGTTCTGAACTTTCTTAAGGCAGTGGGAGTTATAAAGCTTTTCTGGGGAGAGGTCATCAATGATCTTCTGGGCAATGATATTAACCCTCTGGAGTGCTTTCTTATCTGCCACGGCCACAAACCATACAGGGGTGCAATATGTTAAAATGCTCTCTATGGTGCAGCAGTAGAAGATCACCAGCAGTTTTTCATTCAGTTGTTGTTTTCTGAGAAGTCTCAGGTAGTGTAATCTCTGCTGGGCCCTTTTGACCAGGACTGCAATGTGGGCACCCCAGGTCAGGTCCTCTTTTAAGGTAACACCCAGAAACTTAAAACTGGCCACTTGCTCCACTTGGTCTCCATTGATAAGCAAGGGATGGATGTCTGATCTGTTCCTTCTATAGTCCACTATATAATCTCCTTGGTCTTATTGGTGTTGAGGACCAAGTTATTGTCTCCACACCACAAAAGCAACCGGTCCGCTTCATCTTGGTAGGCAGACTCATCCACCCCTTCCCAGAGATAAGTTCCACCACTGTTGTATCATCTGCAAATTTAGCAATAGTATTACTAGCGTGAGTGGGAATGCAGTCATGCACATAAAGAGTATAGAGTAAGGGACTCAACAAGCAAACCCTATGATGTACCAGTGTTCAGAATAAGGGCTGAAGAGGTATGATTACCTAATGTGACCCTCTGTGAGCAGCCAGACAGGAAATCCATAAACCAAAGACAGATTGAATTAGAAAGCCCAAGGTCCAGAAGTTTAGACGCTAGTCTACGTGGAAGAATTGTGCTAAACGCAGAACTAAAATCCACAAAAAGCATCCTCACATAGCCCCTCCCCCACTATTCTAGATGAGTCAGAGCAGTGTGAAGAATGATGGCTGTAGCGTCCTCTGTAGATCTATTTTTTCTGCAAGCAAACTGATGTTTATCAAATGTATGCAGAAGACCAGAAATGATGTGCCAGCAGACCAATTTCTCAAAGCCCTTTATGATGGTAGGAGTGAGTGCCACTGGTCTGTAACTGTTGAGGTTACTGATAGGGAACTTCTTTGGCAGCAGAACAATGATGGAAGCCTTCAAACAAGATGGAATAGTGAACTGGACAAAGACCGATAGAAGATCATGGGAAAGACTCCAGCTTACTTACCATCAGGACCAGCAGCCTTTCTAAGGTCCACAGCCTTCAGAATGCTCCTCACCTCCTGTTCCTCCACAATGAGGTGGGGGCTACAATTGGCTGGTAGTTGTATTTTATCTGTCTCTGATGTCTCCACTTCAAAGTGAGCAAAGAAATGATTCAGTTCCTCTGCCAATGAAGCATCCCCCTTAGCAGGGATGACATTGGTCAGTTGATGTTTTGTAATCTGCTGAATCCCTCGTCACATCTGCCTCATGTTATTGGTATAAAAATTATCCTCAATCTTCCTCTTATAATCAGTCTTGGCTTTCGGAATACCTTTCTTCAGATTAGCTCTGGCAACACTTTATCTTGCCCCATCACCAGACCTAAAGGCCTTGGTCCTGTCACGCAAGAGGCGCTGGATTTCCTTGGTCATCCAGGGTTTCTTATTGGGATAGATCCTAATACATTTATCCACAGTGATAGCATCTGTACAATTTTTGATATTGCACAGAACAGTTGCAGTGTGCTCCTCTAGGTCAGGGTGGTAAAAGATGTCCCAATTTGTGTTCTCAAAACAATCCTGAAGTTGTTGGGAAGCATCTTCTGGCCAAGATTTCACTGTCTTTATTATAGGCCGAGCCCTTCTCCTAAGAGAGATGTACGCTGGTGCTAAAAACAGTGACATATGGTTGATTGTCCCAAATGTGGTAATTGGATAACTTTATAGCCATGTTTGATACTTTGCCCAATATGTTTGCTCCTCTAGTAGCATATATTTAACATACTGATAGAATTTAGGGAGCACTTCTTTTAAATCAGCTTGATTAAAGTCCCCCGCTATGATATGCACAGCATCAGGATACTTATTCTGTTGATTACTAACAATGTTATAGAAGAATCCCAAAGCTATGGTAGTATTGGCATCAGGTGGGACATAGACTGCAGTAATCCAAACCACGTTGAATTCCTGTGGAAGATATATGGGTCTACATTTAAGAATCATATACTCCAGTTCCATGGAACAGTGGCTGTCTACAGTCTTTGTGTTGATGCACCAGCTTTTGTTCACATAAAGACTTAAATCTCCTCCTTTGATTTTGCCAGAATCTCTACTCCTGTCCTGCCAGTGAGCTATGTAGCCTTCCAGCTCAACAGCTGCATCTGGAATGAAGCCAAGTTTCTGTGATTAGCAAAACACAGTTCTTGATGAATTTAGTCTTTGCAATCTGTAGCCTTAATTCATCCATTTTATTAGTCAGAGATCTTGCATTGGTAAGAAATATACTTGGAATTGAAGGCTTGTGTGGAAACTTATTCAGCCTAAAGAAAACCCAGCATGGCATCTTCTCTTCCTCTTTCTATTCTTCTTTCTTTGCCTCTTCCTCCTTCCTACAGGGATAGTGATCCATGGCTTCCCCAAGGGCCTAGCTGCCTCCTTCGGTATGTTATGAGAATGTATGATATCATCCGTAATAGCCTTTTCACATTTCAGTCCAACTTGTAACAAGGTTTGCCGACTATAGATGCTCCTTGCCCCACAGGATTCAATCAAGGAAAGGATCCAAAACACACATAGAATCATACACACCATACACTGAAAGAAGGAGTGGTTAGTCGCAGCATCCACGTGCGCAGCCATTTTGAAAACGAAATTCAACTAGACTTGTTGTAGAAGCTGATTTTTATAGGCAATGGACAGAAAAGATACTGAGCTTACAGAAGTAGTTTAATGGCCTGTAATTTTAATGGAGTTGCAACTATTTCAGCAAACAAGAAAGGAACTTATGTTTGTAGGCAAACTTCAGGTTATAACATCAGTTGGGACAAAGATTTCTGACACTAAAGCAACACAATTATCATTTCTTTATCATTATGAGCCATAGTGGAGCAGTGGTTAGAATGCAATAGTGCAGGCTACTTCTGCTAATTGCTAGCTGCCTGAAATGTGGCAGATCGAATCTCACCTGGCTCAAGGTTGACTCAGCCTTCTATCTTTCTGAGGTGGGTAAAATGAAGACCTAGGTTGTTGGGTGCAACATGCTGACTCTGTAAATTGCTTAGAGAAGGCTGTAAAAGCACTGTGAAGCAGTATAAAAGTGCTATTATCATTACTTAGCAATGGCAACCCTGACAGCCCCAGTTCCTGTTGAATCCCAAAGCACATAAGTTACATGGGAAGAGAAGGAAGTCGAAAGCAATAAGTACAGGGCTGCCATGCAAACGAGTTTGGGTGTTATTGTTGCAAGCATGTATGTTATTGAGATCCTGGCCTAACAATAACATGGTTCTGGCCTGATGACAGAAACTGATATTACTGCAAATCTCATCACTATGCAATGCAATCATGTGATATCTCACTTAATGACTTCATTTAGGAATGGAAATTCCAGTCCCAAGTAGGGTTAAGTGAAGGTCCCTTATATGACTTTTAAGAGAAAATAAGTTCTATAACCCTGTATAAAACATCTATAATTTGAAAGCGGGAAAGAACTTCAACATTTTTCTCAAAGTTACATCATACATGATCAAGAGGATACAATTTAATTTGGATATGGTTTTATATTACCATCATCAAATTAGTCTTTGCATTCTTTTCCACAGCTGCAGAATTTGATGGGTGATTGAGTTCACAATTGCCAGCATCTGTTTTTGAGTCCTAGTGCAACACATTTAAGCTACCTGCATTTGAAATTGAACTTCAAATTCTCAAGAACCAACAAATTATCAACTACATTTAAGATTCTGAAAAATGGCAATGTTCTGATATTGTACAAATTGCCAAACACTCAAATCATAATAGTAAATCTATGAATTGGGGAAACCCACAAGTTACTTCTAAAATCATATATATTCCTCGAGATATGACAGGACATCTAGCAACTATTCAAAATTACAACCTTTCCCCAAAAGCTACATGCCCCCATTTCAAAATTACATCTGTAGTGGCCTCTGGAGTTATTTATCCTTATGTTCGTTTGCAGAGATGCTAAATGCACCCGCCCACCTATTTCTCCCCCACCTTGATCCGAAAAGCACTAAGCTTGTTTTGCTATCTCTCCAGGTTCCACCCACTCCTCTCCACCCCCAATCACCATCATTCTCTTTCCTTTTGAAGGACTCAGAAAGATTAGGTAGTTAAGGACAGTTTTCTCTGCTGCTGGGACATATGGAACAATCTAGAAAAAAGATCCTGCCAATTTCCCTTTTATTGCCAGTCTTAGGTCCCAGTGTTAGTTCCAATAACTTTTCACTAGCAGAGTTAATGCTGGGGAACTAAATCTAATGGTGAAAGGAAAACTGTCAGGATTTTTTCTCTTCAATTGTGCTACGTTGCCCAACAACAAAATGACCAATTCACGTTATCTACCTTGACCTCTAAGTTTTGAGCATCTTCAAGAAGTAAAGTATGTGATTGTGATGGTGTGAGTATGAAGAAATCCTAAAAGGCTCTAGTGCTCCCAGAAGCAAGAAGCAGAGCACAGGATATCTCAGGGAGTAAGGAGAGACCTTTGGAGGCCCATTGCAATAGGTTTGTACTGGATTAGGCCTCTCAGTCTGCCCTAAGACAACCCATGCTCCACTTGGTAACAATTTGTGTATTCATTCAATAAATGCATTGGAGAGATACTGTAATCTCTTCTGAATGAATCCAGGTCAGTTATATTATATATAGCACTATAAAAAGACACTTTTTTATTCTGTATTTAGAAAATATTAGTGAAATGTGGATAATGGAATATGGAAAATTAAATGTTATATTATGTTAATTCCATTAATTTTATGTCTATCCATCACAGGATAAAGGCCTCTTCCAGATGTTTCCAACCAACATGGTTGTTAAGCCTGGGTTCCCCAACCAGGGTTAGGTAGACAAGCTAAACA
>BLBF01000019.1:22253532-22272792 GCA_015471245.1 Laticauda colubrina
TATATATATATATATATATATATATATATATATATATATAATAAGTCATATCTCAGTAATAATATTTTATTGAAAATTAAAATATTATACTGTTAAGTACTTTGTTACCATGAATGATTATTATGATTGTAATAATTATTATATTATTGCTATGATTGCTTTGTAATTGCTCCTATGAATAGTGATATATATATATATATATATTCCAATATTAATAGAACAATTAGCCAAATAACGAATGCTTAAGGCCCAGATTGATGATTGTAAGGGCCTTCAGCAGCTTCCCTGCACAGGTGGACACTGGCTTAGGTGCTTGCTGCTGTGCCACTGAGAATAAGGCTGTGAGGGTTAAGCCAACAATTTTTAAAAAGCGAATTATTATCCTTGAGTGCAGGTAGCCAAAATGAGGGTAAAACAGCTCTCAGAATCCTGAAGGGATTCTGTTGCTTCGAGCAGAAAATACCTCACACAGCTCAGGAAAGACAAACAAGGCGCGCAGCCATGAGGTGGCACTCAAGATGGCCTCCAGCAGTTAAAAGTTTTTTCGTGTGCTCCTCAGCAGCAGCTTCCCGCCTTGCAAACCAAGCCAGAGCTCAAACGAAGCCTGAGCTCTCAAACAACAGAATGGCAGAGAAGGGGAATTAATACTAATTAACTTCCCCACTGAAGAAATGGCATTTGGAGGGGGGGTAAGGGTGATACGACTTTTAAAACGAAATATCAAGCCGCTAGCAAGCAAACAGAATAAAGACATAGCGGCAATCAAACTGGCAGAGATAAGAAAAGATTGGCTGTGGGGAGGTGGAGCAGAGCAGCTCCAAAAGCCTCCCACCACCTTTTTTTGGGGGGGGCGCACGAACAGTGCTTCCCTTAAACTGGACTCGTAGACTGATAAGGATTGAAGGCTAAAGACAAAGAAAAAACCAAAGGAAAACCGAATTGCAATCAAACCTGCTAATATTCCTATTTCAGTCAAGGAAGTATCCAAAGCACTGCCTGTCTTGCACCACGCTGAGCAAAAACTGGGGAACGCTGAGGAGGAGGTAGTGGAGGAGGAGCGTTCCACAAATCAAGCTCAGCCTGTGAATGAGGAGACTAAGCACCTCCCACAACTGGATGCTCTGAGCAGCTCATAGGAGAACATGTCTCTTTCCACTGCAGCTCTTGCATGTGTCTTTCTAACTATTTTGGGCCTTGTAAGAAGAGAGCATCATCATCTGCAAATCATAAGAGATTTAAATAGATGCCACTGATTTTTTTCCCCTCTTTTGCCCAGTCTAGTTTGCAAAATACTTCTTCAAGGCAGGCTAGAAAAAGGATATTATTGTATTGCCTTGTCGTACACCTCATTCTATATTGATTTTCACTTTAAGATCATTAAGGCAAATTGTCAGTATAGTTTTTTCATATATTGATTGTCGTTAAGTGTCAAGTTTCCAATGATGAAATTCATTTAAAAAGAAAAGAGCAACTCCATCTTCCAAAACAATTTCTTTTATTTTGAAAAGCATCAATTGGCAAAGTCCATGACACAACCCAGAATTACCCCACAATATTAAAAGTTACATTCTTCAATAGAAGTAAATTCAAAGTTGCTTTATGTCATAAATCTCCACTTCAAGGAGCCTCAGCATGGTCAGCTCATGTTCTCACGGGAAGAATCACTTAGCCTAAACAACTCTATCTCCATTCCTCCCTCCTTAGGAATGTGGCAAGCCCGAAATCCTTCCCCCATAACCGTCAAAGAGAAAGTAAGAAAAAGAAGATATACTAAGCCTACCTAAAATGACTACATGACAATTTTGGGCTTGACAGTAAGTTTATGTAAGCAGTATCTATGCCTTAGTTGACCAATGGATTAATAATTATTGCTTGCTAGAATACTGAGTCAAACACCTTTTGGTAGGCAATGAAAGCCAGGCACAGGGTATGATGTACTCATTGTACTTTTCAATGACTTGCTTTTCAATGATCCATTGTACCATAGCCACATCTAAACTCTGCCTGCTCCTGTGGCTGTGCATCATTTGCTGTTCTCAATATTCTTGCTATTACCATGGTGAAACCTTGTAGATGATTGAAAGGCTTATTGAGCAATGTTTCTTTATATCATCCTGGGTCTCTTTCTTGCGTATAAGAATCACTTCAGCATTTTTCCATGCATTGGGTATTTTTTCTTCTCTGAGGTATCTTCAGTATAGTTTTGTTAGTACCTTATATAAACTGTGGCCACTAACTTTCAGTATTTCAACTGTAACACAAGTCATTTCCTGAAGCTTTGCCATTTTTCATTGATTTTATAGCAAGGTATTTCCTCTACTAGGATATCTGGCATTTCCTCTTTTGAGGTGTTGTTACTTTTAAGTGATCTTGATCTTTGTATAGCTCTGAATAGAATTTTCCAATTATTTCTAATATTTTGTGTCTAGTTCTACACACAGAGCCATTGTCACATTTTAATGCAAAAAATCGTGGGTTTTTTTTGTATTTATAAGCTTGCATTTGTATTAATGCCTTTGTTTTATTCAATTGCCTTTTCACAAGTTTCATGCTAAACTGATGTGTTTCTTCTTGGATACATTTTCTTATTGTCTTGCAAAGTTTAAGTACACCAGTTTATTAGTGAATCTTCTGGTGTCCTTCACTATCAATCATTTTTTCATTAAACCAATAATTTCAGAGATATTTTTGACTGCACATTTTTTAGAGGTTCAATAGACATAGCAGATTTAAGGATGTTTTTGACTATTCATTTTGGTCCATAATGTTCATCTCTTCCAAATCCTCTAACAGCTTATCACTCTGTATTTTTGTTTTTTGTGATGTCTTTATCATTTTCATATGCTCTTTTTGAGGCTTTTTTTACTTTAGCTCATACCATTCTATGATCAGTTCCAATGTTAAAACAAATGATGACATACAATTGTTGAATATATTTTCTCACTTGACATGATGTAGTCAATTTTGCTTGTATAGACTGACTTATATGGCAATGCAACAATCAATAAAGTTTCCATTACTGCTAAGATGTACCCTATGGAGAATTTAAAAAACAAATGTGACATTGGCTCTGCCTCCCACCTGGACACTGGACCAGACAGTTGCCAGGGTGTGAGTGGATTATCCCAAGGCATGCTGAGAAACTGCATTCAGATAAAGCCAACGCCTATTCTCCAGCATGCCTTTGGGATAATCCACACATATGGGACATACCAAAGCTGGCAGTCCCTATGGGGGGGAAGAAGTCTGGTCCTGTGTACCCCCACCTGTATACACTCATTGTAACACTCTTCTGCCGAAGGCCGCCTCTACTGAGGCGTATGTGTCCAGTTTGTAGTGCCTTACGAAAGGATACAAGGAGGACCATGTTGACGCCCTGCAGATGTCCTCAAGTGAGGCTTGTGTTGCCCAGACAACTATGGTAGCTACACTTCTAGTTGAATGGGCAGTTACACGCCTGGGTGCAAGAAGAGCCTGAGTCTCGTAGGCCTTGGCTATACAAGCCCTGATCCAACTGCCAATGGTTGAGGAAGAGACTTTTGGTACCCATTGAATATGGCTGAAATGAGACAAACAGGGCTTCGGTTTTGCGATACGTTGATGTTCTTTTGACGTTGATGTTTTTTTGATGTATCTGCAAAGTACCTCCTTACAGTTTGTGCCATCTGTGTTGCATATCATGAGATGGAGTGGGGCAGAAGTCAGGTAGGACAATTTCCTGAGCCCTATGGAAGCAGGAGTTTATCTTAGGGATGAAGGAGGTGTCAAGGTGCAGAAATACCCTATTTGTGTGGAAGGTGCAAACTGAGGTCTCTGACTGAAAGAACTGCCAATTCCAATATGCACCTGGCCAAGGTAATGGCCACTAAGAAGGCAACTTTGATGTTAAGTAGCGCAGGCTTACAGATTGAAAAGGTTCAAACAGTGCCTGGGTAAGGGCTTGTAATACTGTAGACAGGTTCCAGGAAAGATACTTGTGAATCGTTGGTTTGAGATTGACAGCTCCTTTAATGAAGGTGCGGACCACTGGATGCCTGGCTAGGGAGTCCCACTTTCCATAATGCAACACCGTGGACAGGGAGGCTACCTGTCTGCATACTGTTTTAGGAGAGAAACCTTTGTCGAGTCCCTCCTGCAAAAAGTCTGCAGAATAGAAGCCGCAGTGGGATCCTTGTTATTTTTGACACACCGGTGATGGAATTTTTTTCAGGTAGCATCATACATTCTGTTCATGGAGGGCCTCTTAGAGGTTTGAATTGTCCTGATCACCTTTCTTGAAAAGTTATCCTTCCTCAGGTTTCTCCTCTCAAGTGCTAGGCGGTCAAGTGGAGCCACTGAGCCTCCAGGAGTTCCAAGAATGCCTGGCTGAGAGAGATCCTATCCTGAGGAATCCTGCAAGGACGGAACACTGACAAGCTCACTAGGTCTGCGTACCATGACCATCTGGGCCAATGGGGAGCTATGAGGGGGATTTCTGCCTGTTCTAGTAGCACTTTCCTTATTATCCCCGGGATGAGGGGAAGAGGAGGGAAGATGTAAAGGAGACCCTTGGGCCAGCAGCTACGAAGGGCATTGACCCCTTCTGCACCTGGAATCTGGAGAAGAATCAGGGAAGTTGGGTGTTTGTTGGAGTGGCAAAGAAGTCAAGTACCGGCCTCCTGAATTTCTGAGACATCTCCCGAAAGAGATCTGGGTGGAGACACCACTTGGCGTTTTCCACCCTGGTTCTGCTCAGTTAATTTGCCTGTACATTTGATGTCCCCGATATGTGCTCTACTTTGATGGACAATAGGTGACCTTCTGCCCAGATTCCCAGTTGCTCTGCTTTGGTCATGAGGGATCTGGAGTGAGTCCCTCCCTGGCGATTGACATGTGCTTTGGCCGCCACATTGTCCATAAGGATCAATACGTATTGGCCGGCTACTGTGCTTTGGAAGTATTTGAGAGCTACATGGATGGCACGGAGTTGTAACCAGTTTGTTGTGTTGAAGGTCCGCTGGGGACCATTGTCCCTGTGTGAGTTGGGACTGTATATGGGCTCCCCATCCTAACAGACTCACATCTGAAGTGATTGTTATGTGATTGGGTTCCCTGAAAAGAGACTCCTTGGTGATCACTGGGGAAACCCACCACCTGAGGAACCTGAGGATGTCTGACTTCAGTCAAATCTTGATGTTGGAGGTGCTGCTGCCAGCCCTCTGGAACGGTAGGAGGAACCACTGGAGGGATCTGGTATGTAATCAGGCCCAGGGCACTATAGTGATGCATGATATCAATTTTCCCAGGAGCTGGGAAAGCACCGCTAAAGAACCCACTCGCTCCGCTGTGATCTGGGTGACCAAGGATTTGACGCTGTCCTGGCGCTCCTGGGACAAGTAAACCTCGCACAGATTGGCATTTATCACCATGCCTAAATGTAATACGCAGATGGATGGGACTAGCTGGCTTTTCTGGAAGTTGATGGAAAAATCGTGTTCTTGTAGAACCCGGATTATCAAGGCCAGGTCTGACTGGGCTTGTTGGCTGGAACTGGATTAGATAAGGACATCGGCCAGTTAGTACTGGACTTGCACTGGGATTGTTCTGAGGTGCGCGGCCAGTGCTGCCACCGCTTGCGAAGGTCCTGGGGGCTAATGATAGGCCAAATGGCAGGGTTTTGTATTGATAATCATTCCCCATGTAATAGAACCTGAGAAACCTCCGATGGGAGGGATAAATAGAAATATGGAGGTATGCCTCTGTCAAATGGATGGACATCAGGAGATGCCCCCCCCCCCAGGCCTTCCAAGATTGACTGCAGAGATTGCATTTTGAATCTCTTGTACTCTATATGAGCATTCAGCTTTTTGAGATCTAGGATTGCTCTCCACGCATACCTTCCCATGGCCTTCGGAACTACGAAGAGAATGGAGTAAAACCTATGGTCCCTCTTGCTCCTCTGACACTGGCTCGATGGCCTGGATGTCCAACAAGTGCTGAACTGCCTTGTTCATGAGCTCTTTTTTTACAAGTGTTTTGGAGGCTTGGTAATGGGTGAAAGTCCTTGGAGAAGTGGATAGAAAATCCAGGGTGAGATGGAATCATATGTTTTTTAGGACCCAAGAATTCTGCAAATATGGCCAGTCGGCTGCTGATGGGGGGAGGGGTCAGGCAGTCATTTGGATTGACAAAAGGGATGACCTCAAGTGTCATGAAAGGGTCATTTGAATTGGAACTGTGGTTGTTTCTATCTTGAAATCTCGATCTATCTGGAGGTCATCTGATAGTGAGAATTCCTGACCTGATTCCGAGGAACGAAATGGCTGCCTACAGATATAGAGAGAAATCCTCCAAATAAGGATGACCCCATGTAGGGGGCTGAGTCCACCTTCCATTTGGTTCTAGCATCCACTTGCCAATATTGTAGCCAGAGCAGACAACAAGAAGTAATACTGGATGCCAGTCCCCTGAAAAAAAACCAGGCTGCATGCAGGGAAGAATTCGCTGTTAACAGTTTATTGATGTCCTGATGCATTCTGATTTCTTCTGAAGGAATCCTGGCCTATAACTGGTCAAGCCAGAGAAGGGATATCCTAGTGAAAAAGGAGGTGGTTGCCACTACTTTGACCACCCAGGCATTGGCCTGGTGTGTCCTGTGGAAATTTTGCTCCACCTTCTTATCCTCTGTCTTAAGGGCCTCTGCTATGTTGCCAGAAATCACAGAGGGTGAGACCAAGGATGCCAAAGGGTTGTCCCATTAGAGTGACTTGGTAAGGAGAGGAGTTATATTGAAAAAAAAATTATTGTTACCCCCAGAGTGGGGAAGGATCCTGACTGCATCCATTGTCTCTGAATCACATCCAACTTGGGGCAAGGGATTGTTGCAGAATAGTGGGTTCGGAAAAAAAACTGCTGCTGGGTCCCTGATTTTCAGGTGAAGCAGCCAGGATATTAGGCTGGGAATCAATTTGGGCAATGGTCCTAGCCTTATGGAGTAGGGATTTAAACAGCCCTGGAATGAATAAGCCCATTAACGGGGATGGATCAGGAGATAAATCCTCATCTTCTGAGAATCCTTGCTCTCCCTGACCTTCTTTCCCTATCACTGATGCCCTACTTTTGATGGAGTAGGTTGGAAAAGCAGTCCACTGGTGCTTAAGGGATTCCATTGCGGTCTGGTATTTCAGACTGCAGTGCTTGAGGATTAGACCTTAGAGAAGATGGATGGCTCCTCTCCCTCAGAATGGAGGCCACCCCCTGAGAAATAATCTGAGAAATCAGAGCCTTCATCTCATCTGATAATTCTGGGCCAATCTATCTGCTGAACCAAGCCCCACTATTGTGGGAGTAAATATGGCCTCAAGAACCCTAGTTCTGTCTCTGACCAGTAAATCTGCAGGACTAGGGATCATGCAATCAAATGGAAATCTTTTGAGTTTGGATTTCTTCTGCAGATGGGATGTAATCCTGCTGTCTTATCACCCTCTGGTGACCAAACCCCCATAACTGCAGGCAATTCCTGTGCTAATAACTGCTGAGGGGGGAAACAACCGGGCTCTGGCAGAGGGGAGGGGGAACACCTCTCTTGTTCTCCTTGCTTCTGAGCGCTAGAGAATTGTTTTTCCAATGCCTTTTGCCTTCATTCTTCTGCTCTTGTAGGCTTTCTAGAATAAAGAGCTTTTGCCTTTATCTTATTTGCGGCCTCTTTACCAGCAGATTTGGCCTTCCTGGGGCTCTGCTTGGACCATTTAGCATGTTTGGGCTCCATGCTGGCTGCTGCTTGGTCGGCCATGTGCTTACTGCCAAGATCTTGCAAGGAGGAGAGCAAAACTCAATCCTCCAATCCTCTTCTTTTTGGGGAGTTCTTCAGCCCTGGGTTCCTACCCTGGGCAGTGACAGTGGAGGACTTACCAATCTCCTGTATAACCTGCATAGCCCCGAAAATCAGCTGTGAGGCTCTAATAGTGCAAGCAGCCACCCCTGAGTTACCCAGTTGAGCCTGGTGTGAAAATGGCGCACTGGGGGCGATCACAATTTAAACACTCCTTCCCGGGGTGGGGGATCATTTTGGGGCTCTTCCCTGTTTGCCTGGGCTGTTAGGCTTTTAATTGGTAGTTCAGGGGAGCCACAAAAAAACGGGGCAGGCAGGAGTTCTAATCGCTGCCTGTTTACACTATTTTTAAAGCTTTGCAAACCTTTCGGAGAATCCACACTTTAAAATGCTGCTTTCTAATGAAATTGTTGGAGCCAACCATTGCCACATCTCTACAGGGCCAAGACTGAGTTGTGACTGGGGCTAGAGGATTTCTTGGCCCAACAGGAAGAGGCATGGCAAAGATTCAGAGACTCAGTCTCTGAAAGACTCCAAAGACTCAGTCTCTGGGAAGAAAGGCAGATTCAACCATACCTGTGGATTCCCCCATTAGGTTGCTGGAGAATGTAAAGAGAAACTAAGGTTAAAATTCAAAATCAGAAGTATAGATATCTGGCTTTGGGGGAAGAAAATTAAAAAGAAAAGTTTATAGTTGCAAGTTTATTACATTTTCTACTATAAAGAAAACTCTTAATTATGGTTAACTTTTCAACATTTTCACTTTGAAAATAACTAGAAGCTACCTAATATTCTGTACAAAAAAGCATTGTTTTATTTAAATAGTTGATATATGAACAAACTGATCTCTACAGTATAAATTATTAAAACAAACTCACCCATTATCCATCAAAATAGTTAAACATGGAATTATTTATTGTGATCTAGGTCCTATAACTTTTCCTTGATGTGTTTTTATCTGGGGAGGAGTAGTCTAGAATGAAACTACAATTCAGAACACTTTGATTTTAAAAAAAAATAAATTATGATTACTGTTTTTTTCCAAATTGCAGCTATGTGTAACCTGGTTAGTTATTAGGAGAAACTGAGTTTGATAAGAAAAATTTTAAAATCTGTATCTCAGTTGGATACTTAAGCATGACACTATTTTTATTCTAAATACAAACAATATTATTTAATATCAAAATTCAAACAGATAGAATTAATCCTGAGTAGGTTCCCTCTTTGCTTTTAATTGGAGATACACAGACCTGTTAAGCCAAATGCTGATTTCAAAAATCTTGTAGTTCTAAAAAGATCCAGAAATTTTCAACAAGTTGCCATTTTAATTTAACACTTGGCAAAAAAATGTTAAATATAGAAGAAATTAAATATATTAAATCAATGTTATAAAAAATAAATGAAATCAAAGTAAATTTGGGTATGTTTTGGCCCATGCTTTTGGAAAGTGGCCTTTAGCAAGTGACACAGTCAATCCTTTACCTGAAAAGAATTGTGAATTGCTAATCTAAATGCTAATTACTTTATTAATATTCCATTATTTTTCCATTGTGATTGTTTTTTCCTAAAGTTGATATAATAAAGCATTTTAAAAGTTTTAAGACCAAAATATTTATGAATATGCTACTCTTTAGCTGTTGAAACAATATTAAACAACCTATTGCTTTCTCAGATATGGACAATGGGATGAAAAAGAGACGCTCTTCTAGTATCTCAGGTTTCCTGTATTAGGAAATTTGACTATCTTCCCACTGCTAACGTTCTATCTCTACTTAAGATTCAATTGTATACTGAAAAGAATCTACTGACAGATACCTTAACTCAGGGGTGTCAAACTCCAGGTCTATGGACCAGCCTACAGGGTTCTTAGATCTGGCCCATGGAGGTGCCCTGGAAACAGAAGAGAACTGGCTCATGGTGCCTCTGCCAGCAAAAACAGAGCTTGGGAGGGCCATACACGCCCCTCCCAGGCTCCGTTTTCAGCCCCGACAGCTTCCTGCAGCTCTCTGCTAGTGAAAATGAAGCTGGGGAGGGGGGGTCCTTAGCTCCATTTTCATTGGCAGAGGGCTGCAGGAGGGTATTGTGGCCAAAAGATGGAGCTCAGGAGCCCATTTTCACTAGCAGAGTTCTCGGGCCATCACAGGAGCTTTGACAAGTGATGTCAAACTAGCCACACCTACCCCAGCCCCTGAGATCAAGCACAACCCTGATGCAGCCCTCAATGAAATCGAGTTTGACACCATTGCCTTAAGTGTTATGGCTAACTATTGATAAATTTATTTCTTGATGTAAACATCCTTAACACCTAGGAAAATCATGTTTTCCTTAGCAGAACTGGTCTGCTGACTGTATTATGAGATGATTCCAATTAATGTCAGCAATATAATATCAAAGTTTACACTCATTAACCAAGAAAGTAGCCAATCATATGACTCAGGAGCTTGGCAGTATCTGGCATCCAAAACTCTTAAATGACTCATAGAATGCCTTCATTTGACAAGCTGCATGGATTTAGTCTTTAATTAAATCTAAAATGATCACAGGGAAAAGTAGTTAGAGAAATATTTTTTAAAAAAATCTTAAAATCTTTACATTTAAGATTGCAGTATTAGAGATCTTTTACACAAAATTGAAGTACAGAAATATTTTGGAATCAAATTCAAATTTTTACATTGCATTTTTCTCAGATATTACAAATCAAGTAGTGTGTGAACTCTTAATCTAACTATCATTCTATGTGAGCTATAATTTATGTTTAAGGTACTATACCAATTCAATAAACTATTATTTATCAAACCACTGCTGAAAATAAGAGTGTGGCTTGTTCAAAGATGCCCAGTGAAGCTAAAAGTGGCCATCCTAGTTTAAATATTTTCATGTTATATTTGACCAAGTATCTTATGGGCATGTCATACCAAATGATTAGCATGCCTATTATATTATTATGGTTTGTTGCATACTCAGACTGGATTTGGCATTGCATTGTATTATATTATGCAGCTTGGTGACCTAATGATGAAGACTCTCACCTCCCATTCAGGACGTTGAGTGTTCAATCCTAGGTAGAAGCAAATGTTTCTCTTCTAAGGTGCAAAAAAAAAAATCTGCTGCAAACTCCATGTGGCATCAGGAAGGGTATCCAGTCAATAAATGCACAGCTCCATCCAGTTGCCCCAACCCTACTCCAAATTAAGGGATTAAGGGATTGTAAAAAAAGGATATTATAAGAGCAGTGATTAAAATGCGGTATCGCAGGCTAATTCTGCTGACTGCCAGCAGTTTGAGTCTCATAGGTTCAAGGTTGACTCAGCCTTCCCTCCTCCTGAGGTTGGTAAAATGAGGACCCAGTTTATTGGGAGCAATATGCTGATTCTCTAAGCTGTGTTGTAAATTATATATTATTTCTGAAGGATCTTTTTATTTTCTATGATGAACATCTAATTATTTGTCTTGTATGTGAAGAATTTTAAAGCAAAAAGCAGGCAGCTTCTTTGTAACTGTTCCTGCTTTGAAATGTAATTTGTTTGTCTCTGTAGTTACGCTCTGTATAATCTTCTGTTTCCAATTGTTCTTGACCATTAAAATACTGTAAAATATATTTGATTACATAATAATGTAATATATTAATGTTTTGTCAAATATCACTTTAAAAATGCTAAGTTTTCCCTCATACAATCCAGAATTAAAATGTTCATATCTCTAATTATTTTAATATGTTGAGAAAAAGCCCCCAAACATTAATGTTTCCAACAGAAGCAGAAGCTGGGAGGAAAAAAAAAAGGGTATTGAATTATTTGGAAATAAATTAGTGGAATGATATGTATCTTTTAATTCATGCAGTACTATCTTTCCTGCCTATGATCCTCAGTACTCAGGGGACTATTTGACATGTTTACTTTGACATGATTACTTGAATATTACAGATTTATAAATATTTTCTGAAAATTAATAAAGCAATTAAACATCTGTTTAACAGTGAAAACTCTGATTAAACTTCATAAGATGTAAGGTTAACTGCCCTTAAATTCAAATGCCAAATTAAACAAAGGAAATTATTGTCTACTTTATTATGTAACAGTATAATAGTAAAATGGAAGTTTGTTTGCTGCAGCATGATCTGTTTGAATAGAATGCTAATACATTATTTTTCACCTCAGCCAATTGTTCTAACACTACACCTATTTTCAGAAATATTTTTCTACAGGCCATTTTTCACACCAATCTAACTGGAATAATCCCCAAAAGCAAAGTATTGATTTCCATCTGAATACAAAGTTTAAGGATTTTGGACCAAAAAACCAGCAGAATAGAATGAATTTTAGCTTCTCTATATTACAGTTTTTGTAAAATGTAAGTTAACAGTACATCTTTATATGTATGTACAAAAATGCTGCAATCTGTTTAATACTTCAAATTCAGCCTGCCCTAATGTACAATCCATATGGCAGGTGAAAAATGCAATATAAAATAGGTGATGCAATCTATTATAGGGGCAAGATATGGAAATGGTGCAACTATTTCCAGTTTGATAATTAAAGTACAGAAATAATTAAAGTACAGAATCAGAAACACAGAAACTTATTGATCAAAAATAATCCTACAAACTTGCAGCTCATCACAATAATTGGATTCTGCTCTGTGTCAAGAAAATGTCTAGGGCAAATAATGCAGAATAGTACCCCCATATATAACAATTACTGGAAGAAGTTACATCAGTTGGTGTAATGTACTCTGGCCAAGATCTGATGTATAATGAATCAAATTTTATTAAATATTTTTTTTAAAATAAGAAAGAACAAATTAATATTAAGTAAGAAATAGAAAATAAATCAAAGAAAGCTAACTGCAGAAAGATAAAAGATAAATGGAAAAGAAAATTTTTTAGAGAAATTGTTTCCAATTTTCTTTATGGCAGTTATAAGGCCAATTGTAAATTTACCTCTTACTCTATGGTTACAACATACCTTTCTATAATCTATTCCATTTATTCATCAAAATCATTTATCATAAATTCATTTTTTACGTTTCACATAAAAAATCTATAGGGTTTCCAATTAGCTGTAAAGGTAAATATTGCATTTTCTCTTATTATAGAAGTTAATTTAGCTATCTCAGCAAATTACATCATTTTCACCTATTCTTCACTTGCAGATAAGGCAAAATATTTCCCTCTTTGTGCATCAAAGTAATATTTTCTATAACTGTCATACAGGCATGCAAAATCATACTTCATAAAATGGAAATTCTAACTTTAAATTCAGTTACATAGAAAGGACCACGTGATCACAAAAATAAGTGCCAATAAAAATACGCATCTATTTAAAATGAAAGTCCTACTCATTTTCTTTAATTCACTGCAATATAATTACTATTACAATATGCTGGTTGGCGAAGCATAAAATTAAAAGCCCAACAGTTTCCATAAGAAATATATTGACTTCATTATCCAATTGCTTTAGAAATTTGATAATAGAGTTCTTAACTACTAAATCTCATATGTGATAAGAGTCTATTTGTACATAGTATGCCCCCACTGGTTCCTCTCACCTCCAGATAGTTTATTGCAAAAGCTCCTTCAGCGTCCAATGCTTTTTAACTACTGCTCCCTTGATCTATTCCGGTCTCTCTTCCATACAGAAACGCAAACGCACGCTCGTCTATGCCGCAGCGAGGATTACAGCAAAGCTGCACAAGTTTTACCAATGAACAAATGAAAATGATTTGTGTCTCTTGGTCCAACACCAGAACGCTTTCAAATCGTAAGCTTAGACATGATTGTTTCGCGTGTTTTGGCAGAGTCACAAGACAATCTTTACGGTTAAAATACCTATCTCAACCAAAGCATTTGTTGGCTTTTCCACCATCCAACCTGGCACCCTCAAAAACTCCGTATGATCTTTTCCACATGCCATCTCTCCCTCCCTGCCCTCCTTCCATTTGCACTACCAATAATTTTTCCTCATTTGCATTTTAAAAAGTCTTATTTTATCTCGGTTTTCCCCATCTTCTCAAGGAGCACACGCAGCTCCTTAACCCGCTTCCCTATTCCTCAGTTTAACTGCGGTCGCTTGGTCGTCCACCGCCGCATGAAGCAGCACCGGAGTCCGTTTCAGACGTCTCTAATTCTTACCAGGGGTCGAACTCGTGTATGATGCTCTCGAAACGGATGACGGCGAAGAGCCTGGAACTGAAACCAGCCAGCCAAGCCAGGAAAAGGATCGTGAAGGAAAGCAGCGACTGCCAGCCTGCCGGTTGCGAAAGGCCCCCCGACAGGCCTCCTCCTCCCGCGGGGGCACCAGGACCAGTAGCCGCCAATGAACCACCTCGACTGTTAGCCAGCGCTTGAGAATTTGAAGATGACGAGATAGCGGCAGCGGACTTGTGCTTCTGATCAGGGGCTGAGTGTTCCGCCATGTTGGTCCCCGGGCTCCTCGCTTTTTCTCCGCCTAACGCGCAGCAAAGGAGGAGCAGAATCCGCCTCGTTCCCTCAGCACACTTCGCAAAAGAAGACGGGAGAAGCGGATGAAATAACTGTCTTTTTCCGCGCTCTTTTCACTGGCGGGGGAAGCACTTCCCTGCCGCCACCTCTCGTTGAGGAACCCAGGAACTATTGCCGGTTGCGGCAGCCGCCGCCAACATCCCAATGTGGCGCCAGAGAACGGGCACGAGACGGAAGCAGCGCGAGGGGGGGGGGGAGGCGTGGATATGAGAATAAGAGGAGAGCCAGACAAAAGTTGCTTCCGCGTAAAAATGAATTGGCTCAAAATTGCGTTGGAGTAGGTCGAAGAAAACGAAATGGGAGGAGAAATGAAGCGCGGGACCATAGACAGTCGTTGGGCGGCGCCTGAGAAAAGAAGGCGGCGAAGAAGCTAAGACGGTTAATTGAGGCTTGAGGCCCGAGCGATCGCTGACGCTGAATTGGGAGGAGCCGACGATGAACCTTCTCCCGTTTTCGTCAAGATCTTCCTATTAACCTGTCAGAGAGCGACAGGTACTTCAAAAGGACAAAACGATAGCCAATTACAATCGACAACCATAGGGCGCGGCTACAGCAAGGCGGTGACTTTATCATTTTTCACAAATTATATATATATAAAAAAACCTGTGCTAAGTGGAATCGTTTGATTGGCTGACAAGTTAACCGGTGACGGAGTAAAATCGCTTTCCCCCCATCACGTGAGCTGCGGTAGATGCGTTACTGTATTCCTAGTGAGGAAGCTCGTGGCATATTGGGGCTTGTAGTTTCAAGGCGTTGTTGCTTTGAATCTGTCAAACGTTCTGTTCACCCCTGCTGTCATGGTAAACTTTGAACATACACCCGTCAAAATCTGTATATTTGTTTCCCGAAGCTGTAAAAGAAACTGAAACATGACACAGAAGGCTATTATCATGCTAAAAGTATTGCTCAGTGCAAAACGCAACTTTGAAAAAAATCACACCGAATCACACTGCAGGTACATAGGTACTTAGGGCAATTAGAGATAAACAGAGAGAGCTTGCGTAACTCATACCGATCTTTCTCAATCCAGGCAACTTCTTGGAAGGACTGTTGTTGTGTCCACATTGTATCCCAGAGTTGTTAAAATGAGAAATGATATTCTAAATAGCACCTCAGAGCAATAATGCTTAGGATGAAGACAAAATGAGACTGAATGCAATAATTGGTGCCCAAGTTCGTGTAGTAATATTTAAACTGGATCAGTGTATCAAATTCATAGAGCAGGAAGTACTACTATAATCATATCACAATAGTTTCCCATTTGCCCAATTTATAATTGCTCATTTAATAAAACAATATTATAAGGGGAAAAACTTAGAATAGCAAATACATTAATTCTAATAAATGGAACATCCTGAATATTTAAATCAGTGGTTGCTTGTAGTTGGGTAAAAACATAAGAGTTTTTATTCAAACGTAGTTGAATAAAAACATAGAGTTGATGAGTGAACAATCAAAATTTTGTACTAGGAAGGAAGATAAAAAGGATTTCAATGCCAGGCAATTTTTTTTTTGAAAGATTGAGAAAGGATTCTGTAACTGAGCAACAAATTAGCAATTTCTCTAGAACAAAAATACAATTTTTCTGAAATCTGAATTTCTGAATTTCATATTTCTCTGAAATTGCCAGATCATATGCCATTTAAGGACATATTTTAAGACAAAATTAATACTTCAAATTATGGTTAAAATTGCATAAATAGCCAAAGCAGAATGTAAAGCTCACAAAACATTAGTGACAGGTGCTGCCATTAATATTTTCAAATACTTTTCAATAATAGCTCTGCATTAAATACATACTGGTAACCTAAATAGGATTCAGTATTATCAGAACATCATCAACCTGTTTTTCTGTGGCTGGTAATATCATTTGAACCTTCAGAAACAAAGCTAATTATAATACACCGAAGCTGTGAACAAGCCTTTCTGAAAGAGCAATCTTCCAAGTTTTTCAGATTGAAAGCTGGATTTATCATGGAGGTTTATTTTTCAGGTCAGCAAGATTAATAACAAATGATTAGGAATATTTCTAACAAAACATATTTCAGTTACAGAATTTGAAAGAAATTCAGAGCATGATACAAAAAAAATTTCTGAGTAAAAGGAAAATAAAAAGGTTTCAAGAAAGATACATGGAAAGAAGGAATGACCGAAGAGCAATAGCTCTTAGACTTATATACGGCATTATAATGCTTTACTTTTCTATAATATTAAAGAAACACCTAGATATATCCATTCTTATGCCTTTGTAATATAATAGAGAATTTTCAATTGGTGAATGTTTCAGTTTCTTCTAATCAGAAAAGGCATGGTGGTAAATATCATTTTCTCTCTTGAATTAGTAGGGCACAGAACACATAGCACAGAGATGACAACAATGCGATTCTCAGAAATGGGGGTGGGTGGTGAGTGGGAGAGAAATCTGTACCTATAAAAACGATAAACAGCTTAAAATTACCTTTCTTATAACAATAAAGGTAGAATTTACCCTGATACATGCAACAAAAACATCCTTCATATAGAAGAATTACAGAGAGGGCACAATAAGTGACTTTCAGCAAAATTGGCAATAATGACTATTAATAGTATCAGATATCAGTGGAAATCTTAATGGAATCTCAAATCTTCTTGATAATGAGTAACAGAAAGACTTTCTGAAATTTTAATTCAAATATTATTGGAGTCAAATTTAATTTCTAACTTCCTATGTGCAATCAAGGTAAATCTAAGATATATCTAGTTTGTTGATAACATGTTATATTGGCCTAACTTTCCCAAACTTATTTATTGTTCACAACTTTTTTAAAATAAAATTTTATTTTATTGCACAAACACAAATAAAAACCAAAAAATACATTAAAAACATTGAACATGGTACAATCCTCCTAACCCACTTATTTGTCTTACATTGCTAAATCACATATAAAAATAAAATAAATTTATACACACACACACACACACACACACACATATATATATTCTGAGGTTTTCGCAGGTATTTGTATGTGAATCTTTGGTTATTCAGGTTTTCTCCCGCGTAAAATTGGAAGTATCTTGGAGATGTTTCGACGAAGTCTCATTCGCCATCTTCAGGCTTTGTGCTTCTCAGAATAATGTGAGCTTGCAGCTGCTTATTCCTTTTAACTGCTAGTGGGGGTGTGACTTGATTGGGTGGGGGCTTCACTGTGTTCTGATTGGGTGGGGGTGTGTTCTCATTGGTTGGGAGTTTTGCCAAACCCCCACGTCATTATAGTTGTACTTTTAAAGTTGTAGCAACATTTTGGCAGAATCTCATCTGCCATCATCAGGTTCGTCTGTGAATCAGACTTTCACAGCCATTTCTGTTTTAAATTTGGTGCTAGCCTAAGCTGTGCCAGAATGGTTTTTTCTTCATACTGATTGATTAGGAGTCTTGGTCTGTGTTTATATTCTTTCTCTAATTTAACAGGAATTGTCTGAAATAAAAATAGTATCCTTAGCAATATATTCATTTTAATTATATATATGTAAATAGAGGAGCACCACTACAAAACCTAGCCAAATATCTAGCAAAGAAGCTACAGCCCCATGCTGAAATAGCAGCTTCACATGTACAAAACTCATACCACTTCTTGGAAATGATCAAAGATCTACACATGGAACAAGAAGATCTGCTTGTAAGTTTCACTATTCATTCAAGTCCCAATAAAAGAAACTCTTGAAATCATCAAAAATAAATACCAACCAGCTAAACAGCTTAAGGAACTAACAGAACACTGCTTAACCAACATATATTTCATATACAGAGGACAAAGATTACAAGCAAATTGAAGGAGCCCCTATGGGATAACCACTGTCACACATCATTGCAAACCTGTTCATGGAAGAATTCGAATTCAGAGCCCTGGTTAATGCTACCCACAAGACCAAACTATGGTTCAGATACATCGATGACACATTTGTTATTTGGCCCCATGGAAAAGAAAACATAAACAATTTCCTAACACACCTAAAGAGCACACACCCCAAAATCAAATTCAACATGGAAACGGAAACAAACAAACAACTACCATTCCTAGAGGTACTAATCTACAAAAAAACAGATGGCACTCTAGGACACACCATATACCAGAAGAAAACACACACCAACCACTAACTCAACCGCGAACTCAATCCCACGATCACCCAGCACAAAGAAACTCCATGGCCAAAACACTAATTGCCAGAACCAAACGCCTGGCAGACAAGACACACACAAAGACTGAACTATGCACCCTGATTAAAGTATCGAAGGCCAACAGCTTTCACAAAACCAAAATCACCAGCTTCATCCACAAAAACAGACCTATGGAACAGCTGTCTTGCCCTACATAAGAGGTACTACAGATAAAATCAATAAGATACTACACAATCATTTGGAAACCTGCACTCTCAAATAGAAAGATCTCCATGCCAAAACAGACAAACACCTGAGCACAGACAGACTCCCTCTGATGCCTCTAACTCAAACACTCAAACATGTTTTGATAATACTGAATCCTATTTAGGTTACCAGTATGTATTTAATGCAGCCGTCCTATCACATGAAGCCAAGCTGCACTGAAAGCCTCCAACACAAGAACAGAGTGTTGCCAGCCAATCAAAGCCACAAAACAGACAGAAGAAACCAGAAACACCAATCAATCAAACTCCAAGTCCAGTGAATACAGACCCAGGCTCCTAGCCAATCAGAATGGACCAGCCTCGAATTTGAAACCAAAAGCTGTGAGACACACATCAATACAGAAGCCTGATGATGGCAGTTGAGATTCTGCTGAAACGTTGCTACAACTTTAACAACACTACAATGACGTGGGATAATACCCAAGGGAAGCTAAACAGCACACAAGTAAGTACCCGCGAAAGCTTAAAACACACACACACACAAACACACACACACACACACACACACACACACACACACACACACACA
>BLBF01000019.1:22292792-22340968 GCA_015471245.1 Laticauda colubrina
TATGAAATATGTGTTGGTTAGGCAGTGTTCTGTTAGTTCCATGAGGTTTTTAGTTGGTTGGTATTTATTTTTGATGATTTCAAGAGTTTCTTTTATCAGGACTTGAGTGAATAGTGAAACCACGTTGAAACTTACAAGCAGATCTTCTTGTTCCACGTGTAGATCTTTGATCATTTCTAAGAAGTGGTATGAGTTTTGTACATATGAAGCTGCAGTTTCAGCATGGGGCTGTAGTTGTTTTGCTAAGTGTTTTGTAATGGTGCTCCTTTCGAGTTGACTATGGGTCTGAGAGGTATGCCTTCTTTGTATATTTTTGGGAGGCCTTATAATTTGGGGCATCAAGAAGATTTTTCTCTTGGGATGATCATCTGCTGGATTTCTTTGCTTATGTGGCTGGTTATAATTTTCTTCTTGGTTAATTTTTCTAGATCTGTGGTTGGGTCTGTGTTTATAGGTTTGTATGTGGAGTTTTGGAGTAGGTCTGTCAATTTTGTTTCATAGTCTTTTCTATCCATGACTACTGTGGCATTCCCTTTATATGCTGGGAGTATGATTATGCTGTTATCATTTTTCAGGGTTTGTAGTGCTCTGAATCCATCTTTTTGCAAATTACTTTTTGGTGGTTTCGTTGTGCATAAGATGTGAGTAACCTGGTGTCTTATTCTGTCAGCTTCATCTGTATTTAATTTGGTTAGGCTGGATTCTACTGCACATATGACAGATTCTGTAGGGATTTTTTTTGGGTGCTATGGCATAATTGAATCCTTTGGATAGGATATCTGTTTCTGTTTTGGTGAGTTCTCTGTTGGAAACGTTGTGTACTAATTGTTTCAGGTGTTGTGAGTTGTTGGGGGTTTTCTTGTCATGTTCTAATTTCTTTAGTTTCTTTAAGAGTTTTTCATTTTTGTAAGTGGTTTCATTTTCAGCTCTCCAAGTTGTAAGTTGTTTTATCTTATCCCAAAGTAGAGGGTGGATTTTGTTGCTCAATTCCAGGTGTAGTGCTAGCAAATCTTTGTTCACCTGATCGAATTGGAATCTTTTACTGTGAACTTCATTTCTCAGTAAAGCCATCTCTGTTCTTTTCAGGATACGTTTGGTAGCTGCTGTGTTGTTATGAAATGTTAATTTGAAGCAGGTTGGTGTTGCATTGTTGTTTTTGCAGCTGCATAGGAATTTTAGGTCACATAGTATTCCTGCTCTTTTAACTTCCAGCTTCTCATAGCTTTTGATCTGGCTGTTTATTTCCTCCCCGTAGAGGTCAGATATTTGTTTTTTATATATGCATACACACACACACACACACACACATATATATATACACACACATACATATATACATTCATACACACACACACACATTTAATAATTGTCTTGATTCTTCCTCTTTTCTAACCAACCATAAAACTTGCCCCATATTTTGTAGTAATCCGATTCGTCCTTATTTTTTAATTCCTTTGTCAATTTGTCTATTTCCGCACACATCCAAATTTTCCTAATTAGTTCTGATTCATTTGGAGTTTCTTCACCTTTCCATTGTTATGCATATGCACCTTTCCATTCTTATGCAACCTCCCAGCCATAATTATATGAATTATTAAATATAATCCTTATCATATTTTCTCAGATTTATCTCTAACAGAAAAAACTCCAGTCTATATTCTATTTTGGTTTTACATATTTCTTCCAGCAATTTCTGTATTTTTTGCCAAAGTTTTGAGCTTTTTTGCAATTCCACCATAGATGGTAATATATTCCTTTTTTCTTTTTTTTTTCCAAAAAAATTATTGATTTTTTAACAACAAATATACACAAACAAAACACAAAACATGAAAAAACATAAAACATCTTTTTTGAAAGCAGACTGATCCCGGGTTACATCTCTTCGTACAGACACCAATTCAAGTTTGTGCTCATTTTTGTATACCATTCCATATCTTATTACCATTCTATATTTTCTATATAGCTTCTCCCCTCTTTTAACTCTTTTAACTCTCTTAATTCTATTTTATTTATTTCTTCTCAGTTTAGATCATTATAGTTATATCCTTTGTCTGTCCTGTTTCAGCTGTCTATTATCTTTTCTCATTAAAGCAAAATTTTTCCTGTAATCACTGATTGGAGTATGACGTCTTTATATCTTTCCCCTAAATTTATAACACTTAATATAATACATAACTTTCATTTAGATTCTGCTCAGTACATTCTAAAGCTACATACAATGTTTTAAAAAAGAAGAGATTATAAATATATGATATAATTAAAACAATAATCCATACCAATTCAATTCTATCATTAAAATTAATATTCATTTAAATCTTAAACATTTCACACATTACTTTTCAAATAGGAATCATACTTCTATGGGAATTTTTATAAATTTTACATAGTTACTTCTCCCCCATTTCACTTATATTTTAAAACATTGTATAATTAAAGTGTTCCCATTCCTTCCTAATTCAATTCTCTCATTTATTTCATTTCATTTATTTTATTAAAAAAAAGTTTCACTAAATTATACTAAGTATTTTTATCCCACTTTTTAATCATATGTTGTTCCAATTTTCTAACATTATTTCTAATGTAAGCATAACAATCCAATCGTATGTACCTTTGCAGAATCTCTTTTTCAGTTAAATTTTTACCCATTGTCTCTGAATAAGTCCTGTTTCTTTACATCTTGCTCCAAACCTTTGTAGCTTCTCTTCCCTTTCTTCCTCCCTTGCTTCTTCACTCTGTCCTTTTTACCCTCTTGTCCCTCCACCTTCTTACTTTCTGACATTATATCCACTTTTCACCTTATTTCCCCCTTTTTTGGTTGGATTTTTAGGTCTTAAATTCTCCATTCTCTTTCCCCTCTTTCCCCTCTTTCCCCTTTCTTCCCCAACTAAAGTTACTTTTTCATTAAAGATGGCTTCTTCTTTGTCCCAGTCTTTTTGCTGCTCAGTCTTTTCTTGTAGTTTCTCGTAGGTACCAATCGCCATTTCTACGAATTGAAAAACAGAGCCAAGAGAGCCCTTCCCTTCTTGTTCCTCTTCTTTATATTTTTTAAATTCCATTTTCAGTTCATCCACAAGTGATGCCATTGTAGAAATAAATTTTTTTAAACAACCACCCAATTGTTTTTGATCACTCATATATATTTTCCAGAAGTCCCAAAGTCACCAAACAATCCAAATAGATACAAACTGTTCCATTTAACACTTTCTTCTTTTTTTCACTTTCTCTTCCTGGGGTTTAGTTACAAAGTTCCAGTTCAAATATATCTTTTAGAAGTCTTGTTACAATTTAACTTTAGATTCTCTTAAATTCCAAGCAGCCTCCTCCTGCCTCCTCCTGCTCTTATTCTTTTCCTCTCCCTTCCCACTTGCAGCAAAAAAAAGTTTTTTAAGTGTTTAGAAATCTTTATTGTCCCCTTGACATTTAATTTTCCAGTTTAATTACCTATTGGTGTCAAAGTGGGTTTTTCTGATTTCTCATTCTTCTCTCTTCGCTGTCAATGTAAGGAAGGAGAGTGAAAGAAAAAAAAACTTTCTCTTTTGCACTTTCATTCACAGCTTCCAAGTCTTCTTTGGGAACGATGTATCTTTTATCAAATTTATAATCCAGGATATCGCAATTGTTGCTTCTTATCCCAGTCAGCCAAAACTTTCACTTCTTAACTTCCTTCTGCACTTTTTTTTTCCGGCTGAGTGCTTCTTTGTGGCAGCCATTTCTGACCGCTGCTCTTACCGCCTTCGGGAAAGGGAGTTAAGCCAGCTGAGGAGGAAAGATGCGGCTTTCCTTGACCCTGCTGGAGTCTCTCCCCTCTTCACCACCTTTACGGGGTGGCTTAGCCCCAAAGGCAGCTGGCTCAGGGTGCTCCAGCACCGAGCCCAGGCAGAAATCATGCACGATCGCGGATTCCTGTCTGCCACCGAAGCCCCGCCAACCGGAAGTCAATATATTCCTTTTTCTTTGTTATACTTCCATATGGGGTAAAGTTTTGGATATATTGTTGACAATCTTGATGGAGGCATGTGTTATCTGTAAAATAATTTATATAAATTTTCCTGTTCACAACTTTTTCCATTGTAATTGTCATTATCTTGCCAAATTCTACAAAATGATAGTTACTTGAGATTTACTTGTATCATGTGAAACATATATCCTATACCCATATAAGATTCTCAAGGTCTTATTTTGGAAACAACCCAACTTATTTTGGAAACAGAACTGAAGTTTGCCAATTGGCATACTTTGCAAAAGCAAAGCACTTATTATGATTGGGGTATAGTATTTTTTGGAGGAGTAAGTATAAAAGTAAGTATAAGTAAGTATAAAACTGTACCCTCCAACTTAGCTGGTGGGATGAAAATATAATTGCAAATAAGACAGTTGTCTCTTTGTATAAGCACCATAGTCATTCTTACTCTTTCTTCTACACTATTTTTTGAGGAATTTACAGTAGTAAATTAGAAAAGATAAATACAAGTATGGCAGTAGGGATCAGAATTGCAGATTTCAAATAAGGCAACAGTTTATACAAATAACTTACACACAGTATTTAGTTAAGAGGTTTTTTGAAAGATTTAATAATAAGGAGGCAGCATTTCACCTCTGCAATATTAAAACTCTATCCCAGTTTAGGACCTAGATGACAGATGAGCATCGTTTCAGGCTATTAAGATCAAAGATAACAAATTTTACATTTTGGGGAGATACATCAACCATCAATATTATTTGAATTGTGTTATTCTTCCCAGAAGATTCTTATTTCCTATGTGAAACTTGGAAGGTCTCACAGTCCTCATCTCATATATACTCAGTTCATGCAAGAAAATTACAATTTGCAAACTGATTCACTGTCACTATTATACAAATTTTCATATGCTGGTAATGAAAAATTGCTAAGAACATATAATTGAAAAAGAAGTAGAAAATAGCAAGTTAAAATATTGTTGGATTTCCAAATAAAGATTGATAAAGTCTTGACTCATAAGACACAGATATAACTGTGGTTAAAAAGAAGAAAAGATGGATAATTTATATGAGCAGATAGTAGAAGTCAAAGAATTGATCACAAAATATCACAATTTGAAAACAGAAATTGAAAAATTAGCCATAAACTATAAACTGTAGAAATAATAGTAGATTTTAGGAGAAGCCCTCCTACATTACCACCACTCACAATACTAGACAACACAGCAACAGTCGAGACCTTCAAGCTTCTAGGTTCTATAGTATCTCAAGACTTAAAATGAACACCTAACATTAACTACATCATCAAAAGAGCATAACAAAGAATATTCTTCCTATATAAATTACAACCATTTGCAGATGATCTGGTTTTTATATTGGAGGAACCATTGAAAACAGCACCTAAATTGATAGGAAAGATTGAAGAATATGGACAGCTGGCAGAACTGAAAATAAATTAAGATAAAACTAAGATATTAGTTAAGAATATGACTGAAAAACAAAAGAGGGAACTGACAGAGAGATTGAATGTTCACTTCACAAATAATGTAAAATATTTAAGAATACAGTTAACAGCATGGTGTAGTACACGAAAGGAAGATAATTACTATAAACTGAAACAATAGATTGTGACAGATTTGAAAAAAAATTGAAAAATTTATTACTATTTCTAATAGGGAGAATATCTACAATTAAAATGAATATATTGCCAAGGATACTATTTTTATTTCAGACAGTTCCAATTAAATTAGGAAAGAATATTTTGATGATTTAAAGAAAATAATACTGGAGTATATATGGTAGAGAAAAAAGGCAAGAATCCTATTACAGAATGCTAGAATAAGGGGGATTTGGATTACCCAATTGGGAATTATATTACCAGGCAGCAACATTGATGTGGGTGAAATAATTGTTTTAAGAAATACTAGATTGTTAACATTAGAAGGTCATGATTTATTATTGGGATGGCATGCATTTTTATGGTATAAGGAAAGTAATACGCATGGGTATTTTTGGAGACATTATATTCAAAATGCTTTATTGATAGTTTGGGAGAATATAAGAAAACAACATTACATGAAAATACCAGTCTGGTTGTCAACTATAGAGGCATTTGCTTATCCAATTGTTATAAAATGAAACAAACAATAAGATATGGTGACATATTAAATGAATAGGATGAATTCAAATCTAAGCAAGAACTAGAGGAACAAGAAATAGAGATGAGATGAATTAGTATTCATATGTGCAAACACATTCTATATATTATAAAGATTGCAGGATAGAAGGATTTTATAAGGAACTTACTGAATTAGATGGAATTTTGACAGGTACTGATGAGAAGGTGATCAAAAAATTTTATGGATATTTACTTGGAGTAAAACTAGAAAAACAAGACAAAAAACAATGATTGCTTGGGGGGGAAATTTTGGATCTGGGATAGTCTTAGAAAAATGACAGAAACTATGGTCTCAAAATTAAAAAATAACAATGTCAACAGCATATAAAGATAATTTGTATAAGATGTTTTACAGGCGGCATCTACCCCCAGCAAGGATAGCAAGGACATTTAAGAACAAATCTGAGAAATGTTGGAAGTGTCATCAGATCATACTACCACATGTGGTGGATGTGTGTGGAAGCCAAGAGATACTGGACTAAAATTTATACATGGCTGGAAAAAATGACAAAATAGCATATAGACTTGAAACCAGAAATATTTTTGTTGGGTATCTTACCTGAAGGATATAGTAAAAAATTAATATATTTGATTACATTGATAACAATGAATATAAATGGACTTAATTCAGTTGTTAAAAGAAGGAATTTTTTTCACAGATTAGAGAAACTAAAATTTGATATAATTTGTCCACAAGAAGTACATATTAAAAAACAATATGAACAATTGTTGATACAACCAAAATTAGGGAAAATATTTACTTCTTTGACTCAATGTAAGAAAAGAGGAACAATTTTATATATCAAAGAGACCATCTCAGCAAAATTGATTTATACTGATGAAGATGGAAGAGTATTAATGGTGGAAATAATGGAAAATAATACAAAAACACTCTTGATTGCAATTTATGCTCCGAATGATAAACAAGAAGAATTATATAAAAAATTACACATGAAAATAATTGAACTGGACTATGTCAATATAGTTATGATGGGAGATTTCAATGGAATTGTAGACAATAAACTGGACTATATAACAACAACAACAAAACAAAATAGGAAGACTCTCCCCAAATCTTTTTTTAAAATGATAGATGAAATAAATTTAAAAGATATATGGAGAGAAAGAAATGTTAAAACCAAACAATACACCTTTTACTCAAATAGACATTTAACATGGTCCAGAATAGATATGATTTGGACTTCAACAGAATTAATATCTAATATTCAAGAAACAAATATCGAAACAAGTACTTCGGCAGACCACAATCCAATGACAATTAAATGGAAAGGACAAAAAAGAAGATCGAGATGGACGTTAAATAATACTATTGTAAAGGAGAAGGATTTTACACAGCGGATGGAGAAAGAATTGGTTTTTTTAAACCAATAAAAAATAAAAAAGTTAAAAAATTAAGAGTTAAAAATTAAATAAAAAAGAAGATACTTCAATTCAGAATGTATGGGACACAATGAAGGCATATGCTAGAGGCTTGATAATAGACTACACAAGGAAAAGGAACATTAGGAAAAGGCAAGCCACAGAAGCCTTAGAAGATGAGCATAAAAGACTTGAAAAAGAATTACAGAAAACGCCACAGAAAAAAGACATTAAGCTAAAACTGGATACAATTAAATATAAAATGAGTTTAACAGAGAAAGAAGAATTAGCACAAAAAATTAGAAGTGCTAAACAGAATTATTTTGAGGATGCAAACAAACCAGGTAGATGGTTAGCATACAAATTGAGAAAGGAAAAAATAATCAAGGAAAATACTGCAGTTAATAGATGATCAAGGTCAAGTTTGTCATGGCGATAAAGAGAAGAAGGAAATCATTCGAGACTTTTATGGGAAATTATATGAGCAAGAGAATATTGATGAAGAAAGAATTAAACAGTATTTACAGAATGCTAATCTACCTAAGATGCCTAAAGAGACTGAAAAAATGTTAGAAAGCAATATAACTATGATGGAGTTAACCGAAGCACTTAAGAAACAAAATAATGGGAAGGTACCAGGCCCAGTTGGACTTCCGGCAGAATTCTATAAAACATTGCAAGAATCGCTGAATGTTCCATTGCTAGAAGTCATGAATGAAGTTATGCTAAAGAAGAAGATACTTAAAACATGATCAGAAGCCTATATTACACTTATTCCAAAAGAAGAGACTGATTTATTACAAATTAAGAATTATAGACCCATTTCTTTATTAAATGCAGACTATAAAAATATTTGCTTCAATATTGGCAGAGAGACTCAAAAAATATTTAAATAATTTTATTCACTCTGACTAAAATGGATTTCTGCCAAAGAGACAAATTAAAGATAATATGAGAGTAATATTGGACACTTTGGAATATTATGAGGCTCACCCCGAAAAATGGCTTTGATATTTTTAGATGCACAAAAGTCATTTGATAATGTGAACTGAAGATTCATGTTATTATTATTAGAGCAGATGGGTTTTGCCAGAAAATTTACTCAAGCAATACAAGCCATATATTATAAGCAAATGGCAAAGATAATGATAGAGGGAGAAATAACAGACTCTATCAGTATAAGAAAAGGTACAAGACAAGGTTGCCCGCAATCACCTTTGTTATTCATACTAACCCTGGAAGTGTTAAATAGAAACATTAGAGACGAAGAGAGTATAAAAGGAATGAAAATTAAAAAGGAAGAATTTAAATTGCAAGCTTTTGCAGATGACTTGGCTTTTATTTTAGAAGACCCTCTAGAAACAGTATCAAAACTACTGGAAAAGATAGAGGCATATGGTAAGGTGGCCGGCCTGAAAATAAACAAAGACAAAGATTTTGACAAAGAACATGTTACTAAGACAGAAAGAAGAACTGGCAGATGTATTGAAACTTCAAGTTACAAGTAAGATTAAGTACTTGGGGATACATTTGACAGCAAGATGTAGTACATTAAAAGAGAACAATTACATTAAACTTAAACAACAGATAGCACTAGACTTGACGAAATGGGAAAACCTACAATTGTCACTAATAGGGAGAATTTCAACAATCAAAATGAATATTTTACCCAGAATTCTATACTTGTTTCAAACAATACCATTTAGGCTTGGAAAGGATTACTTTGAAGATTTAAACAAAATTGTGCTGAAATATCTATGGCAAGGTAAGAAAGTGAGAATAAAGTTAAAACTCTTACAAGATGCTAGAATTAGAGGAGGATTTGGTCTGCCTAATTGGGAGTTATATTACCAAGCTACAAACTTAACATGGGTTAAGAAATGGATAACATTAAGAAATACTAGATTGTTGACATTAGAAGAACATGATCTGTTGTTGGGGTGGTATGCCTTTTTATGGTATAAGGGAACTAAAATACAGGGTTATTTTAGAAGACATATACAGGAGTCTCTGTGGTTAAATTGGGAGATTAAAAGACAATGTTATTTGAAAATTCCAGTCTGGTTATCGACTGTTGAAGCATTTTCTTATCCTATAACATATAAGAAGGAACAAACAGTTAGATATGGGGAAATTTTGAATGAAAAGGGTGAACTTAAATCGATTCAAAAACTAGAGGAACAAAGTATAAAGATGAATTGGTTTTCTTATGCGCAAATACATTCAAGGTATGAAAAAGACTTTAAAACAGAAGGTTTCTATAATAAATTGACTGATTTAGATAAGATTTTGACAGGTACTGATGAAAAGGTGATTAAAAAATTGTATGGATATTTATTAGAAATTAAACTAGAAGAAGAACAAGTTAAAGAAACTATGTTTGGGGGAAGAATTTTGGATATGGGATTGATCTAGAGAATGGCAAAAATTGTGGTCTCAAAATTATAAAATGACAATGTCAACAGCATTTAAAGAAAATTTATATAAGATGTTTTACAGGTGGCATTTTCTCCCGCCAAGAATAGCAAGAATGTTCAAGAACATATCCGAAAGATGTTGGAAATGTCATCAGATACCTGACTCATATTACCATATGTGGTGGACTTGTGTGGATGCAAAAAAATATTGGTTGGATACATGGTATCCAATGGTTACCACACATGGTTGGAAAAATGGTTTTTTCATTTTTCCACACATGGTTGGAAAAAATGACCAAAAAGCATATCGATTTAAAACCAGAGATATTTTTATTGGGAATTCTACCTGATACATACAGCAAATATTTAAAATATTTGATTGTAAACGTATTAATAGCAGCTAGGATTGTATTTGCTAAAAATTGGAAAAATGAGAAAATACCATGGCAGGAGGAAATTATCAAGAAAATACTGGAATGTGCTGAAATGAGTAGATTGACATTTAAAATTAGAGAACAAGAGGATAAACAATGTTACAAAATTTGGGACCTTTTCTATCAATGGCTAGATAACAAAATATAGTAATAGAATATATAGAATTATAGAAAATAATGAATATATAAAGATGTATTTTTATTATTATTATTACTACATATATAAAATGTTGTTAAGATAGATTTGGAAGGACTATATGAATTGTTAAAAAATAAACTAAGTATAGTTATCTCACAAAGTATGAATGAATAAAATTATAGTCAAATGATTGATTAATAATAATACTAGGATATTCAATTTCTGATAATATGAGTTATTATGTAATGTAACTGTAATTGAGATTATGAAATTAATGCACAAAAACTTTGTAAACCAACCGACACACTGTTTGTATACTTATGAAAGAAAGCTGGATATTTTTATATTTGTTTGTTTTTGTTTGTCCATAAAAATCAATAAAACTTTAAAAAAAAAAGAATTAATATATTTGATTATAAATGTTTTGACAGCAGCTAGAATTATATTTGCCAAAAATTGGAAAAGTGAAAAAATTCTGATAGAAGAAGAGGAGACAAAGAAGATAATGAAATGTGCAGAAATAAGTAAATTGACACTAGCAATTAAAGAGCAAGAAAAATAGTATTTAAAAATTTGGGATTTATTTTATCAATGGCTAGATAAGAAAATAGGGAAATAAACTATAATATAAATACTGTATAAAAATATAGTAAAGAGAAGACAATGTAATGATATGTGTTTGTCTATGTTGGAAAAATAAAAAATTCTTTAAAAAACAAACAAAGAATATTCTTCCTGTACCAACTCAGAAGCTCAGGATGCCCAAAGAGTTGCTGCTACAGTTCTACAGAGGAATTACTGAATCTATCAATCTCTATAACTGTCTGGTTTGGCACTGCAACCAATCAAGACAAACACAGACCAATAGATAATTAGAACTGCAGAAAAAACAATTACTACCAATTTGCCTTCCATTGAGGACCTGGATACTGCACATGTCAAAAAGAGGGCTGAGACAATATTTACAGACCCCTCACATCCCAGACAAACTGTTTTAACTCCTTCCCTCAAAATGACGCTATAGGGCACTGAATGTTAGAAAACTAAAAACAAAGACAGTTTCCCTCCCCATGCTATCACTGTGCTAAAGCCCCTGTCATACAGCACCAACGGATGGAAAGAGGATGTAAAACGGAGAGAAACACTTGCCATCCGTTGGTTAACGTGATGCGTCCGTTCTGTACTCACTGCGTCCATTTTTCATACTCTCCATCCGTCCAGCATCCGTGTATTGACATTTCATCCGCTCAAAAAGTTTTGAGCTGCACAAAACTTTTTGAGCAGAAAATGTATCCAACGTGTCCATTATACATCCGCTACGCATACAGGGAACATCCGTTAGACGTCCGTAGTCATCTGTTACACATCTGCGATATCCGCTAGGCATCCACTGCATATCCGCGCAACTCGCATCCACTCCAGCGGAAAACAAACACAGGGAGGAAGTGAAACGGACGCGGAATGGACACGCAAAGTTAGTAGCACAGATGTAGAAAGGATGAAAGTGGATGCAGCTCGCATACAAAGCATTAAAACGGAAAAATCGTTCGTATAGGGGACATATCTCGGATATTTAGGATGTCTGCAGGATGCCTAGAGGATGCAAAAGGACACCTAGCAGAAAACCTATATTTCCTATAAAAAGGGGGAGAAATCACCTGGATCACACTTTCAGTCCAGCAGCCCTGCTGTGCAGACCTCTTCAGCCTTAATCTTGCTCTTGCTCTTCCACAGCATCCAGTCATCTCCACCATGGATCGTCACACGCTCCTTTTGGTACCCACCATCGTTCTACAACAGTGTGAAGCCATCTACAGGCTCTTTCACCTGTTCTACAGGAAGAAAAGGAGGCGGTCCGAAGATGGATCACCAGAAGAGCAGAGTACGGACTGTATAACAAGCTGATGGTGGAGCTGAGGAATGAAGACACTCATGCATTCCAGAACTTCATGAGGATGCCGCCAGCCATGTTTGACGAAGTTGTGGAGCGGCTGAGACCCAAGTTGACCAAGCAGAGCACTAACTTCTGGCCCAGCCTGGACCCTGGACTCAAGGTGGCACTGACTCTGCGCCACCTGGCCTCCGGGACCACGTACAGGAGCATGCAGTATGCCTGGAGCATGCCACACAACACCATCAGCATTGTGGTCAAAGAAGTGGTACAGGCCATCATCGATGAATACCTGGAGGAGCTCCTCCAGTGCCCCTCCACTGAAGAAGGCTGGAAGAAAGTTGCAGAGCAGTGGTATCAGAAGTGGAACTTCCCCCACACTGTTGGAACCATAGATGGCAAGCACGTGGCCTGCAAAGCTCCAGCCAACTCGGGGTCCACTTATCACAACTACAGGGGCTTCTTCAGCATCATCCTCTTTGCCATGGTCGATGCTGACTACAAGTTCATGTACATCGATGCTTCAGGCAACGGGTCATCTTCAGATGCCCAGGTATATAATGCCAGTCACCTCAAGGAGGGGCTGGAATGCAACCTCATCATGGGCTTCCCAGATCCAGACCACCTGCCCAACGACACACAAGATGTGTCCTACTTCATCGTGGGGGATGATGCCTTCTCCCTCAGAACCTACCTCATGAAGCCCTACACTCTTGAAGAGAGGATCTTCAACTACAGGCTGTCCAGGGCAAGGTGGGTGGTGGAGAACGCCTTTGGCATCCTGGCCAACAGGTTCCAGGTACTTCTCACCACCATGCTGCATCGCCCAGAGACCTGCACAATCTCATGTGCACCCGCTACCCAGAGTTGCAGAACAGGCTCGTGGACCTCCAACAAGGCAATGGGGACATGGAGCCTGGTGAATGGAGGCAAGGGCAAAAACTGATAGATACTGTGGATGTGCAAGGCCCCAACAGAGCTTCACATGAAGGGAAGAAGCAGCGCAACCTCCTGAGACACCGGTGCAACTCCCCAGCTGGAGCAGTGGAATGGCAAGAGAGGATGGTAGATGCTTAATGGATGCTTCCTTGAGCCTGTCTCATCACACTGATGAGATTGTGCCATGTATGTTGAGTGGCCCTACAATGAACAGGGCCATACAGTCCCACTATGCTTGCACTGGAGGTTTATCTATCCCACAGCTATTAATCATCCCACAGGCATCCCTGCCCATCCCACATGTATCCCTGCCCATCCCACAGCTATTACCCATCCCACAGGTATCCCTGCCCATCCCACAGGTATCCCTACCCATCCCACTGCTATCCTTACCCATCCCACAAGCATGCAAAGGCTTAAACCATTTCTAAAAGTTTCCACCAAGACTTTATTGACTAAAAGAACTGAAGCAAGTGTGTGAAGCAAAGATAATCTTTATTAATAACAAGCTGTAAAAGAAAAATGACCCAAGAAAAGTGTCCCAAGCAAAGATAAAGTCAACAGGTAGCAACTGAGTCTCTGGTGCTCTTCTCAGTCATTCTGAGGTGTGCCCATGGTCTCGGGTGAAGGGTCCAGGTGCTGTGGAGGTGGCTGCTGCTGGAGTGCTGGTCTGAGGCACCATTGGGGTGCCTGGCCCCGAGAGGACAACAGGGGATGGTGTGTGGAGGAAGCTCTCAGAGAGCTGGCTCAGTCCTGTGATGTTGAGAGCCCCTTCCTCCAGGACATGGGGTGTCAGTCCCAAGACCGATGACAGATGTTCTGAGGCCGGGCTTGGCTGTGGGGTGGAGGAAGGAGGAGTGTAGTAGGGCTGTCTGGTCTGCAGGTGAGCGAGGTGAGGCGTGGGTGGCATTTGTGGCGTCGGTGGCATCTGTGGCGTGGGTGGTATATGTGACGTCGGTGGCATCTGTGGCGTCGGTGGCATTGGTGGCATTCGATGAACCTGTGGCTGGACTGGGAAGGGCTGCCTGTGCTGCTGGAACTCCTGGTAGCCGTAGCCTTGGTAGGTGAGGGCCTGTGGAAAGCCTTGGAAGGGCTGTAACATCACCTGGGGTGGAGGAGCAGACCTGGACTGGGTCGGAGCAGTTTCAGCTGGGCCTGGAGGGTTGTGTAGAAGACTGGTGATCCTCTCCTTTATAACCTGGTACTGTGATTCGGGCATTTCCATGAGGGTCTGGTTGACGTAGGTGAGGAAGGGCTTGCAGTGTGAGGATGGTATGTTGGTGTGTACCAGCTGAGAGAGGAGATCTACACTGCTTTTGATGGTGTCCCTGATCTCCAGCAGGGCAGTGTAGCTCTGCCCCTCCGGTCTCGCTCTCTGCCTGCTTTCTGTGGAGGTGGAGCTGGGGGTGGGGGTGGGTTGGTCTCTGGTGGAAGTGCCCTCTCCTTGCTCCCACTGCATCATGGGGTCCTCCATGTGCTCCGCCACGGGGACTGCAGCTGTCGGGGGAGTCTCCGTTATGGGACGCTCCACAGATACCTGCCTGGACACAGTAGCTGACTCTTGGCCAGAAGAGGACTGGCTCTCTGTGGGCTGCCTGAGAGAGAGGGTTGAGAGAGAGGCTGCTCCTCGGTGGTGGATCTCACCCTCCAAGAAGCGGCACTTGGCCATCATGTAGGTCTCCCGGTTCGTCAGCTTGACTGTGGCCTGACCAGATTTCTTGAGGTGCAGCTTCCCGTACCAGGTGTGCATGTGCTTCCACCAGCTGAGGAGGAGCTCCGAAGTGTAGCTCAGGCTCTCCGCCTTCTCTCTCCAAGCAGCCTGCTTTCTTTGGTGTCTCGATAGAGCCTGTGTCCTATGTGTCATAAATAACAGGGGAGGAGGGGGAATGATTATGGGAAGTGAGCTGGAGGTGTTACGAACCAGAGCTGTATAAACTGGGGGGGGGGTATACATTCTTGCTTAGATTTTTATTCTATGCTATGCACAGTTGCAACTCTTTGTCAAACTATGTCCAGGTCAATGGACAGAAGCCTCATCACCACCTGGAGATGCCCACATGATGATATACACAACTTTTAATTGGATGAACCAATTGAACTATTGGGGGTGGGAAAGTTGCCATTATTTTGTATATATGATTTATGCACCCATTTTCTCAGATTCAGAATTCTTTTGTTGCTACCACTTGATTTCCAGTAAAGATATATTTTCTCTGATTAAAGGAGTTGAAGTATTTCTTTCTTGGATTTTGAATGGAGTACTAGCTGACATTATTCTGAATCTCTACATTACCAGCCCATCCGGAGAATTAATAAATTTTCTTCCGAGGGGGTTTGAACACAATGTGAAATCCAGTCAGCAACCAATAAGACCTAGGAGCAACTGGAGGGCAAGATTCTCTGCTGCTAGAGGAAGCAGGGGAAACCGACTTGTTAGCAGAACTAAATCTTGGGGAAAAACCAGCTGTAAAACCCAAATGGTGCCAGGGAGCCCTGATAGAAGTTTTTAAAGATGGGTTAAATGAAGATGTATATCAAAGCTGTATTGCCAGAAGAGACCCCAATGAGCTGCAGCTGTGGTACATGCTGGCAGCAGAGGTGAAAATTGATCTGACCCGAAACAGATGCCGGGGGGAGGTGGGGTTGGTTGGAACAAGTCCTCCTCCACCAGTCCTCGAGAAGCCTTAAAACCTCAAAGGGGAGGAATGGCAGCAAAACCCAAGATCACTGCTTGCTTCTGATGTGGGAAGGAAGATCACTGGGCTGCAGTTTGCTGTGCCACTGGGCACCAGGAGGAGGAAGAAAACCTGTAAAAAAAACAGCAAAGCCTCACAAAACATCATTTAAGTTGGAGGAGGTTGTAGAGATCGCCCCTCCGAAAGGAGAGGAGCTGGGAACTCCAATCTCTTCTGAAGAGAGTGAATCTGAATCAGAAGACAACTCACTGGTAAGTCCAAACAAGGGCCCTATGACCATTCCAGTGAAGTTAAGGGTACCCACGTCGGGAGCCAAAGGAATAAAGCTGGCCTTGTTAAACTCTGGGTGCACAAGGTGTGTCATCAGCTCGGAGTAGTGGAGAAAATGGGCTTAAGGCTAAAGACTTTAAAAATGCCCATAGCCGTTTGCCAATTGGATGGATCGGTAGCTGGAGGTGGCCCTGCCCATTTCATAATGGAACCAATAGAAATGACAATGGGGAAGCATAGAGAGACTTGTTTTCTTGTGGCTCCTGGGATGGAGCGGCCCCTAATACTGGGGTTGTCCTGGCTCCGGAAATGGAACCCCCACATTGATTGGAGGAGAGGATCATTGCACATATGTACTGACCAGCACCCAGAAGGGGAGGGGCAATCTCAACCGAAACTCAAGAGTCCCACCGAACTGGCCTCCACTGGCACCAAGAACCTGAAGGGAAAGGAGAAAATTCTGGAGGAATATTGAGACTTAAAGGAAGTATTCAGTGAAAAGCTCTCAGATGAGCTTCCACTCCATCGTTCAACAGATTGTAGTATTGAAATTTTACCCGGGGTGAAACTCCCAAAACTGAAACTGTACTCAATGGCACCGCGGGAGCTAGAAGAGCTGCAGTCATTTATTGATAAGAATTTGGAATGTGGTTTTATCCAGTCCGCTAGACCCCAGGTAACAGCCGCAGTATTGTTCTGTGAAAAGAAAGATGGCTCCCTTCATTTATGTGTTGACTATAGAAACCTGAACGCTGTTTCAGTGGGGAATGTGTACCCCCTCTCCTTGATGAAGGACATGTTGGCCCACTTGGCCAAAGGGAAAATTTTTACAAAACTCAACTTGAGAGAAGCATACTACCAGGTTCGAATTAAGGAAGGGGATGAATGGAAAACTGCTTTTAACTGCCCAAAGGGTTGTTTCCAATTCAACGTTCTTCCATTTGGTCTACAGGGGCCCCCTGCAGTATTCATGCAAATGATCAATCAGGTGTTGCATGAACATCTATACAAAGGGTTGTTGGTTTATCTTGATGATATCCTTATCTACACGGAGACTCATGATGAACATGTGAAACTAGTGCGGTCAGTTCTAGAAAAACTTCGAGCCGCTAAGCTGCATGCAAAGTTGTCCAAGTCTGAATTCCACCAGGAATAAATCAACTATTTAGGTTATCACATCTCACATGAGGGCATAGAAATGGATCTGGGGAAGGTTTGTGCCATGTTGGAATGGGCTTCTCCCCGCACCAGGAAACAACTTCAAGGTTTCTTGGGGTTTGCCAATTTTTACATCAATTTATCCCTGCTTTTGTGAAGATAGCAATGCCTATCACAAATCTCCTAAAAACCAATGGGGAGGTGAAATCAAAGCCTAGTAAACCACTGGAGTGGTCCATGGAATGTCAAGCCACTTTTGAAAAGCTGAAACAGCTGTTTGCTGCTGAACCAGTACTCAAGCACCTGGACATTGATGCTCCTTTTGTAATCCAAGCCGATGGGAGTGACGTAGCAGTTGGGGCGGTGTTACTACAAGCAAACGAGACGGGGACTCTGCAACCGTGTGCATATGCTTCCTGTAAACTAACTGAAACTGAAAGAAGATGGGCCATCTGGGATAAAGAAGCTTTTGCAGTTCGCTGGACTCTGTTAACCTGGAGGCATTTCTTAGAAGAGCAAAACACCCATTTGAGGTGTGGACGGATCATAAAAATTTGGAGGCTTTGAAAATGCCTCGGAAGCTGTCTCCCAAGCAAGTTCGCTGGGTGCAGTACTTTAAGCGCTTTAATTTTTCATTGAAGTACATTCCAGGGGGGAGGAACTTTATGGCGGATGCTTTATCTAGAAATACCTCAATATAATAGTGCTCGCCAAGAAGTGGTATAGCCGATTGTCCCAACCAAACAGTTGGCAGCTCCAGTGGTTACCAAAGTTCAGAAAAAGAAGGAGGTTGATCTGTCAAATAATTTGACTGCCCAATTAAGAGATGCTCCAAAACTTGATGATTGGTTCCTTGCTCACTCAAATAACTGTACGGTTAGAGATGGATTGGCATGGGTGGGGGCTAAATTATATGTGCCAGCGAAGCTGAGAAACCAAATATTACAGCAAGCTCATGGTTCTAAAGCCGCTGGTCATTTTGGATTCGTGAAAAACCAACACTTGGTTAAAAGGCAATTTTGGTGGCCTACCTTGAAAAAGGACATTGAAACTTATGTAGCTAGTTGTTCTATCTTTGCCTCAGCCAAACGACCTCCTGGTAACCCAGCAGGCTTAGTACAAAATGTGGTTAGACCAACAGCTCCATGGAAGGAAATCTCTATGGATTTTATAGTGGAATTACCTGAGAGTGGGGGGAAATATAGTTATTTGGGTAGTAACTGATTTGTTTTCCAAACAGGTATATTTCATACCTTGTCCAAAAATCCCATCTGCAAAAACATTGGCTAAACTGTTTATTTTACATATCTACAGGTTACATGGGATTCCTAAACACATAATATCAGACAGGGGTGTCCAGTTTACCTCAAACTTTTGGAAGGAATTCTTGAAGTTATTGGGCTCCACCCAGGGCTTAAGCTCCACCCACCATCCACAAACCAATGGGGCTTGTGAGAGGACTAATGCGGTATTGGAACAATATCTTCGATGTTATATCAGCAAGATAATTGGGCTGACTTATTGCCATTTGCTGAGGTGGCATACAATAATTCAGTACATAGTAGTACTGGGTTTACTCCATTTAAAGTGGCTTCGGGACAAGACTTTGTACCCATACCTGAGTTTCCACAGGAGAAACCTAACATTCAGTCATTAGATGAATGGATAACACAGCTCCAGCTTACCTGGCCAGTTACTCATAAAGCATTAGATGATGCTTATCAAGCTCATAAAAAATTTGCAGATAAAAAGAGAACTCTCCAAAAACCATATCAGGTGGATGACAAGGTCTTTTTATTGACCAGATATTTGCAAAAGTCAAAAAAGCTTGGCCCTAAGTATGTTGGACTTTTCTCAATTGAACAAATTGTAAACCCTGTGGCAGTCCAACTGAAATTACCAAAAATTCTTCGATGGATTCACCCTGTTTCCATGTTAGTTTATTAAAACCTGAACATACCTCCGACTTGAGACCAACTCAGGTTGATCCCCCTGTACCATTGCTAATTGAAGGTGAACAACATTTTGAAGTTAAAGAAATTTTGGATTCTCGAAAACAAAGGGGTCGACTCCAATATTTGGTTGCTTGGAAACATTTTCCTCCTTCCCAGGCTGAATGAGTGAATGAGAAGGATGTTAGAGCTCCTACACTTATCAAGACATTTTGTACTAAACATCCTGATAAACCCCTCAAAAATAGTATGTTGCTGTTACCTGTATGTTGTCTATTGTCTTCTATTTTTATCTTTTTTAGAACTAACGTCTCTTTTCCAGGAGGGCCGAATGTCAGCCTTCAAGATTTTCCTCCTTTGCTTTGCATCTTTCGGCTGTCATAAGTAATGGGGGGAGGAGGGAATGGTTATGGGAGGTGAGCTGGAGGTGTTATGAACCAGAGCTATATAAACTGGGGGGGGGTTACATTCTTGCTTAGGTTTCTATTCTATGCTATGTGCAGCTACAACTCTTTATCAAACTATGTCAAGGTCAATGGACAGAAGCCTCATCACCACCTGGAATGCCCACATGATGATATACACAACTTTTAATTGGATGAACCAATTGAACTATTGGGGGTGGGAACATTGCCATCACTTTGTATATGTGATTTACGTGCCCATTTTCTCAGATTCAGAATTCTTTTGTTGCTACCACTTGATTTTCAGTAAAAGATATATTTTCTCTGATTAAAGGAGTCAAAGTATTTCTTCGTTGGATTTTGAATGGAGCACCAGCTGACAAGAGCCTTTCATCCCACCATGCATTAATCTGAATTGGTTTAATAATATATTTGTGGTGGGAATTTGGTTCTCAGTTTTTATCATAATGTGTAAATCAAAGTGTCAGCCCGATGTCATACTGATGACACAGCCATCGAAAAAGCTCTATCATCGATACTTGAGACCTTTTCTGGTTGAGGCGGTGATCAATCCTGTGGCATTTCGCCTATCCCTGCCACAGACCATGCATCTTCATCCAATCTTTCATTGGTCCTTGTATTGGAGTTAGTCCCAGTATTGGCCGGCAGTCTGCATAGACCAACTCCACCACCACTGGGTCCATTAGCTCCCCAAGGAGAGGCAGAGTTTGAAGTGGACAGCATCTGAGATTCACACCAGTTCTGGGGCCAATTTCAGTATGAGATGGCATGGAAAGGTTATGGACCAGAGGACTTCATCTGGGTCAATGCCACAGATGTCCATGCCCCTCTGTGTGGCTCTGTTGGCTGTGGAAGAAACTTGGGGAAGGGCACAGTCCGGCTGGGCAGAACAGGGAAGAGGTAGAGCAAGGGAGAGGGAATTTGGAGGCAGACCAAAGCCCACCTGCTCTTCATCTTAGGGTACGCAGGGAGTGTTGAGGTAATTCTCCATTAGGAGAATGAACGCATAAAGGTATTTGAGAGAAGTGCTTGAATAATACACACACAGCACGCAGATACATTGTACAGTAAATGTAGGTATTTACTTCCAGAAACGGTTTAAGCAAAGTCCAAACAAGCAATCCAAAGTCATTCACAGGTAAATCAGTCAGTTTTTCAATCCAGGGATAATCCAAATATCAAATTCCAGTGTCAAAAACAGTTCAGGATCAGACTTACATCAAATCCAGTAATATCAGTCAATTAGAAGAAATGGAGGAACGGCAATACTTTCCAACAGAAGGAAGCAGAGATTCACTCTCTTCTGAAATTAAGGCTAAACAACCCAGGTTTCTGGCTCCATCTTATGGCTGTTTGAGTAACCATACCCAATTGCAGTTTTTAGCATGCTCTTAAAGAGACAACGTTAAAATGTCTATCCAGGTTTATATATTTCCATCCCAAATAGCTGTTAGGTTACTTATATTCCTAACATTCTCTCCTTTTCGGTAGGACAATATATACAACCTTACATTCTAAGTCAATAATCTTCACAGCACGTCTTATGCTTTATAGAGCCTTGGGCCTTTGTAAAATGATCTGCTATATTGTTTTCTGACAATAAGTATTCTGGCTTAATCATCTTATTTTGCACACATTGTCTCACATTTAAATATCTTAAATCTATATGTTTCATTCTTGTTTTAACAGCAATATTTGAAGCCATCTGTATTGCCAATTGGTTATCTTCATAAACAACAACAGAATCTTTTACATCAATTCCCATATCAATTAATAATTGCTTATACAAAACTAAATCTCTACAGGGAGGAATGGAGAAGAGAGCAATGTGAGTTGTGTGACTTATGAGGAGGAAAAGGCCCTCATTCCCTTCATTAGCTACAGCTGGGAACACAGTATTTAAAAAGGAAAGCTGTGCATAGCAACTTGTTGGAAAAAATCATGAGTTATCTGTTATTGTCGAGGCTTATCTGAGTTCCTGGTGTTTTCTCAATTGTGTCTGTTTTGATAGCCTTTCAAGTCTGCAATTCCTTACCCTGCCTTTTGTCAAGTTAATTATTGCAGCGTGTTTGTGTAGATTTTTATTTACAGTTTGTTTGTACTTTGTTTTTGGACTGAATTTCCTCCACTTAAAGACTGTTCTTGGGAAAAGTTTTTTTTTTCCAGCCGAAGATAACCTGGACATTGGGGGCAAAATTGGAGGTACTAAAGGGACTCTTTTTACTTGTGTGACTGTGCACCTTTGTGCCATGCCCCAGGTCATCACATGCTGCTTCCAAATTGCCCCTGCAACTTGCTTGTTTTATATGGGGTGACCATGGATTAGCTCCAAGCAGACAATGACCAGCTAGCTCAGCAGGTGGCTCTTTTGACTGCACAGGTTGCACAGATGCAAGCTGTCTGGCCATGCTGCAAATGCCTAGTCGTAGATAAATTTGATGGATTGCTGGCCCAATTTCCAGCATTTTGGGGGCAGTGCCAGCTTTATATGAGCCTTCACTGGAGGATGGGTGGTTGCCCAGGACCTTCAATGGAATGTGGCAGCACTGATAGGAAGGCCTGTTGGAGCTCCTGGGCCAGTTGGCATACATTGAATGCCCTTGCACTCTGCAGGAGCTGATGAATCTGTGCCTTCATATCGATGCCAGGCTTCAGCAGTGATGGGTGCGATAACAGATGGAAGCCGCATCTGCTCCCATCAACATGGCAACCCTGTCAGAAGTGCCTCTGGACGAGCCCATGCAGTTGGGGGCTGCCCAACCTTGCCTGACCCAAGTTAAAAAGGATAGGCATCATTGTGATGGCCTATGCCTCTATTATGGCAGCCAAGGCCATTTTGTGGCCAAGTGTCCTGCTAAGGCACCTAAAGCTGTGATGTCAGCAGTGGCAAGAAACAGGCATCGCCCGACCTAAGGGGTTCTGTAGGTTGGGGTCCAGTAGCATCTGGGCCACCATCTTTGCCATCTCTACCACAGCCGTCCTTGCTGAAGCATCTTGTGCTGACAATGAGTGTGTTCATGGAGGAGTGGAGATTCAGGTCTTGGTGGACTCAGGGACCACAGCCAATTTCATGGATGCTCATTTTGTCATGCAGTGGTCCATTCCCCAGCAGCAGGTGTTACTGCCGGTATTGATGGAGACTATTAATGATCGGCTCTTTTGCTTGGGACCTGTGATTGCTGCAACCAAACCCCTTCACATGTGTATTGGGCAGCATGTGGAGGAAGCCGTGTGCTACATTGCTGCATTGGCAACCTCACTTTCCAGTAGTGCTGGGGTTGGAGTGGTTCATGATCCGCAGATCATCTGGTTGTCTGGAGCAGTGCAGTTTCTTGGCAGGAAGTGTGCCACTCATTGCCTGCACGCCTGTGCAGGGGTGCAGCTATGTCTGTGGACCTGAATCTACTGAAGAATTGGTGGAGAAAGAGATGGATCAGTTTCCCCCACATTGGTTGTATGACTGTCTGATTGACTTGCTGCCCAATGCTATATTGCCAGTGGGTTGGATATACTCCCTGTTGGAACAGAAGCTTGCCGTGTTGTGGGATTTTATTGAGAAGAATCTCCAGAAAAGCTTTATCTGGCCTTCTGCCTCCCCATTGGCTGTGCCAGTGCTCTTTGTTAAGAAGAAATTAGTGGAGCTGCATCTGTGTGTGATTACCGCAAGTTGAATGCAATCACAGTACGGAATCAGTAAACACTTCCCCATATCCCTGAATTGATTGAGTGGCTTCATCAAGCTATGATCTTCACAAAGCTGGACTTGCGGGAGGCCTACAACCTGGTCTGAGTTCATGCCGGCAATGAGTGGTAGATAGCCTTCTGGACATGGTATGGTCATTTTGAGTATATTGTGATGCCTTTTGGCTTAACCAATGCTCCAGCTGTGTTTATGAATTTTATGCATGACATCTTCTGTGATTTATTAGAACAGTTCATCGTCATTTACCTGGATGACATTTTGATCTACTCGGTATCCCTGCAGGAACACTGGCAACATGTACAACTGACAGTGCAATGTGAGATAAGTGCCAGTTTGCACAAACCATGAACTGCCAACTTCTTGGGTCATCATATTTCATGGGCTGGTGTGGAAATGGAAAACATAGAGTCATTACAGGCGTGGGAATGTCCACAACAAGTCAAAGGTGTGCAGTGATTGTTGGGATTCATGAACTATTACTACACATTTATTCCCCATTTTGCTGCCTTGACTGCTCCCCTTTCTAATCTGCTCAAGAAAGGGGAGAAGTTCCATTGGGGTGCTGAAGAGTAGGAACCCTTCGATGCCCTGAAGGTCACCTTGTCTCTGAACCTATCCTCAAACACCCTGTTCCATTCCAGTCATTTGTGGTGGAAACAGATGTTTCCAATGTGGCCGTTGGGGCATTGCTCCTGCAGGCCTATGCTCCTGCAGGCACCTTATTCCCATGCTCCAGAGCACAACTATATGATATGGGACAAAGAGCTATTGGTGGTTTGAGATATGGTCGCACCACCTGGAGGAGGCTCATCACTAGATTGAGGTTATGGGGAGGAAAAGGCCCTCATTCCCTTCATTAGCTGCAGCTGGGAACATAGTATTTAAAGCCCCTGTCACACTGCACCAACGGATGGAAAGAGGATGTAAAATGGAGAAAAACACTTACCATCCGTTGGTTAATGCGATGCTTCCATTCTGTACTCACTGCCTCTGTTTTGCTTCCTCTCTATCCAATCAACATCCATCTATTGACGTTTCATCCGCTCAGAGGGTTTTGAGCTGCTCAAAACTTTTGAGCGGAAAATGTATCCAATGCATCTGTTCTGCATCCGCTAGGCATACGGGGGACATCCGTTCTGCATCTGTCGGCATCCGTTACGCGTCCCCTATATCCGCTAGGCATCCGCTGCGCATCCGCGCAACTCAAATCCGCTCCTGCAGAAAGCGGACACAGGGAGGAAGTGGAATGGACGCGGAATGGACGCGCAGCATTACTAGCATGGACGGAGAAAGGATGAAAGCGGATGCAGCACGCAAAGGAAGCATTTAAAGCAGAAAAAACATTCGCAGAGGGGACCTATCTCAGATAATAAGGATGTCCAGAGGATGCCTAGAGGATGTAAAAGGACACATAAGGGAAAACCTATACTGCCTATAAAAAGGGGGAGCAACTCACCTGCATCTCACTTTCAGACCAGCTGCCCTGCTGTGCAGACCTCTGCAGCCTTCATCTGCCTCTTCCTCCTCCACAGCATCCAGTCATGTCCACCATGGATCGTAACAAACTCCTTTTGGTAGCCACCATCCTTCTGCAAGAGTGCGAAGCCATCTACAGGCTCTGTGAACTCTACTACGGGAAGAAAAGGAGGCGGACAAGAAGCGTCTGGGTCCGAAGATGGATCGGGAGAATAGCAGAGTACGGACTGTACAACAAGCTCATGGTGGAGCTCAGGAACGAAGACACTCGTGCACTCCAGAACTTCATGAGGATGCCTCCAGCCATGTTTGAGAAGTTGTGGAGTGGCTGACACCCAGGTTGACCAAGCAGAGCACCAACCTCCGGCCCAGCCTGGACCCTGGGCTCAAGGTGGCACTCACTCTGTGCCACCTGACCTCAGGGACCACCTACAGGAGCATGCAGTACGGCTGGAGGGTGCCACACAACACCATCAGCATTGTGGTCAGAGAAGTGGTGCAGGCCATCATCGAAGAATACCTGGAGGAGCTCCTCCAGTGCCCCTCCACTGAAGAAGGCTGGAAGAAAGTTGCAGAGCAGTGGTATCAGAAGTGGAACTTCCCCCACACCGTTGGAGCCACAGATGGCAAGCACGTGGCCTGCAAAGCGCCAGCCAAGTCGGGGTCCACTACAAGGGCTTCTTCAGCATCACCCTCTTCGCCATGGTTGATACTGACTACAAGTTCATATACATCGATGCTTCAGGCAGCGGCTCATGTTCAGATGCCCCACAATGTCAGTCACCTCAAGGAGGGGTTGGAACGCAATCTCATCATGGGCTTCCCAGATCCAGACCCCCCCGCCCAACGACACGCAAGATGTGCCCTACTTCATCGTGGGGGATGACACCTTCTCCCTCACAACCTACCTCATGAAGCCCGACAGTTCAAGATACCTCACCCGTGAAGAGACGATCTTCAACTACAGGCTATCCAGGGCAAGGTGGGTGGTGGAGAACGCCTTTGGCATCCTGGCCAACAGGTTCCAGGTACTTCTCACCATCATGCAGCATCGCCCAGAGACCGTGAGGAGGATTGTGGAAGCTTGCTGCATCCTGCATAATTTCATGCGCACCTGCTACCCAGTCTTGCAGAACAGTTTGTGGACTTCCAACAAGGCAATGGGGACATGGAGCCTGGAGAATGGAGGCAAGGGCGAAACCTGATAGACACTGAGGATGTGCAAGGCCTCAACAGAGCCTCACATGAAGGGAAGAAGCAGTGCAACCTCCTGAAACACTGGTGCAACTCCCCAGCTGGAGCGGTGGAGTGGCAAGACAGGATGGTAGAAGATTAATGGATGCTTCCTTCAGCCTGTCTCATCACACGGATGAGATTGGGCCATGTATGTTGGGTGGGCCTACAATGAACAGGGCATTTAATAAAGAGTTGTGTTTATGTTGACATATGTGGATCAATGCTTACATTGTTATTGATAATGAAGGGCCATAGGTGTGGCACCTGGGAGGGTGGACCATACAGTCCCACTATGCTTGCACTGGAGGTTTATCTATCCCACAGCTATTACCCATTCCAAAGGTATCCCTGCCCACCCCACTGCTATCCTTACCCATCCCACAAACATGCAAAGGCTTAAACCATTTCTAAAAGTTTCCACCAAGACTTTATTTAATAAAATAAATGAGGCAAGTGTGTGAAGCAAAGATAAACTTTGTTAATCACAAGCTGTAAAAGAAAAATGAGCCAAGTCAAGTGTCCAAATAAAGTCAACAGATAGCCACCCAGTCTCTGGCACTCCTCTTGATCACTCAGAGATGTGCCCAGTCTCAGGGGTGAAGGGTCCAGGGGCTGTGGAGGTGGCTGGTGCTGGAGTGCTGGTCTGAAGCACCACTGGGGTGCCTGGCCCCAAGAGGACAACAGGTGACAGTGTGTTGAGGAAGCCCTCGGACAGCTGGCTCAGCCCCGTGATGTTGAGAGCTCCTTCCTCCATGCCATGTGGTGTCAGCCCCAGTACCGAGGAAAGATGTACTGAGGACGGGCTTGGCTGTGGGGTGGAGGAAGGAGCAGTGTAGTGGGGCTGTCTGGTCTGCAGCTGGGTGAGGACTGGCATTGGTGGCATCGGTGGCATGGGTCGCATCGCTGTCATTGGTGGCATCATTGGCATGGGTGGCATCGGTGGCATCGGTGGAACCGGTGGCAATGGTGTTGCCCGATGACTCTGTGCCTGGACTGGGAAGGGCTGCTGCCTGTGCTGCTGGACCTCCTGGTAGCCGTAGCCCTGGTAGGTGAGGGCCTGTGGGAAGCCTTGGAATGGGAGGGACATCACCTGGGGTGGAGGAGCAGACCTGAACCGGGTGGGAGCAGGTTCCTCTGGGTCTGGAGGGTTGTGAAACAGCTCAGTGATCCGGTCCTTCACCACCTGGTACTGGGGTTCCGCCATGTCCGTGAGGGTCTGGTTGACATAGGTGAGGAAGGGCTTGCGGTTGGAGGATGAGGAGTCAGTGTGGACCAGCTGAGAGAGGAGATCTATGCTGCTATGGATGGTGTCCCTGATCTCCAGCAGGACAGTGTGGCTCTGCCCCTCCTGTCTGGCTCTCTGCCTTTCTGTGGAGGTGGAGCTGGGGGTGGATGTGGGTAGGGCTGTGGTGGAAGTGCCGTCTCCTTTCTCCCACTGCACCAGGGAGTCCTCCACACGCTCCACCATGGTTAAAACACCTGTCCGCGGGTTCTCCACCGTGGCACGCTCCACAGAAACCTGCCTGGAGACAGGAACTGACTCTCGGCCGGAAGAGGACTGGCTCTCAGCAGGCTGCCAGAGAGAGAGGGTCATGAGAGGGGCTGCTGCTGCTGCTGCTCCTCTGTGGCGGATCTCACCCTCCAGGAAGCTGCACCTGGCCATGACATAGGTCTCTCTGTCCGTCAGCTTAACCATGGCCTGGCCAGATTTCTTGAGGTGCAGCTTCCCTACCAGGTGTGCATATGTTTCCACCAGCCGAGGAGCACCTCCGATGTGTAGCCCAGACTCTCCGCCCTCTCTCTCCAAGCAGCCTGCTTCCTTTTGGTGTCCCTGTACAGCTGGTGTCCCTTCCGCCACAGATAGTCATTCTCTCTCAGCCACTCCAGCACCTCATTCTCGTGTTCCTCCTCAATGGAGTATTGCCTCCTCTCCCGTTCCTGCATATGCCTCTTCCTCCCTTTGCCAGGACCAGATGGGCCCTCATTAGAGGGGCTTCCAGTTTGTAGGGGCTGCTCCTCCACACAACCAGCAGCAGCGGCAGCAGCAGCAGCAGGATTATCATCATCACCATCAGCAGCAGCAGCAGCGGCATCACCAGCAGGATCATAATCAGCATCATTATCATCATCAGCAGCAGCAGCAGCACCAGCAGGATCATCATCATCATCATCATCATCAGCAGCAGCAGCAGCACGAGCAGGACCAGGAGCACGAGCAGAACCAGGAGCACGAGCAGGACGAGCAAGACCAGGAGCATGAGCAGGACGAGCAGGACGAGTAAGTCCAGGAGCACGAGCAGAACCAGCAGGACGAGGAGTGGCTTCAGCAGAGTAAGCACCAGCAGAAGCACCACCTCCAGGAGCAGCCTTACTAGAGTAAGCACCAGCAGAAGCACCACCGCCAGAAGCATCATCATCAGCTCCTCCCGAAGCAGAAGCAGCAAAAGCCCCAGCCGCAGAAGAGCGAGCCCATGCTACAGAAGCCCCAGCAGAAGCAGAGTGAGGGCCAGGGGGCGGGAGCGTGGCCCTGTCCCTCTTGCAAGGGCTGGCAGCAGATGGCTGAGGCTTCCTCTTTTTCCCCATGTTTGTGGGGTTGCTGGCTGGCAGGGAGGCTGGCAGGAAGGCTTGCAGGCAGGCAGGCACCAAGGCTGGCAGGGAGCAAGGCTTGCAGGCAGGCAGGCACCAAGGCAGGCAGCAAGGCTGGCAGGGAAGCAGGCACCAAGGCATGCAGCAAGGCTGGCAGGCAGGCAGGCACCAAGGCAGGCAGCAAGTCTGACAGGGAGGCAGGCGGCAAGGCTGGCAGCAAGGCTGGAAGGGAGGCAGGCAGCAAGGCAGGCAGCAAGGCAGGCAGCAAGACTGGCAGGATGGCAGGCAGCAAGGCAGGCAGGCAAGGCACTCAATGCGTCTGGCAGCAGATCTTTCCTCAGAATGGTGACCTGCTTCCGAGCTGCTTCCCTTTATATCCGTGGGGCTGATGCAATAAATCCCCCCCGCATGCACAGTTAACGCCAGGCATCCACTAGGCTTCCACTGTGCATCCGCTGGGCTTCCACTCTGCATCGCTTCATCCGCTGTGCATCCGCTGTGCATCCGCTTCATCCGCTCGGCATCCATTCTGCATCTGCTGTATCCATTCCGCATCCGCTTTGCTGAGGTCCCCCAGAAGCCTGTCGGATGTGCCATCCACTCCCATCCGCTTCCATCCGCTAGGCTTCCGCTCCGCATCCGTTTTCCATCTGCCCTGCGTCCTGCCCCCGTTCGTTCCTTTCTGTGTTATCTGCTCTGGTTATGCAAATTTTTGCCCCTTTTGAGAGTGGATAACAATGGATGGAACATTTTTCTCATCCACTGTGTCCTTTTTACAAACATTTTGCATCCGTTGGGCAGTGTGACAGGACCTTAAAAAGGAAAGCTGTGCACAGCAACTTGTTGGAAGCAAATCATGAATTATCTGTTATTCTTGAGGTTATCTGGATTCCTGGCATCTTCTCAATTGTGTGTGTTTTGTTGGCCTTTCTAGTCTGCAATTCCTTACCCTGCCCTATCAAGTTAATTATTGCAGCATGATTTGTGTGGATTTTTTAATTTACAGTTTGTAATATACTTTGTTTTTGGATTATATTTATTCCACTTAAAGACTGTTCTTGAGAGAGGTTTTTTTTCCAGCCGAAGGTAACATGGACATTGGAAGCAAAATTGGAGGTCTTCTTACTTATGTGACTGTGTTGCCTTTGTGCCACACCCCGGGTCATCACACCATATTACTGAGCATGTCCTCTTGGAGATAGATCCACATAAGGTACTCATTCATTTCATTGTTGTCCTAATGGTCCAGGAGGAAATAGTGCTGGGTCTCACCTGGCTCAATAAGTGGGGCCCCACTATTTGGTGGGATGGTGGTTGTAGGTACTTAAGAATAGGACTTGGGCTGCAACCATCTATGCATGAGACATATAATCAACCTCAGGTCCATGGGGCTTCTATGGAGAATGTCGTGGTGAGCCTTAGAGTAGAGGAGTCAACAGGGCACCAATCCTATTTGGTGGAGTACCTGGATGTAGCAGCAGTGTTCAATGAGAAATAGTGTGATTTTTGCCACCTCGCTGCTCAATGGATTGTGGCATCAAAATCGTACTAGGGGCAAAATTGCCAAAGCCCAAGATGTACTCTATGATGCCTCAAGAGCTAGCTGAAATATGAAAATACACTGAGAAGAATTTACAATGGGGATTCATTCAAATGGCCATAGCTGCACCTGTTCTGTTTAAGGAAAAGAAGGATGGTTGGCTGCATCTGTGCATGGATTTCCAGGGGATAAATACTGTGTGTGTTTAACGTATGTACCTCCTCCCATTGATGATCGACATGCTCACCCATTTAGTAGAAGGTCATATTTTTACCAAACTAGACCTTCTGAAAGCATATTACTGAGTTAGAATAAAGGCTGGGGATGAGTGGAAGACCACTTTTAATTGTCCGTTAGGGAGTTTTCAGTTCAGGGTCATGCCTTTTGGATTATAAGGTGCACCAGCATCTTTATGCAGCTCATGAATGAGGTACTACAAGAATATTTGTATAAGGGCATTTTTGGTGTACCTGAATGATATATTCATATACACAAAGACCCTAGACGAACCTGTGCAGTTGGTACAGAAAGTTTGGGAATGTGGCTCAAGACTTATGATTAAATTGGAGTAACTGCAGGAATCCTGACAATTAGATTGGCAGGTCCCATGGACTTGTAAACAGTTACAAAGTTTCTTGGGGTTTGCTAATTTTTACCATCAGTTTATTCCATCCTTTGTGTGTGTAGCTGAACTATTACGGACCAAATACCTAGTTGGAAAACCATGTCCAGGACAACTGCTACAATGGATGGTGCCATGCCAACAGGCATTTGAGGATTTGAAAGTGTTGTTCACTAAGAAACTGCTATTAAAACACTCCAATCCAAATCTCCCTTTCACAGTACAGGCAGATGTCAGTGATGTGGCAGTTGAAGGAGTGTTGTTTCAACTGAACAAAGCTGATACCTTACAACCATGCACTTATACCTCCCAAAAACTGACTGAGATGAAGCACAAATGGGCCATTTGGGAGAAGGAGGCCTTTGTAGTCAAATGGGCTCAAACGACTTGGAAACAACTTTTAGAAGGTAGACAACTGCATTTTGAGGTTTGGACCAATCATAAGAACCTTGAAGCCTTGCAGACACCATGTAAGCTGTTGCCCAAACAGGACTGGTGGTTTTTGTGTTTCTGTCAGTTCAACTTCACATTGTGGTACATTCGAGCTGGGAAAAACTTCTTACTTGATGCTTTGTCGCATAAGTCACAATATGTGGGGGTACAGGATGAGGTGGTGTGCAAGTGATAATCCCTGCCATGGAACATGAAGGACAAATTCAGAAAGCACAAAAAAAAATTCCGGGAAACCTGTTTCTATAATCAATGTACTACGGGCTATTAAAGAAGCACTTGAGATAGATTCTTGGTTCAAAGAGCATAGGCAAATATTTACAATGAAAGATGGACTCACTTGGAAAGCCTCAAAAATATATGTCCCCAGTTCATTATGGCTAGAGGTATGGCATAGATGCCATGATGCAAAAGCCGGTGGACATTTCGGGTTTGTGAAAACTCTTCACCTGACAAATCAGCAGTTCTGATGGCAAGGTATGAAAAAAGACCTGGAAAGCTATGTGCAAAGCTGTGAGGTGTGTGCCAAATAAAGAATATTGAATAAAGAAAAGAACAAGAAAACCTCTTGGGTTACTACAACCAGTCGCTATGCCAACCAGACCAGGGGAAGAAATCACCATGGATTTTATAGTTGACCTCCCCGAAAGCCATGACAACACAGTCATTTGGACTAGTATAGACTTGTTTTCCACACAAGACCATTTTGTTGCCTGTCCCAGTTTACTTTCCATCAGGAAACTAGCCAAATTGTTCATTCAGCACATATACATCTGCATGGTATACCACAAAGAATTGTATCGGACTATGGCATCCAGTTTATGGTTAAGTTCTGGTGCCAATTTCTCACTATGGTCAGATCCTCGCAAGGTCTGAGTTCAGCATTCCACATGGCTACCAATGGAGCAGTCGAATGAACCAATGCCATGGTGGGGTAGTATTTATGGTGTTATGTTTGGTATCAATAAACAGATTGGGTGGATTGGCTTAAACAATGTTATACACACTAGTACTGGATATTCCCCATTTAAAATAGTGCATGGCCAAGACTTTGTTCTAATACCAGAGTGCCCTTGGGAAGTGCCAGAGGGGGTGGGGTTACAAGAATGGATAAATAACATGTAGCAGGTGTGGGGAATGGTTAAACAGGTGTTAGAACAATCAGCAAATCAATATAAACAACAGACTGATATGAAATGAGCCCCACAATCCAACTTCCATGTGAGTCAGAAAGTTATCCAAATGGTATCCAAATACATTGGGCCTTTCCCAATTGAGAAAATCATCAACCCGGTCACTGTACAACTTAAACTACCAAACTACTCACCCCATATTCCATTGTAGTCTTTTTTGACCAGTAAGATCAGCTCCCATACTGGTCTTTTGACCAGTAAGGTCACCCCCAAGTTCTGGTCCTACTATGGTGGGAGCATTATGAGGTCCATAAAGGGTTGAACTCCCAGAAACTTAGAGGCTGGTGCTATAGAAGGGATACCCATTGGCTGAGGCCTCCTGGGTAAACAGTATGGCTATGCGGGCATCCCAAGCAATTGCAAAATATCATAGGAGGAACTTGCATAAGCCGGGAGGGGGTGACTACATGAATAATGTTTCTTCCTGTATTTCCTACCCCATGGTAATGGGGCTGCATGTCAGCTCAATGTCTTCTGTAGGCTGCCATTCAGGGGATGGGCTGGCCATGGACATTGCTATGAAACCCTATGACTCCGATCATGCAAGCTGCTGGCCATGGACATTGCTTTGAAGCCCTGTGATTCCTGATCATTTAGCTGCCATAAGCCTGCAGACATAACTTGAGCAATGACAGAAGAACTGAGAGGACCAACAGCTGGGGGTGAACTCCTCTTGGGAAAACGAATTGAGCATGTGCCTGCTGGTCGGGGCATGCTGGGATAATTGGTTGGGGCATACCAGGATAATTGGGGCAGGACACATCGGGTGTATAAAAGTGGGGCAGGCTAAGTGATTAGCTCTGACTTTAGTCTCTGTTAGCTTGTATTGTCTAGCAGCTAGTCAGTTAAGTGCTGGCATACTCTGGAGGAAGATAAACAGTTTACATCAGATGCTGTTGTGGCTGTTTTGCTTTCTTTCGGTCATGTGACGGAACCTGACACAAAGGTTCAGTTTTGTGTTTTTTATTACTCTCTATTTAAAAATATAATCCTGTAATGTTATGATTTCACAAAGTCTAATCTGCATGTATTAGTTGGACAATTAATTGACTGAGATATAAAATCCATGAGGATAAAAGTAGGAAGCATGAAATCACCTGCAAATTATGTTCCTAATATCTGTATTTACATCCTAGGCAAGCTGACCAGCTCACGGTAAAGCCCCTGTCACACTGCACCAACGGATGGAAAGAGGATGTAAAATGGAGAGAAACACTTGCCATCCATTGATTAACGTGATGCATACATTCTGTACTCACTGCATACGTTTTGCTTCCTCTCTATCCGTCCAGCATCCGTTTATTGACGTTTCATCCGCTCAGAAAGTTTTGAGCTGCTCAAAACTTTTGAGCGGAAAATGTATCCAATTCATCCCTTCTGCATCTGCTAGGCATCCGTTCTGCATCCGTTACGCATCTGCTATATCCGCTAGGCATCCGTTGCGCATCCGCGTAACTCCATCTGCTCCAGCGGTAAACGGACGCAGGGAGGAAGCGAAACGGACGCAGAACAGATGCAGAACGGATGCATACTGGATGCAGCATGGAAAAAAAGCATGTAAAATGGAAAAAACGTTCTCAGAGGGGAACTATCTCGGATATTAAGGATGTCTAGAGGATGCCTAGAGGATGCAAAGGGACACCTAGGGGAAAACCTAAACTGCCTATAAAAAAGGGGGAGCAACTCATCTGGATCTCACTTTCAGAACAGCAGCCCTGTGGTGCAGACCTCTACAGCCTTCATCTGACTCTTCCTCCTCCACAGCATCCAGTCATGTCCACCATGGATTGTAACAAAGTCCTTTTGGCAGCCACCATCCTTCTGCAACAGTGTGAAGCCATCTACAGGCTCTGTGAAATCTACTACGGGAAGAAAAAGAGGCAGCCAAGAAGCATCTGGGTATGAAGATGGTTCACCAGAAGAGCAGAGGACGGACTGTACAACAAGCTGATGGTGGAGCTCAGGAACAAAGACACTCGGGCATTCCAGAACTTCATGAGGATGCCTCCAGCCATGTTTGATGAAGTTGTGCAGCGGCTGAGACCCAGGTTGATCAAGGCAAACACCAACTTTCGGCCCAGCCTGGACCCTGGGCTTAAGGTGGCACTGACTCTGCGCCACCTGGCCTCAGGGACCACATACACGAGCATGCAGTACGGCTGGAGGGTGCCACACAACACCATCAGCATTGTGGTCAGAGAAGTGGTGCAGGCCATCATCGAAGAATACCTGGAGGAGCTCCTCCAGTGCCCCTCCACTGAAGAAGGATGGAAGAAAGTTGCAGAGCAGTGGTATCAGAGGTGGAACTTCCCCCACACCATTGGAGCCATCGATGGGAAGCACGTGGCCTGCAAAGCTCCAGCCAACTCAGGGTCCTCTTATCACAACTACAAGGGCTTCTTCAGCATCATCCTCTTCGCCATGGTTGATGCTGACTACAAGTTCATGTACATCGATGCTTCAGGCAATGGCTCATCGTCAGATGCCCAGGTATACAACGCCAGTCACCTCAAGGAGGGGCTGGAACGCAACCTCATCATGGGCTTCCCAGATCCAGACCCCCTGCCCAATGACACGCAAGATGTGCCCTACTTCATCATGGGGGATGACGCCTTCTCCCTCACAACCTACCTCATGAAGCCCTACACCTCCAAATGCCTCACCCGTGAAGAGAGGATCTTCAACTACAGGCTGTCCAGGGCAAGGCGGGTGGTGGAGAATGCCTTTGGCATCCTGGCCAACAGGTTCCAGATACTTCTCACCTCCATGCAGCATCGCCCAGAGACCGTGAGGAGGATCGTGGAAGCTTGCTGCATCCTGCACAATCTCATGTGCACCCGCTACCCAGTGTTGCAGAACAGGCTCGTAGACTTCCAGCAAGGCAATGGGGACATGGAGCCTGGGGAATGCAGGCAAGGGTGAAACCTGATAGACACTGAGGATGTGCAAGGCCCCAACAGAGCCTCACGTGAAGGGAAGAAGCAGCGCAACCTCCTGAGACACTGGTGCAACTCCCCAGCTGGAGCAGTGGAGTGGCAAGACAGGATGATAGATGATTAATGGATGCTTCCTTCAGCCTGTCTCATCACACGGATGAGATTGGGCCATGTATGTTGGGTGGGCCTACAATGAACAGGGCATTTAATAAAGAGTGGTGTTTATGTTGACATGTGTGGATGATTGATTACATTATTATTGATAATAAAGGGCCATAGGTGTGGCAGCTGGGAGGGTGGACCCTACAGTCCCACTATGCTTGCACTGGAGGTTTATCTATCCCACAGCTATTACCCATCCCAAAGGTATCCCTGCCCATCCCACTGCTATCTCAACCCATCCCACTGCTATCTTAACTCATCCCACAAGCATGCAAAGGCTTAAACCATTTCTAAAAGTTTCCAGCAAGACTTTATTAAAAAAAAGAAATAAATCAAGTGTGTGAATTAAAAATAGACTTTATTAACAACAAGCTTTAAAACAAAAAAGAGTCTCTGGCACTCCTCTTGGTCGCTCAGTCTCAGGGGTGAAGGGTCCAAGTGCTGTGGAGGTGGCTGGTGCTGGAGTGCTTGTCTGATCCCCCGCATCATCAGCTCCTCCAGAAGCAGAAGCAGCAGAAGCCCCAGCCCCAGCCCCAGAAGAGCGAGCCCGTGCTGCAGAAGCCCCAGCAGAACCAGAGTGAGGGCCAGGGGGCGGGATGGTAGCCCTGTCCCTCTTGCCAGGGCTGGCAGCAGATGGCTGAGGCTTTCTGTTCTTCCCCATGGTTGTGGGGTTGCTGGCTGGCAGGGAGGCTGGCAGGCAGGCAGGCAGGCACCAAGGCTGGCAGGCAGGCACCAAGGCTTGCAGGCAGGCATGAACCAAGGCTGGCAGGAAGGCAGGCACCAAGGCTCACAGGAAGGCAGGCACAAAGGCTGGCAGGCAGGTATGAACCAAGGCTGGCAGGAAGGCAGGCAGCAAGGCTGGCAGGCAGACTGGCTGGCAGCAAGGCTGGCAGGCAGGCAGACAGCAAGGCTGGCAGGGAGGCTGGCAGCAAGGCTTGCAGCAAGGCTGGCAGCAAGGTTTGCAGGCAGGCAGGCAGGCAGGACAGGCAAGGCTGTCAATCCGTCCGGCAGCAGGTCTTTCCTCTGAATGGTGACCTGCTTCCGAGCTGCTTCCCTTATATCTGTGGGGCTTATGCAATGCATCCTCCCCGCATGCGCAATTAATGCTAGGCATCCGTTAGGCTTCCACTGTGCATCCGCTAGGCTTCTGCTCTGCATCCGCTTCATCCGCTCAGCATCCGCTGTGCATCCGCTGTATCCGTTCCGCGTCTGCTTTGCTGAGGTCCCCCGGAAGCCTTGCGGATGTGCCATCCGCTCTCATCCGCTTCCATCCGCTGGGCTTCTTTTCTGCCTCCACTTTCCATCCGCCCTGCATCTTCCCCGCGTCTGTTTCTTTCCGTGTTATCCGCTCCGGTTATGCAAATTTTCGCCCCTTCTGAGAGCAGATAACAACGGATGGAACATTTTTCTCGTCCGTTGTGTCCTTTTTACTAATGTTTTGCATCCGTTGGGCAGTGTGACAGGGCCTTAACTGGTAACCCCAAACCAAATTTGGTCTAGATTGAAAAAATCTTAGCTAAGTCAGATCAGATTTGAATAGGAGTCTAAAATCAGATCCCAGGGATATACTTTAGATTGTGAAATATAAATAAATCCTGAAAGAAGGCAGCAGCAAATTATTTTTATATTTGCTGTTAAGAAAAGAGATTGAATCCATATATTTATAAGGAGACGGTATTTTGTTACATTTTGAACAGCATAGTCTGAAGCGGAATTTTATTTGGTGCATTGTATTCAGATCCTGCCTTTTCCTGATGAATTTAAGGCAGCATATTCAGGTAGTTCTCAAGATATGAATGGTCACTCAATAGCCATTCAAAATTATGACACATCTCCCAAAAGCTACACACAACCTTGTTTTGAAATTATGCCTTCTATAGTATCTCCATAGTCATTTGGCCTTCTGACTGACCACTGGGAAGCTGCAGTAGCCCTCCTCTCTGCCTCATCCCACTCACAGCACTTGGTCTGCCCTCTCCACACACTAGTAACCAATCACACACTTATGTTTCAAAGATTTGCAGATCTCATGTTGCAAAAGAGGGGCATGCCATGTGTCCCTGCACCACATGACCAAAAATGACCATGTGCATGAGACAAAATGATTACTGTGGAAAATCCACTCTTTTTTGCTGCTTTTCGTCTTCATAACAAAGCTTGAAGAAGCTTTCATCACTTTCCCCATATGTCTGGAGTGAGAAAGTGTTAAAGTGTCTGGAGTGAGAAGGAGTGTGGTCTGACAGAAGGGGTCGAGGAATCCACTAAAGCCTTGAAGAAATTTAAAGGAACTACTTCCAAAATTTTTGTCTGTTAAGTGCCCCCCCCCCTCTCTCTGTGTGTGTGTGTGTGTGAGAGAGAGAGAGAGAGAGAAAGGAAGGTAGAGAAAGAAAGAAAAAAATAGGGAGAGAGAGAGAAAGAGAGAGAGAGAGAGGGAGAACTCTGTGCTATTATTTTTAATTGTTCCATTATTTATCATGTGTTAATATTTTACACTGTCCCTACACCTAGAGTGATTTTTCTGCCTTTCTTTTGCCCAGGGCTACCACATATTTTTCAGGGTTTATATGCATTCAATGTCAATAGTCCAGAGTATAAAATACACATCTGTTTAACAAGAGTTGAAAGGGATTCCTGGGAAAGGTGTAAGAATAATACTTAGAAGGGACCTTGGGGTAAACCCTACATCATTTCAGAGAAATGGCTGTCCAGTCTTTTCTTAAAAACTTCCAGTGATTGAGCACCCAGAACTTCTGGAGACAGGCAGTTCCACTGGTTAATTGTTCTCATTGTCAGGAAGTTTCTCCTTAGTTTTAGGTTGCTTCTCTCTGTTCAGTTTTCATCCATTGCTTCTTGTTTGCATTCTGCTTCTTGTCCCCCTTTCTTTGTGGCAGCCCCTTAAAAGCCTGTTGCCTATCACACTCTTGAGTAAAGCATGTAAGCTATTTCCTACTTTCAGTGGTCCATGAAAGTACATCTATAGTATGCAGATAATAAAGTCAAAAAAGGTGAACAACAACTCTATGTTGCATTGTGGGAAAAGAGACTTGAGATCCAGTTGACTTTTTTCCTTTTTATTTTCTTTCCAGTCATCGCATGTGGAGAAACCACAGCAGCCTTTTTTATAGCCAGATGCTCACGGCTCATGGCCAATGCGGCTCTTCAAATCTCCCACCGCCATGGACCAACCTATCATAGGTAAGTATGCAAATATATAACACCCCTCCCCATGTGGTCCAGTCTAACCAATCCGGGCCTCATCTATCTTACTTAGTCACATAAGTAGGTGGGGCTCTTTTGGTTTCGATTGGACCTGAGCAATTCAGTTGTGAGTTTGCCTCTGGACTGTTCAGACGGGGTTGTTGTTTTTCCCGTTCTTTTCATGAAGCCTCTTGGAAGGTAGAGTCAGCCATGCCACTCTAGCCAGGTCTTTCCTGGCTGGTTGAGTTGGCACGGCCACTCCCACCAGGAATGGCTTCCTGATGGTTCTTCAAAGTCTGCTCCAGTGTCCCCAAGTTGTTATCTTCTTCTATAGTTTCAGGTATGTGTTTGCGATTTTCGATTGGAAGTAATGTTAGTATTGGTTGTTGTGTCGTTGTTAGGGTTTGTTTTGTCACTTCTTTTACTTGTGGAGGGTCTCCCCCTCCCCTTTTGTTTGTGTTTGAGGGGTCTCCCCCCTCTCTGATTTGGCTATTTTTGTTTAATGTTTGGGGCAATTCCTTTATTTGTGTAGGTTTTCCCCCCTCCTCATCCTGATTCTTAGTGTTTCTCTGTGTGGTCCTTGATCTGATTTGGTCTATGTGTCTCCTCCAGCTCTTTCTGTCCTCTGTGTCTGCCCTGTATGACCGGGGTCCTGTTATTTGGGTTATTGTTGCCGGTATCCACAACGGTTCTCCTGTGAGTTTTTTTTTGCATAGACTCGGTCCCCTGTTTTGAATGTGTGGCACTTACTGGAGGAGTCTGATGGCTTTTCTGGGCTATATGTGGGGTGTAGCCTGTCTAAGTTTGATCTTAGTTTCCTTCCCATTAATAATTCTGCTGGGGTTTTATTTGTTGTGGTGTTTGGTGTAATGTGCTGTATACTTAGTAGTTTGTCTATTTTTTCCAGTATATCCCCCGGGTCCCAATTTGTGTAGTGCTTCCTTAGTGTAATGGACCATGTGTTCCACCCATCCGTTCATCGCCAGATATCCTGGTGCTGTTAGTGCATGTCTTATCCCTTGTTCTGCCAGGAACCTTTCGAATGTTATTGCTGTGAATTGTGGTCCGTTGTTGGATACAACTAAATCTGGCAATCCATGTGTTGTAAAAAGTTTTCTTAGTTGTCTACTAACAGCTTCTGTCATGGTTGAGTGCATGATATTTACCTCCAGCCAATTTGAGTAAGCATCTACCACTATTAAGAATGTGTGTCCTTTAGTTGGTCCTGCAAAATCAATGTGTATTTTAGACCATGGTCCCCTAGGTGTTTCCCATTTGCGTATTGGTGCAGAAGGGGGTGTAGGTCTGGATTCCTGGCATTGCTTGCAAGTTGCTACCCATTCTCCTATGTCTTTATACATCCCTGGCCACCATACATAACTCCTAGCCAGGGACTTCATTCTGACAATACCCTCATGCAATAATTCAAGTATTCATTTCCTTAATATGTTCAGTATGACCACTTTATCCCTCCATAGTATACATCCCTTTAAGATTGATAGTTCCATTTGTCTATTCCAAAATGGTTTAACAGTCTCATCACTTGCAGTCTCTGGCCACCCTTTACCTACCCAATTTAAAATCCGCGCCAGGTTTCTGTCTCTCATGGTTTCCATAGCAATGTCTGTTGCTATTATAGGTAGGTTTGCCAACATCTCAATTTGAAGGGTTGATGTGGTTGGTGCAGGATCGTCATCTAAATCAGGTAGGGGGGAAGGGTGTCAGTATGTGTTATGTTCTTTCCTGGTCAGTAGATCAAGTTGTAGTTATAGGCAGCTAGGAATTCAGACCACCTCATCATCCGTGGTGACAGTATGTTAGGTGTAGCTTTGTTTCCTGCGATGATTCCTAGGAGAGGTTTATGGTCTGTTGCATTTGAATGCCCCCCTGTGTGTCACAATTGTTTGTGCTTCCGCTGTTTCTGGGTCAACTGGTAATTGTTTGTAGGCTTGCGCAAGGTCCAATTTTGCAAAGATTTTACCTCCCTCTAAATAATGTAATAGGTGCTGTACCACTGGAACTGGGTATGTGCTTTGCTGTAGCGCATGGTTAAGAGTTGCTTTGTAGTCCCTGCAGATACATACTGACCCATCGGGTTTAATAGTTGTAACAATTGGGGTTTCCACCTTGCGTGGTCTATTGGTTCTAATACCCTGTGCAATAAGTTTATCTAATTGTTCATCAATTTTTTGTTTTAACATGAAAGGAACTCGTCTCGCCTTTTGTCTTATAGGGGCTATATTTGGATTTAAATTAAATGAGATAGGGGACCCTTGGTACTTGCCCAGTTCTCCATTGAAGATGTCCTGGAATTCTTTCATCAGGTTCTCTTCCCAGTCTGTCTCAGTAATGCTGTTTATTTTGGTTACTCCGTTTCCTAATGGTGCAAACCATTTGAGTCCCAATAGGCTGTGTCGATCCCGGTCGACTGTTGTTAATGGAATGACTTTAGTATGTTTTTGGAATTCAACTTTGAAATGTCCGGTACCTACTACAGGAATTCTGTTTCCCTGGTAGTCCTTTAGTGTGAGTTTTTGTATTTCGAGCTCTCCCTTGTTTATATCAGGTATCAGTCTTTTTAGGGTATTCCACAATACCATTGATAAATACAAGCCTGAGTCCACCTCCATCTCGCATGGCTGGCTTTCTATGGTGACTTGCACATGTACCTTTTTTGCATTGATTGAGTTTGAGTGCCCAATGGTTATTGTTTGATGTGTTTCCTCTTTTCTGTTTGCTTCTTTCCATTGCTTCTTTCTGTTTTCTTGACCCCAACAGCTCCCTATTTGCTTTTCCCTTCCTCTGGGGGTGGTATTCCATCTTTGTTTAGGGCCATAGTTATTTCTAGTTCGGCATGCCCTCGCTATGTGTCCCTGCCGTTCACAATACCTGCAAATAGCATCAAAGAAATGGCATTCAGAACGTGGATGGCTTCATCTGTACCCAACACAATGGAATTCTGACTTTCTTTCATTCCGCTCCCATCTACCTTTTTCCAACTGGAGTTGATTTACATCTTCTTCTTCCTCTTTGTCTTCTGATAGGTATTCAATGTCCTCGTGGTGTGTTGTGTTGATGAGTTTTTTTTGTTTAGTCTGGTATCTTATTGCATGTTTGATTAGTGTCTTCTTGGGTTTCTTTTGGTAATTTATTCATTATTTATTTATTTATTCATGGTGGCTGCTGATTTCTGTGTGGCTTCCACTGCGGTGGCTTCTTCTATTGCCTCCTTCAATGTTATCTTAGGTCTTGTTAGTAGTCAACCCTGTAGTGTAAGGTTCTTTAATCCGAGGACCACATGGTCCCTCATGGCCTCATCCATGTTGAGAAATTCGCATGCTCTGCCAACATCTCTTAGTGCTGCAACAAAATCTCCAATGCTCTCGTCTTCCTTTTGGTTGTGCCGATAAAATTCATATCTTTTGATGAGGCATGAAATGGTTGGTGCATAGTGGGCTTGCAGTAACTTCTCTAGGTCCATCCATGCCATCGTCTTTACATTGTTGGGTGCTGGCAATGCCTTTGCCATTTTGAATACTGTGGGACCGCAGTAGGTGAGGAAAATGGCTCTCTTCCTATTTTTGGATACTCCTTGGAGATTGCTCCCTTCTAGAAACATGAGGAATTGGTCAATGTAGGATTCCTAGTCTTCGGTTGTTGGGTTGAATGGTGCAGGTGGTGAGTTGTTCCCAGCCATTTCATATCACTCAGTCCTTGGTGCACAACTGGGCTCCTTTGTCTCATGATCCCACCTTTGTCACCAGTGTTGCATTGTGGGAAAAGAGACTTGAGACCCAGTTGCCTTTTTTCCTTTTTATTTTCTTTCCAGTAATCGCATGTGGAGAAACTGCGACAGCCTTTTTTATAGCCAGCTGCTGCTGCTCGTGGCTCGTGGCCAATGATGGCTCTTCAAATCTCCCACTGCCACAGACCAACCTATCATAGGTAAGTATGCAAATATATAACACTATAGATAAGTTGAGGCTGGCTGAGAAATAGATGGGAGGGGAGGGGCCAGGTGAGGCACCCCTTGATGTGAGTGACATTGAGTTGGCCATGCCCATCCAGTCATATGACCACCAAGCACGCCCACCCAGTCACATGACCACAAGCCTTTCCCACCAAATAAGCCATGCACACAGAACCAGTAGTAAAAAATTTTGCATTCCACCACTGATCCAGACAGTTGTCCTTGCTAGGTGCATTTCTTTTTCTTGAATACATTCCAAGTTGACTGGAAAAAGTGGTGCCTTTTCAACAATGGCAGATAGGGATTAAAAAAACCCTGGCTAAATCAGGATTCTGATTTACTGCACACACACTTCATAGATTGCTACCAAAATCAGGTAAATTTTAAAATATATCCATAACTTGTAAAAATAAACTTTTATTTTACTTTGGTTGATAAATCTTGGCATGCTAGCTTAGCAAAATTTACCAGCTCACTGGCAGAATATATTTAGAACAATAAATAACTCTGGAAGAAAAAAATTCAGAATATCATGTTAGTAAAAAAAATTCTTCATGCCTGAAAAATACATCTTCAAGTTTTCTTCTACTCTTTCCCTAAAGCCCATGTCACACTGCACCAATGGATGGAAAGAAGATGTAAAATGGAGAAAAACGCTTGCCATCCGTTGGTTAACGCGATGCATCTTTCTGTACTCACTGCGTGCATGATTCATACGTTCTATCCGTCCAGCATCCATCTACTGAGATTTCATCTGCTCAAAAAGTTTTGAGCTGCACAAAACTTTTTGAGTGGATGAACTTTCCGCAGCGTCTGTTCTACATCCATGAAACATATGGGGAACAAACGTTCTACATCCGTTACACGACTGCTGTATCTGCTTGGCATCCGCTGCGCATCCACACAACTTGCATCTGCTCCAGCGGAAAATAGAAAGAGGGAGGAAGTGAAACGGACGCGGAACGTCCGTGAAGGTTAGTAGCACGGACATAGAAAGGATGTAAGCGTATGCAGCTCGCATATAAAGCATTAAAACTAAAAAAACGTTCGTATAGGGGATGTATCTCACATATTTAGGTATGTCTGGAGATGTCTAGAGGATGCAGAAGGACACCTAGTGGAAAACAGATGTTTCCTATAAAAAGGGGGAGGAAATCACCTGGATCTCACTTTCAGTCCAGGAGCCCTGCTGTGCAGACCTCTTCAGCCTTGCTCTTGCTCTTGCTCTTCCATAGCATCCAGTCATCTCCACCATGGAATGTCGCACACTCCTTTTGGTAGCTGCCATCATCCTACAACAGTGCGAAGCCCTCTATAGGCTCTTTCACCTGTTCTACGCAAGGAAAAGGAGGCATCAAAGAAGTGTGTGGGTCTGAAGATGGATCGTGAGAAGAGCCGACTACGGACTGTATGACAAGCTGATGGTGGAGCTGAGGAACGAAGACCCTCGTGCATTCCAGCACTTCATGAGGATGCCACCAGCCATGTTTGATGAAGTTGTGCAGCGGCTGAGACCCAGGTTGATCAAGGCAAACACCAACTTCCGGCCATGCCTGGACCCTGGATTGAAGGTGGCACTGACTCTGCGCCACCTGGCCTCAGGGACCACGTACAGGAACATGCAGTACAGCTGGAGGGCACCACACAACACCATCAGCATTGTGGTCAGAGAAGTGGTGCAGGCCATCATCGAAGAATACCTGGAGGAGCTCCTCCAGTGCCCCTCCACTGAAGAAGGCTGGAAGAAAGTTGCAGAGCAGTGGTATCAGAAGTGGAACTTCCCCCACACCGTTGGAGCCATAGATGGGAAGCACGTGGCCTGCAAAGCTCCAGCCAATTCAGGGTCCACTTATCACAAATACAAGGGCTTCTTCAGCATCGTCCTCTTTGCCATGGTCGATGCTGACTACAAGTTCATGTACATCGATGCTTCAGGCAACGGGTCAGCTTCAGTTGCCCAGGTATATAACGCCAGTGACCTCAACGAGGGGCTGTAACGCAACCTCATCATGGGCTTTCCAGATGCAGACCCCCTGCCCAATGACACACAAGATGTGCCCTACTTCATCGTGGGGGATGACACCTTCTCCCTCAGAACCTACCTCATGAAGTCCTACACTTCCAGATGCCTCACCCATGAACAGAGGATCTTCAACTACAGGCTGTCTAGGGCAAGACAGGTGGTGGAGAACGCCTTTGGCATCCTGGCCAACAGGTTCCAGGTACTTCTCACGACCATGAATCATCACCCAGAGACCATGAGGATGATCGTGGAAGCTTGCTACATCCTGCACAATCTCATGCACACCCACTACCCAGTATTGCAGAACAGGCTTGTGGACCGCCAACAAGGCAATGGGGATATGGAGCCTGGGGAATGGAGGCAAGGAGTAAACCTGATAGACACTGTGGATGTGCCAGGCCCCAACAGAGCTTCACGTGAAGGGAAGAAGCAGCGCAACCTCCTGAAACACTGGTGCAACTCCCCAGCTGGAGCAGTGGAGTGGCAAGACAGGATGGTAGATGCTTAATGGATGCTTCCTTCAGCCTGTCTCATCATTCTGATGAGATTGTGCCATGTATGTTGAGTGGCCCTACAATGAACAGGGCATTTAATAAAGAGTTGTGTTTATGTTGAAATGTGTGGATCAATGATTAAATTGTTATTGATAATAAAGGTCCATAGGTGTGGCACCTGGGAGGGTGGACCATGCAGTCCCACTATGCTTGCATTGGAGGTTTATCTATCTCACAGCTATTACCCATCCCACACGTATCCCTGCCTATCCCACTGCTATCTTAACCCATCCCACAGCTATTACCAATCCAACAGGTATCCCTGCCCATCCCACAGGTATCCCTGCCCATCCCACAGCTATTACCCATCCACAGGTATCCCTGCCCATCCCACTGCTATCCTTACCCATCCCACAAGCATGCAAAGGCTTAAACCATTTCTAAAAGTTTCCACCAAGACTTTATTTACTAAAATTACTGAACCAAGTGTGTGAAGCAAAGATAACCTTTATTAATAAGAAATTGTAAAAGCAAAATGACCCAAGTAAAGTGTCCCAAGCAAAGATAAAGTCAACAGGTAGCAACCCAGTCTCTGGCACTCTTCTCAGTCACTCTGAGGCATGTCCATTGTCTCAGGGGTGAAGGGTCTAGGTGCTGTGGAGGTGGCAGTGGCTGGAGTGCTGGTCTGAGGTGCCATTGGGGTGCCTGGCCCCAAGAGGACAACAGGGGATGGTGTGTGGAGCAAGCTCTCAGAGAGCTGGCTCAGTCCCGTAATGTTGAGAGGCCCTTCCTCCATGACATGGGGTGTCAGTCCCAAGACCGATGACAGATGTTCTGAGGCCGGGCTTGGCTGTGGGGTGGAGAAAGGAGGAGTGTAGTGGGGCTGTCTGGTCTGCAGGTGAGCAAGGTGAGGCGTCGGTGGTATCTGTGGCATCGGTGGTATCTGTGGTGTTGGTGGCATCAATGGCATCTGTGGCATTGGTGGCGTTCGATGTACCTGTGCCTGGACTGGGAAGGGCTGCCTGTGCTGCTGGAACTCCTGGTAGCTGTAGCCTTGGTAGGTGAGGGGCTGTTGAAAGCCTTGGAAGGCTGAGACATCACCTGGGGTGGAGGAGCAGACCTGGACTGGGTCAGAGCAGGTTCAGCTGGGCCTGGAGGGTGGTGCAGAAGACCTGCGATCCTCTCCTTGATCACCTGGTACTGGGATTCGGGCATTTCCATGAGGGTCTGGTTCACGTAGGTGAGGAAGGGCTTTCTGTTAGAGATGGTATGTCGGATTGTCCCAGCTGAGAGAGGAGATCTATGCTGCTCTTGATGGTGTCCCTGATCTCCAAGAGGACAGTGTGGCTCTGTTCCTCCGGTCTGGCTCTCTGCTTGCTTTCTGTGGAGGTGGAGCTGGGGGTGGGGGTGGGTTGGTCTCTGGTGGCAGCGGCCTCTTCTTGCTCCAAATGCGTCAAGGGGTCCTCCATGTGCTCCACCATGGGGAGTGCAGCTGTCGGAGGGGTCTCCGTCGTGGGGTGCTCCAAAGATACCTGCCTGGACACAGGAGCTGACTCTTGGCCAGAAGAGGACTGGTTCTCTGTGGGCTGCCTGAGAGAGAGGGTTGACAGAGGGGGTGCTCCTTGGTGGCGGATCTCACCCTCCAAGAAGCTGCACTTGGCCATCATGTAGGTCTCCCAGTCGGTGAGCTTGACTGCGGCCTGGCCAGACTTCTTGAGGTGCAGCTTCCCGTACCAGGTGTGCATGTGCTTCCACCACCCCAGGAGGACATCCAAAGTGTAGCCCAGGCTCTCCGCCTTCTCTCTCCAAGCTGCCTGCTTCTTCTTGGTGGCGCGATGGAGTCTGTGGCCCTTTCTCCAGAGGTACTCATTCTCCCTCAGCCATTCGAGCACCTCCTCCTCATGTTCCTCTGCAATGGAGTACTGTCTCCTCTCACCCTTTTCTCGCGAATGTCTCTTCCTCCCTCTGGCAGGGCCTTCTGGGCCCTCATCAGTAGGGCTTTGAGGTTCTAGGGGCTGGTCCACCACTACACCACCACTACCACCGCCACCAGCACCAGCACCAGCAGAGTCAGCACCAGCAGCAGAAGCCCCAGCAGAAGCAGAGTCAGCACCAGGGGGTGGGATGGTGGTCCTGTCCTTCTTGCCAGAGCTGGCAGGAGTAGGCACAGGCTTCCTCTTCTTCCCCATGGTTGCTGGCTGAAGATGTGTCTGGAAGCAGGTCTTTCCTCTGAATGGTGACCTGCTTGCGAGCTGCTTCCCTTTATATCCACGGGGCTGACGCAATGCATCCTCCCCGCATGCGCAGTGAATGCTTTGCATCCGCTAGGCATCCGCTAGGCATCCGCTAGGCATCTGCTAGGCATCTGTGATGCATACGTGTCATACGCTAGGCATCCGCTAGGCATCCGCTCCTTCCGCTGCATGTCCGCTTCGCTGTTCTCCCACAGAAGCCCTGCGGATGTGTCATCCACTTCCATCCACTTCCATCCACTAGGCTTCCACTGAGCATCCGCTTAACATCATGGCTACGTCCTCCCCATGTCCGTTCCTTTCCGTTGTTTTCCGCTGTGTTTATTCAAATTTGGGGCACTTTTGAGGGCGGATAACAATGGATGGAAAATTTGAACTGAATTAAAACTGCTTTAGAGGTGATCAAGGATTTGACAGAGTGGAAGGCATGGGCTTCCCTAGGTCCTTAACGCCGATTTCTGACCAAAATACTATTAGAAAATGAAGTGAACTATAGAT
>BLBF01000019.1:22340978-22373622 GCA_015471245.1 Laticauda colubrina
AACGTTAAAGCTAAACAATATACTTTTTACTCTAATAGACATTTATCATGGTCCAGATTAGATATGATTTGGATCTCAACAGAATTAATATCCACTATTCAAGAAACAAGTATTGAAATGAGTACTTGGGCAGACCATAGTCCAATGACAATTAAATGGAAGGGACAAAAAAAAAGATCGAGATGGACATTAAACAATACTATTTTAAAGGAGAAAGACTTTATACAATGGATGGAGAAGGAATTGGTTTTTTTCTTTAAAGAAAACAAAAAAGAAGATACTTCAATACAGAATGTTTGGGATACAATGAAGGCATATGCTAGAGGTTTGATAATAGATTATACAAGAAAAAAGAATATTAGGAAAAGACAAACCTCCAAGGCTTTGGAAGATGAATATATAAGACTTGAAAAAGAATTACAGAAAATACCACAGAAAAAAGATATTAAATTGAAACTAGATGTAATTAAGCATAAAATGGAATTAATAGAGGAAGAAGAATTGGCACAGAAAATTAGAAATTCTAAACAGAATTATTTTGAAGACGCAAATAAACCAGGTAGATGGCTAGCATATAAACTGAGAAAGGAGAAGGAATCAAGAAAAATATTGAAACTAATAGATGATCAAGGTCAAGTTTGTTGTGGTAATAAGGAGAAAAAGGAAATTATTCGAGATTTCTATGGACAACTATATAAACAAGAGAATATTGATGAGGAAAAAATTAAATAGTATTTACAGAATGTTAACTTACCGAAGATACCCAAAGAGACTGAAGAAATGTTAGAAAGCAATATAACAATGATGGAATTAAATGAAGCATTTAAGAGACAAAATAATGGGAAAGCACCAGGTCCAGATGGGCTTCCGGCAGAATTCTATAAAAAATTTCAAGAATCATTGAACATCCCATTGTTAGAAGTTATGAATGAAGTTATGTTAAAGAAGATGACACCCAAAACATGGTCAGAGGCTTATATTACACTTATTTTAAAAGAAGAGGCTGACCCATTGCAAATTAAGAATTATAGACCTATTTCCTTATTGAATGCAGATTATAAAATCTTTGCTTCAATTTTAGCAGAAAGACTGAAAAAATATTTAAATAATTTTATCCATCCAGATCAAAACGGATTTCTGCCAAAGAGACAAATTAGAGACAATATGAGAGTAATTTTGGATACTTTGGAATATTATGAGGCTCATCCTGAGAAACAAATGGCTTTGATATTCCTAGATGCTCAAAAAGCATTTGACAACGTGAACTGGAGATTTATGTTATTACTATTGGAACAGATGGGTTTTGCCAGAAAATTTATTCAAGCAATAGAAACCATATATAATAAACAGACAGCAAAAGTAATGGTGGAGGGAGGGTTTACAGATCTTATTAATATAAGAAGAGGCACAAGACAAGGATGTCCCCTATCTCCTTTGTTATTTGTATTGACTTTGGAAGTGTTGAATAGAAATATTAGAGATGACAAAAGTATAAAAGGAATGAAAATTAAAAAGGAAGAATTTAAACTACAAGCTTTTGCTGACGATTTAGCTTTTATTCTGGAAGACCCGTTAGAAACCGCTCCAAAATTATTGGAAAAGATAAAGACATATGGTGAGATGGCTGGCTTGAAAATAAATAAAGATAAAACAAAGATTTTGACAAAAAACATGTTATTGAGACAAAGAGAAGAACTGACAGATCTTTTGAAAATCCAAGTTACAAATAAGGTTAAGTATCTGGGGATATATTTGACAGCAAGATGTAGCACATTAAAAGAGAATAATTATATTAAACTCAAACAACAGATAATTACAGATTTGAAGAAATGGGAAAATTTACAATTGTCATTAATAGGGAGAATTTCAACAATTAAGATGAATATTTTACCTAGAATTTTATTTCTCTTTCAAACAATACTAATTAGACTTGGAAAAACTACTTTGAAGATTTAAATAAAATCATGTTGAAGTTTATATGGCAAGGTAAAAGAGCGAGAATAAAGTTAAAGCTTTTGCAAGATGCTAGAATTAGAGGAGGTTTTGGCCTGCCTAATTGGGAACTGTATTATCAAGCTGCAAGTTTGATGTGGGTCAAAGAATGGATAACATTAAGAAAGCATAGATTGTTGACATTAAAAGGACATGACTTACTGTTGGGCTGGCATGCTTTTTTATGGTACAAGGGAACTAAAACACAGGGGTATTTCAGAAGACATTATATACGGGAGTCTTTGTGGTTAAATTGGGAGAAGATAAAAAAACAATGTTACCTGAAAATTCCAGTTTGGTTATCGACTATTGAAGCATTTTCTTATCCTATGATCTATAAAAAGGAACAAACAGTTAGATATGGGGAACTGTTGGATGAAAAGGGTGGACTTAAATCGATCCAAAACTTAGAGGAACAAGGTATAAGGATGAATTGGTTTTCATATGCGCAAATACACTCAAGATATGTTGAAGATTTTAAAATGGAAGGATTTTATGACAAACAGACTGATTTAGATAAGATATTGATGGGTACTGATGAGAAAGTGATTAAAAAATTATATGGTTATTTATTGGGAATTAAGCTAGAGGAAGAACAAGTTAAAGAAACTATGATTGCTTGGGGGAAGAATTTTGGATATGGGATTGATTTAGAGCAATGGCAAAAATTGTGGTCTCAAAATTATAAAATGACAATGTCAATAGCATATAAAGAAAACTTGTATAAGATGTTTTACAGGTGGCACTTCCCCCCGACAAGAATAGCAAGAATGTTCAAGAACAAATCTGAAAAATGTTGGAAATGTCATCAGATACCTGGCTCATATTATCATATGTGGTGGACTTGTGAGGATGCCAGAAAATATTGGACTAAATTTCACATGTGGTTGGAAAAAATGACAAAAAAACACATAGACTTGAAACCAGAGATCTTTTTATTGGGAATCTTACCTGATATATATAATAAAGACTTGAAATATTTGATTGTAAATGTTTTAACAGCAGCTAGGATTGTATTTGCTAAAAATTGGAAGAATGAGAAAATACCATAACAGGAAGAAATTATTAAGAAAATATTGGAATGTGCTGAGATGAGTAGATTGACATTTGAAATTAGAGAGCAAGAAGATAAACAATTTTATGAAATTTGGGATCTTTTTTATCAATGGTTAGATGATAAAATACAATAATAGAGCATTAGTATTATATCTATGAAGGGTTTTTAGGATTGATTTGTTATGACTATATGATTTGTAAAAGAATAAACTGTTTGAAGTATTGTTATCTCACAAAGCATGAATGATTAAAAGTATAGTCAGAAAAAGACTTTATTTTAATTTTTTTTGGTAATATTAGGATATGGATTGACAATATGAGTGGTTATGTAATATAACTGTAATTGAGACTATAAAATGAATGCACAAAACTGATGAACCAACCGACACACCGGAAGTATATATGAGAGTAGATGTTTTTAATGTTTTGTATGTTATGTCTGTTTGTAGAAAATTAATAAAATTCTTAAAAAAAAACAAAAAACATCATGGCTACGTCCTCCCCATGTCCGTTCCTTTCCGTTGTTTTCCACTGTGTTTATGCAAATTTGGGGCACTTTTGAGGGTGGATAACAATGGATGGAAAATTTGCTCGTCCGCTGTGTCCTTTTTACATATGTTTTGCATCCGTCGGCCGATGTGACCTAGCCTTAAGAAGCTTGTAGACTAAATGTTTGCAGCCTTAAGCAATGGGAATGTATTGTACCTAATATTACTTTCAAATCATTACAGTAACTAGCAATTTTGAATAGTATGGACTATCTTGGGATTTTGTAGCTTCTGTTTAACATTCCACTAATGAACTTGCCATATTAACGAATGCACCAAAGCTGTATGAAATATCACTTGCTTATAAATAAATATTAAGTAAAATAAGTGAAAATAAAAGAATTGTTTAACTATACAGAAAATTAATTCAGATATGATTCAGCTTAAAGCCAAAACTTGATGTAATATGAACTTTGAGATAACTTCTAAGTATTAAACCCAATTAAAACTCTAAAGATCTATGGAGAAGAACTGAATCATATCAGACACAGAAATTAATAAACCTCAATCAATAATTTCTTATTTCTAAGGAGCTGACTGTTGTAGCTATTGTAGCTGTGTCCAACTATATTGTAATGCTTATCTTTCACACGTTGTCCTGTCTAGAACATAATACATCATATCCAAATGGAATACGCATTTAATCCTCTCACAGAAAGTGGCTAGGAAACAGCATTAAGATTTAACAATAATCAATTCTGGAAGCAGGGATGTTTGTCTGGATGTTATGATTGCAGATAATTTCTTTTACTTCCAATCAGATTCAGGAGGAAGACCTTCATTTTCTCATTCTGTGATATGCGTAGCTTGTGCAATCAGAGTTTTTGCCTGAAATTGAGATTCCATTCTACAACCCAAGAATCGATCCTTGTTCAACCCAATAATTGATGAAATAATATAATAAGAATGTTTCTTTTGAACTGATGTGACTAAAAATTTCTATGTTATTTTATTTTGTAACAAATTGATTCCTTGACTCTTTATTGACACAAACTGTTGTTCAATAGTTACATAATTCTGTTTTGCAAATATGAAATACAGCAGTTATAAAGCTATTTGGATTTCCTTGTGAACAAAGAATGAGATATTACAAATGTTCACATGTATATGACTGAATATTAAAAATAGTTGTCAACATGAATATTGTTATCTGTTTCTCTTGGACTGAAAGTTATAGATCAGAGATCTATTTGAAGCTCAAAAATCAATATACAGTAGGTTTGGTTATGATACTGGAGCTTTGTGGATATCTACCATTTCCACTTTTGGTGCTATCAAATGAATCATCAATCAGAAGCAAAAATGAGTCAAGTGTCAAATAAATAGTAACAAAAACAACTCAATGAAACAATGTTAAAGTGTAGTAAATTCGAAGAAACATATACATTGACATATATTGTATGTGCAGCATATCCAGAAACAGTCCCATGCTTACTTTAAAAAAAAAAAATGTTATAAAGGCCCTGACCAGGCAGATTAGGAAGTAAATTCCACACTGACTTTCTTTTCAAGGCTACATACTTGGGAAAGGCTCTTTTGTGTGTGTGTGTGTGTGTGTGTGTGTGAGAGAGAGAGAGAGAGAGAGAGAGAGAGAGAGAGAGAATGGGAAGATGAATAGAATAGAATAACAGAGTTGGAAGGTACCTTGTGGGTCTTCTAGTCCAACCCTACACTACTTCAGACAAATGGATATCCAACATCTTTTTTAAAACTTCCAGTACTGGAGCATTCACAACTTTTGGAGGCAAGTTGTTTGTCTGGAAATTTCTCCTAAGTTCTAAATTGCTTCTCTCTTAGATTAGTTTCCTCCCATTGCTTCTTGTCCTGCCCTAGCTTGACTCCCTCTTCTTTGTGGCAGCCCCTGAGATACTGGAACACTGCTATCATATCTCCCCTAGTCCTTCTTTTCATTAAACTAGGCATACCCAATTTCTTGCTGTTCTCTGCACTCTTTCTAGAGTCTCAACATCTTTTTTACATTGTGGTGACCAAAACTCAATGCAGTATTCCAAGTGCGGCCTTACCAGGGCATAATAAAGTAATAGTAACACTTCATATGATTTTGATTCTATCCCTCAATTTATGCAGCCTAGAACTGTGTTGACTTTTTGGCAGCTGCAGCACAGTGCTGGCTCATATTTAAATGATTGTCCACTAGGACTCCAAGATCCCTCTCACAGTTATTACTATTGAGCAAGGTACCATCTATACTGTATCTGTGCATTTGATTTTTCTTGCCTAAATGGAGAACCTTACTTTTTTCACCATTGAATTTCATTTTGTTAGATAGTGACCAATGTTCAAGTCTGACAAGATCCTTCTGCATCTTAAACCTATCTTCTGGAGTGTTGTCTATTCCTGCCAGCTTGGTGGTGTCTCCAAATTTGATGAGTTCCCCATCTATCCCCTTGTCCAAGTCATTGATAAAGATATTGAAGAGTACTGGGCCTAAAACAGAGCCTTGGGGTATTCTACTGCAAACTTCCCTCCATGTAGATGTAGTTCCATTGAGGACTACATGTTGAATGCAGTTGGCTAGCCAGTTACAAAACCATCTGGTGATGATGCTATCTGTTGTGGAGCAATGGGAATGACCGAGGTGGACACCGAGCAACTGACAGGAATCTTTATTTAACAAAATAAAGGGTTGTCGCGACTGCTGGGCTAACAAGCAGTCAGCTTGTGGCAACAGCTGATGCCGTTTGACAGCGCTTTATATAGCCAGCTGTCAAACGGCATCAACCAATCAGGGTAGTCCGTGCTCCCACCAGAAACGCGGACCAGAGGGAAAACTCTGCATCAACGCAACACTCCTTTCCCCTGACAAGGAGCATGAGTAGTCCTGCAAGTAGGCCGGTCGTCTTCTCAGGCGGTCGGAACACCGTAAAACAGGGGCCTCCGTCTGTCGATCGAAGTCCTCTGCTTCAGGGAGCCCTTCCAAGCCAGTTACCGCAGGAGCCTTGTCCTCTGGAGCTGCAGATGAGTCGCCAGGTGCTGGAACAGGTAAGTCCTTCAGTCCACGGTTCTCCCGGGTGTCATTGGTCAGCGGTGGCAGGTTTTCATCGGCTGGTGGTAGACTCGGGTTGGTGGGTGGTAGACCAGGTCCATCAGCGGCCACTGTCCAATGCCTCCTCAGCTGGTTGATATGTCTGCACCAGGAACGACCATCCTCCAGCAGCACCCTATATGACTTAGGCCCTGTCATAGCTATAACCTGTCCTGGCACCCATAAGGGGTGGCCTGCATAATTGCGGGCATAAACCAGGTCATTTAAGGCAAACTCCCTAGGCTGGCTGTCAGACCCTAGAGGAGTTACTGGGATGTAGTGGGGGTGCAGCCTGTCCAGGGGAGTCCTCAAATATCTGCCCATAAGCAGTTCCACTGGGGACCTATTAGTAGTGGCACAAGGAGTTGTATGCTGATATAGCAAAAATCTGGACAACTTAGAGTGCCAGTCACTTTGGCCAAATCTCCCTAGGGCTTCTTTTACTGACCTAACTGCCCTTTCAGCCATTCCGTTGCTAGCAGGGTGAAAAGGAGCTGTGAGGGCATGCCTGACCTGCAGGTTGGCAAAGTATAGTTCAAATTCGCAGGAGGTAAATTGGGGCCCATTATCTGACACTACTGTGTCAGGGATGCCATGTGTCACAAATAGCCTGGTTAGGGCCCTGGTAACTGCAAGGGTGGTTATTGTGGGCAGCAAGGCCACATCAATCCATTTTGAGAAGGAGTCTACTACTACTAGAAATGTACGCCCCTGCATTGGGCCAGCCAGGTCAATGTGCAGCCTGGACCAAGGGGCTCCAGCATCCTCCCACTTCCCAGGGGATGCAGTTGGTGGGGCAGGTCTGGTTGCCTGACAAGGCTGACAAGTGCTTACCCAGCTGGAGATCTGGGCATCCATGCCAGGCCACCAGACATAACTACGGGCCAGGGCCTTCATTCTAATGATGCCCGGGTGGCCTTCATGCAGGAGCTTCAGAACTGAAGCTTGCAACATGGAAGGAATGACCACCCTTGTTCCCCACAATAAACAACCCTGGAGGGATGACAGTTCCAGCTGGCGTTCCTTGAAGGGCAAGAACTCAGGGGAATAAGGGACATCTGGCCACCCCTTTCCCACCCAGTCAAGGACTTGGGTGATTACCTTGTCCCTTGAGGAATGGTAAGTAATATCAGAAGCTGTAATGGGCAGATTGAGTTCATTGAATTCAAACACATCATGGATTGGTGCAGGGTCTTCAACTGGAACCAGCAATGGGCAGCGGCTGAGAGCATCAGCATGTGCGAGGTTTTTTCCGGGTTTATGGATCAGTTTGTATGAATAAGCAGCCAAAAACAGAGTCCATCTGGTCATCCTTGGGGATAGAATCTGAGGTGTTTGTTTATCAGTAGACAAAAGGCCTAGCAGAGTCTTGTGATCTGTGATTAGTTCAAAATGGTGGTCATAGAGGAATTCATGAAATTTCTTACAGAGGCAACTGCAGCCAAAGCCTCTTTGTCTATCTGGCTGTAGTTGCGTTCAGCCAAAGAAAAGGTTCTGGAGAAAAAGGCAATGGGTGCCTCAGAGCCATTTGGCAGCCTGTGACTAACAACAGCCCCTATGCCAAAAAGGGAGGCATCTGCAGCAAGAACTAATGGAAGATGCTGGTTGAACTGAATTAAAACTGCTTTAGAGGTGATCAAGGATTTGACAGAGTGGAAGGCATGGGCTTCCCTAGGTCCTCAACGCCAGGGGGACTTTTTGTCCAAAAGTCTATGTAAAGGCTCTGCAATTGAAGCTTTGTGAGGGAGGAATGCAGCATAGAAACTGAGAAGTCCTAAGAAGGCTTGGAGTTCAGTTTTGTTGGTAGGAGTGGATGCCTCGTGGATGGCCCTGACTTTAGATTCTATAGGGTGTATGCCAGAGGCATCAATTCTATAGCCCAGAAAATCAACTTGCTTAGTGGCAATGGTGCATTTGTCCTTTTTAAGTTTGAGGCCATTTTGCCTGAATCGATCTAGAACTGACCTTACTCTTTGGAACAACTGAGGTTTGTCTGTGGCTGAAATTAAAATGTCATCGAAATAGGGGATTACCCCTGGGAGATCTTGAAGTAGCCTCTCCATCAGGGATTGAAATATCCCAGGGGCTACACTCACGCCAAACTGAAGGCGTCTGCACCTAAAAGCTCCCCTGTGAGTTACTATTGTCTGCAATTCTGCTGTGTGGTTGTCTACAGGGAATTGCTGGTATGCCTGGGACATATCCAGCTTTGCAAAAATAGACCCAGGTTCAAAAGAATGTAAAAGGTGCTGAATGATGGGAACTGGGTAAGCACTGATTTGGAGGTATCTATTCAGGGAAATTTTGTAATCAGCGCATATCCTAACGCTACCATCTTTCTTAAGAGGGGTCACTATGAGGGTCTCCCATTTAGCAAAATCTACAGGTTCTAAGACTCCTTGTTTGATTAGTTCGTCAAGTTCCTTATTTAACTTAGGACGGATTGCAAAAGGCACTCTATGAGGTTTCAAGCGTACAGGAGTTGCTTGAGGGTCTACACTAAATGATATGGGGGTGCCTGAGTAACATCCCAAACCCTCGCTGAATACATCAGCATAGTCTTTGAATAGGGAATCCACTTCAGCATTTAACACAAAGTGGATGCCTGTTATATTTAGGCCAAGGGCAGGGAACCAATCTCAACCCAGTAAACTGCGGAGAGCACCATCCACCACAACCAGAGGCAAATGTCCTTTAAAAGTTTTGAATTGAAAGAGGAACTTGCCTTTCCCGAGGACAGGAATATTCTTGCCTTGGTAATCTCGCAAAGTCAGGTGGCAGTCAAGGAGCTTCTTCTTTGGAAATCCAGGTAGCAGCTTCTTGAGGGTGTTCCATGAAATAATGGATAGAGCAGATCCTGTATCCACCTCCATCTAACAAGGTTTACCTTCTAAGGAGACAAAAATACTGATTTTGTTAGAGCTGTTGTTGGACTGGTTGAAGTGGTAACAGGTATAGCAGTCTTCCACTTACCTTTGAAAGATGGGGTTTGGCTGAGGTTTCTGAGTAAAGGTTTTCCCAGCTTGGCAGACCCTTGTTAAGTGACCCTTCCTCTGGCAACTTAAACAGATGGCATTCCTGAACCAACAGGATGCTCTTAAGTGATTTCCTCCATAGCTTAAACAGATGGGTTGCTGCTGGGGAGAAAAACTAGCTTTTGACTTTGAGTCTTCTGGAAGGGGTCTCTGTTGTCTAAGACGATTTACAACAGCTGAATCCTCAGAATCCTCATCAGGAGAAACCTCATCAAAATGGACTGTTGAGCTATTCTGTTTGATTGTATTTCCCTGGATTTCAGCTGCAGATTGAGCAGAAAGCTCAGCAGCTTGAGACTCTTCAATGGCTATTGCTAGGGTTAGGTCCCTTTTGGCTAATAGCCGCCTTTGCAGCCTTAAGTCTTTAACCCCACACACTATTTGGTCTAGGAGCATATCCTCTAGATAATCCCTGAATCCACAATGTAAGGCAGCAAACCTCAGAGCAGCCATGTATTCACTGATAATCTCTCCCTCACCCTGAACTCGCCTCCTAAAGGCATGTCTCCTTGCAATCTGTGAGGGCTTGGGTGAATAGTGATTAGAGAGGATTTCTTGTAGCTCCCCCCAAGGGACTTTTTTGACAGGTCGTGGGGCTACCAATGCTGTGGCAGTGTCAAACACTGCAGCCCCATAAAAGCTTAAGAAATAGGATTTTTTTCTATGGGCTGAAGCTTCAGTGATGTCTATAGCATCCAGGAAGCAGTTGAAGCGGTTCCTATAGGATTCCCAAGTCTCTGCCACTGGTCTAAATGGCGGGAACGCAGGGGTTGAAGACATCTCTCCTCAGTGATGACAGTCTATTTGGCTAGGAAGTTGAATTTCGAGCTCGTGGAATGGTGTCAGCGGCTTGTGACAGTCAGCTCGTAGTGGCTTCAGTTCTTTTGTTTTTAGTGACTCCGGCTCTTTAACAGTGACTGCACTCTGCTGCATTGTCCGGTCGCCTCTTATTTGGATCCCACCTTCGTCGCCAGTGTTGTGGAGCGATGGGAATGACTGAGGCAGACACGGAGCAACTGACAGGAATCTTTATTTAACGAAATAAAGGGTTGCCGCGACTGATGGGCTAACAAGCAGTCAGCTTGCGGCAACAGCTGATGCCGTTTGACAGCGCTTTATATAGCCGGCTGTCAAACGGCATCAACCAATCAGGGTAGTCCGTGCTCCCACCAGGAACACGGACCAGAGGGAAAACTCCACGTCAATGCAACACTATCTAACCCACATTTTTCTACTTTATCTAATAGTAGGTTATGGTCTACTTTATCAAATGCCTTACTGAAGTCCAGATAAATTATATCAACAGCATTCATCTGGTCAACTAATGTTGTCACTTTGTCAAAGAATGCAATAAGATTAATCTGGCATGATCTGTTTTTAACAAATCCATGTTGGCTTTTGGTTATTACTTTGTTTGCTTCTAGCTGTTCACTGATTCATTGCTTGATTATCTTTTTCAGAATATTCCCTGGTATTGAGGTCAGGCTGATAGGTCTGTAGTTTCCTGGATCTATTTTTTTTTCTTTTTTAAAGATGGAAACTACATCAACTCTTTTCCAGTCCTCTGGCAATTCCCCAGTGCTCCAAGATCTTTGAAATATATAATTCAGTGGTTCTGAGATCTCGTCTGCCAGTTCTGTCAAATCTTGGGGTGTAATCCATCTGGTCCAGTGGTTGTATTTTACCAGTTTGGCCCAGTTTACGTGAACCAGGAGTAAAAAATACTACCGTTTGGCTGAATCGGTAGTAAAAAAACAGCTACAGGTTAAGCTGAATTAAATTTCTTTTTTTTCCCCCTCCCAATAATCAGCTGGGCCGGGATCCACCTCACTGTCTTACTGCTTTGCCCAGGAGGCTGACCTGAGGCCCAGGAGGCAAAAAGGGGCATGCGCGGGGGAGGCAGGTGCTGTGCCCCCTCCACTGCACTCAATTTTTTTTGCCTCCTGGGCCTCAGGGAAGCCTCCTGGAAGCAAAAACGGGGTCCCAGGAGGCAAAAAAATGGAACACAAGGGTGGGGTGGGTGCTGCAAAAAAGAAGCCATGCCCACTCAGTCACTTGGCCACCAGCCATACCCACAGAACCAGTCGTAAAAATATTTGCATCCCACCCCTGATCTGATCCTGGTGGTTTGAACTCATCTGAATAGACTTCCCTTCCATTTTCTTCCCTATTTTAACTTGTGTTTCTATTCTATTTTTTTGTGGTGCTATTTTTGATAGGTTTGACTGTTTTTTCACTTTGTGTACAGATGCAAAAAATGAGTTAAGCAATTCTGCTTTCTTCCTGTTGCTTGTCACCTTCTTGCTACTTCCTCCCAGCAATGAACTAATTGTTCCCTGACTTTTTTCTTGTTTTTAACATGTTGGAAGAAGCTTTTTTTTTTTTTTCTTCTGTCACAAGCCTTTGTTCATTGTGAGCCTTAGCTTTCCTCACTTCATCTTTACAGGCTTGGACTATTTGCTGATATTCTGCCTTAGTTATTTGCCCCTCTTTCCACTTTTTATACTTGTCCTTTTTGTTTTTCAATTAGTCAGAGAGTTCTTTATGCAGCCATGCTGGGGTTTTTTTGAGAGCTTTTATTTTTCTTCTTCATTGGTGTTGTGCTAGACCATGCTTTTATAATCTCACTTTTCAAAATTTGCCAAGCTTCTTGAATTGTTTTTTCCTTGAGGATTCTCATCCATAGAATCCTTCCAAAGCTCTCTCTAAGTTTATTGAAATTAGCTCTCTTAAAGTCCAAGATTCTACTTTGACTTTGTTCTACTACTTGTGCTTGCATAATGTTGAATTCCAATATTGCATGATCATTTGCCCCCAAGGTTCCTGTACCTTCAACACAGTCTATCATTTCATCTCTGTGAGTGAGAATGTAGTCCAGTAGGGCTGACCCAGAGGTGTTATTCAGCAGGTTCTAACCAGTTCTGGAGAACCGGTAGTGGAAATTTTGAGTAATTTGGAGAACTGGCAAATATCACTTCTGACTGGCCCTCCCCCCATCTATTCTCTGCCTCCTGAGTCTCATCTGGGTCTTCTTTCGTTGTCCTGCAGGAGAATGGAGCTGGAAAGCAGGTTAGTGGGGTGGGATGGGGGGGTAAGGGAATTTTGCAGTAACCTTTCCCAGGAGTGGGGAGAGAATGGAAATTTTACAGTATCCTTCCCCTGCCACGCCCACCAAGCCAAGCATGCCCACAGAACCGGTAATGAAAAATTTTGAATCCAACCACTGTGCCCTGGTTCCCTTCTCTACTTTTTGGGAAGCAAAGTTGTCTGCTAGGTTTGTTAGGAACCTATTGGAAGAGTTTGTCTCCCAGTTGATGTCAAGATAGTTTAAGTTCCCCATGACTATTGTGATGTGCTTCCTACATACCTTAGTTAGCTGATAAGCAAAAAGGTCATCTATTTCTTCTGTTTGGTTGGGTGGTCTATCGTATAAACTTATAGCAATGTCATTTTCCCCCCTTTAATATTGACCTCAGTGCATTCAAGATAATTTTCATCACTGTTGTGCTCTATTTCTGTAGAGGTGTAGTTATTTCTTATATATAGTGCAACTCCACCTTCTCTTTTATTTGGTCTATTTCTTTTAAATAATTAAAATCCCTCTAGCTACATGTTCCATTTGTGAGTTTCATCCCACCAAGTTTCTGTATTCAATATTATATCTACTCTCATTTACTTGAATTTCTAATTCACCCTGTTTATTCCTCATTCTCTGTGCATTGATGTATAAACATTTGAATCCATTTTGACTGACCCTGTGTTTACTGTCTACATGACCTGTGTTGTGCTCTGCTATGTATGATTAAAATGTTGTTGTATTTTAAATAATAATGAGCACTCTACTAATTTATTGAATTTTCTACAGATCAAAACTATCAACTATTGTTTAGAAAAAAGTAGATAAGCATTTTAATGCAAACTGAAGTTATTCAAAATTCTTTAAGGGGTACTTCAGGCAGATTTTCATGCATGACATTTTTCTTTTGGGAAAGTAATATCTTTGTAGGAAAATCATTTCACGATTTTTCATGATAATGAAATATACATTACTAATATCACTGTACTTCACGGTTGATGACCTGCATATTCCCTCCATGTACCATAATTCTGTGTAAAGAAAGCATGTAATGTTAATATGATTTGGAGAAATTTAATGAATGGGATCTTAAGTTCAGATGCCTTTATTCATTTGGCTAGGTTAATTGTAGATCCATGGTGGGAATCTTTTACTAGGTTTATCAAGATCTTGTGTTCAAAAAGCTTTTAAGCTATGTGTGGAATAAGATTCAAGATATAAAGCAGTGATTCCCAAACTTTTTCAGTCCCCTTAGTGCTACAAATTCATCCTTAGTGCCCACCACCCTGGAGTGGGATTCAAATTTCTGTGGGCATGGCATGGCCTGATTTGAAGGTGTGGCTTGCGGATCACATAACTGGCTGGGTGTGACTTGCTGGCTGGGCGTAGCTTTCTGGTCACATGACCTGGTAGGTGTGGTTTGGTGGTCATGTGACTGGGTGGGCATGGCCAGGTGACTGGCAAATCAAATATAAATGATCCTCACTTAATGGCCAGTTATTTATCAAATGTTCTAATTTATGACTGGCCTCCCCAGAGCTACTTCACACACACACACACACACACACACACACACACTCCCTTCCAACCCTGCTGGAGCAGGTCATTGGACTAGAATTAGCAAAGCATCTCTGATTAGATTCTATTAGTGAATAGAATCTAATCAGAGATGCTTTGCCAATTCTTGTTGATTTTTATTTGTATTTCTTTATTTTATGTTGCTGAATTGCACTGACATGTGTGTCCCTTCTTGTGCACAACCCAGAAGCTTTTGTGATTCTTTGCAGCAAAAAATACCAACCTCTGGCTTTGCTCTACTTTTCAAACGTGCTGCCACTGCCGCAATTTAGTTGCTGGCCTCACAGGTCCACCCCATTGAGCCCGCTGCATCTGATGTACCTGCCCAAGCAAGTCCAAGCAGAGTGGTGCACCAAGTCAATGGGGTGAGCCTGAGAGAGGGAAAGAAAGAGAGAGAGAAAAGAGAGAGAGAAAGAGAGAAAGAAGAAAAGAAAGAGAAAAGGGAAAGAAAGAAAAAGGGACAGACAAAGAAAGAGGGGAGGATGGAAGGACGGGACGGAAAGAAAAAGAAATAAAGGAAGGAGGGAGGGAGGAGAAAGATAATATTCTAGTCCAATCACCTACTCCAGCAGGGTTAGAAGGCAGTGTGTGTGGGGTGTGTGGGGGGTGGGGGGCGTTCTCTTTGTAATTTACCAGTACATTTTGGTTTTGCCTTCTTCAGAGACAAATACTGTAATACCTTGGGGAAAGTAATTTTTTAGGGTGGAGATCTGGTCCAATGGATCCTGTTTAAAGCCTCAACAAAACATGAGAGCTTCCTAATAGTCCTGACCATGTTTCATCCACAAAACCTTTAATAGAAGCCAAAGATATTTCAGTGTGCTGGCAAAGATGCTGGCAAAGATGTTTCAATGTGGAAAAGGGCCTCAAGTCTAAACTAGGCCTCATGTCAATCTGATGTATCAGATCTCTCTCTCTCTCTCCCTCCCTCCCTTCCCCCCTCTTTCTTTGTCTGTCCCCTTTTCTTTCTTTCCCTTTTTTCTTTCTTTTCCACCTTCTCTCTTTCTCTCTCTTTTTCTTTTCTCGCTCTCTCTTTCCCTTTCTCAGGCTCACCCCACTGACTTGGTGCACTGCTCTGTTTGGACTTGGTTGGGCAGGTCCCTCTGGTGCAGCAGGCTCAATGGATTGGATCTGCGGGACCGGCACCTAGAACACAGCAATGACGGTGCGTTTGAAAAGTAGAGCAAAGCCAGACTGGCTCTGCTCTACTTTCCTGACATGCCTGCAGGTCTGGCACCTCCTTTCTCCCATACTTCTCCTCCCCTTTCCTTCTTTTTCTCATTTCTTCACTTGCTTTATTTTTTTCTATTTTACTCATGATAAAATAATAAGAAAGAAAGAAAAACCATTAGAAAAAGGACCCTTGTTATAGCAGCACTTCCTATTCCACAGCCGAGATATGCAAATTTCTGAGAGAAAAAATGTTCACTGCAACTCCATTTCCAGTTCACACTTATTCGCTAGAACTGGTTGTTTATATTCTAAGCAGTTTGGAGAACTGGTTGTTAGAAGAAATTACTGGACTAATCCTGTAAGGAAGGCAGGAAGGAAACATTCTGGTGTTGCTTACAGAAACTGCCTTTCCGTTAACCCTTAATACATTCTTGGCAGGACTAGACTTCCTCTCTCAGGAACTTCTCTGGGGTTATTTTTCCCCTCCTTTGCTGGTACTTTGCTTGTGTGGACCATTCAAAGTTACAATTGCACTGGAAAGTTACAATGGTACTGACTAGTTTTCACACTTACAACTATTGCAGCATCCCCACAATCATGAGAGGTCAGGTGAGGAGACGCATGCCTCGATGTGAGTGATATTGAGTTGGCCACACCCAGCCAATAACATGACCACCAAGCTATACCCACCAACTTAGCTATGCCCACAGAACCGGTTGCTAAAAAATTTGAATCCCTCCCCTGGATAAGGTAGTAAGCCCCTTAGTGTATACTCTTTTTTAAAATAAAATGTTCCTTATTAAACAAATAAATAAACACAAAAACACACAATTCTTACAATAAAAAAGTTGAACATGGTAACATCAATCATTGTCATAACATTGCTATATCCAATAGTAATATTACATAATTTTAATCTACACACTTTAAATATACATATAATCATTCCTTATTCTCATTGATCTTCCTCATCTCTAGTCAAACATAAAATTTCTCCCATGTTTTATAATAACCTGAATCTTCCTTATTTTTTAGTATTTTGTTAATTTATCAATTTCTGTGCACATTGTAATTTTCTTCAATATTTCCAGTTCATTTGGGATATCTTTGTTTTTCCAATTCTATGCATATGCCAACCTTGCTGCAGTAATTACATGAATCATTAAATACAGGGTTTCTTTTTCGTATTTCCCAGTATTAATTCCTAGCAGAAAGAATTCAAGCCTATATTGCATTTTAATTCCACAGATTTCTTCTATCCACTTATGTAGATTTTGCTAGTATTTTTGGGCTTCTTTGCAATTCCACCATAAGTGATAATAAGTTCCTATATATTTATTACATTTTCAACACATAGGGGAAAGTTTAGGGTTCATTTTTGCCAATCTTGATGGTGGTATGTGCCATCTATAAAATAATTTATACAAATTTTCTTGGAAGGGTATCGCTAGTGTCATTTTTTTATTTCTACTCTATAGTTTCTGCCAATCATCTAAATTAATACTATAACCAAATTTTTTCATCCATACCACTATTGCTTCTTTTATTTTTTCTTCTTCCAATTTAAATTCCAATAAAACTTGATATACTGTATATTTTTAATCATCTTCTGCTCAGATCTAATAAAATTTCATCTAATTTGTCCTAGTTCTACTAATTCCCTATTCTCTCTTATCTGTTAAGTATTTTGAGTGGAATTGCAAATAGGCCCACCATTCCATCCAATTCCCTGGTTCTTCAACTCTTATCGAGTTTGTAGTTCTCCTTTTTCATTTAGCATCTCTTTGTAGGTGATGATTTTCCCTTGGTGCAAAAGGTGTGGATGCATCAATGCTTCCAGGGTTGATAGCCAAATAAAAGTTTCAATATACATAGATTAACACTGTATGCAATATCTGTCCTTGACCAATTACTGAGATAAGATAAAGTATCAATCAAGGACTGATAAATGTTCTTATCAAAAATAGGACTTTGAACATCACTATGGCTAAACTCCTGGCTCATTGGTGTCTTAAGGCTAGGTCACACTGGCCGATGGATGCAAAATGTATGTAAAAAGGACACAGCGGACAAGAAAATTTTCCATCCATTGTTATCCGCTCTCAAAAGGGGCAAAAATTTGCATAAACAGAACAGAAAAGAACGGAAAGGAACGGACGGGGATGGAAGCAGATGGAAGTGGATGGAAGCAGATGGCACGTCTGCAGGGCTTCCGGGGGAGAACAGCAAAGCGGACACATAGCGGAAGGAGTGGATGAGTTGCAGATGCATAGCAGATGACGCGGATGCATCACGGACGCCTAGCGGATGCGTAGTGGATGCATAGATGATACAAAGCGTTCACTGTGCATGTGGGGAGGATGCATTACATAAGCTCCACGGATATAAAAGGAGGCAGCTTGCAAGCAGGTCACCATTCAGAGGAAAGACCTGCTGCCAGAGACATCTTCATCAGAGACCATGGGGAAGAAGAGGAAGCCTGTGCCATCTGCTGCCAGCCCTGGCAAGAAGACAGAACCACCATCCCACTCCTGGCGCTGACTCTGCTGCTGCTGGTGCTTCTGCTGGTGCTTCTGCTGGTGCTTCTCCTGGTGGTGCTGCTGCTGGTGCTGCTGCTGGTGCTGCTGCTTCTGTTGCTAGTGCTTCTGTTGCTGGTGCTGCTGGTGCTGCTGCTACTGCTGCTGCTACTGCTGCTGGTGCTGCTGGTGTGGTGGACCAGCCCCAAGGCCCTCAAAGCCCTGCTGATGAGGGCCCAGAAGGCCCTGCCAGAGGGAGGAAGAGGCAAGGGAAGGAGAAGGAGAAGGGGGAGAGGAAACAGTACTCCATTGCAGAGGACCATGAGGAGGAGGTGCTCGAATGGCTAAGGGAGAATGAGTACCTGTGGAGGAAGGGCCACAGGCTATATCGAGACACCAAGCGGAAGCAGGCAGCTTGGAGAGAGAAGGCGGAGAGCCTGGGCTACACTTCTGATGTCCTCCTGGGATGGTGGAAGCATATGCACACCTGGTATGGCAAGCTGCACCTGAAGAGATCCGGGCAGGCCGCTGTCAAGCTCATGGACCGGGAGACCTACATCATGGCCAGGTGCAGCTTCCTGCAGGGTGAGATCCACCACCGAGGAGCAGCCCCTCTGTCAACCCTCTCCTACAGACAGCCCACAGAGAGGCACTCCTCTTCCAGCCAGGAAACAGCCAGTCTGTCCAGGCAGGTGCCTGCAGAGCGCCCCACGACAGAGACCCCCCCCCGACAGCTGCACACCCCATGCCAGAGGACATGGAGGATCCCCTGACGCAGTTGGAGCAAGAGGAGGCCACAGCCACCAGAGACCAACCCACACCCACACCCACCTCCACCTCCACAGAAAGCAGGCAGAGAGCCAGACCGGAGGGACAGAGCCACACTGTCCTGCTGGAGATCAGGGACACCATCAATAACAGCGCAGATCTCCTCTCTCAGCTGGTACACTTTGAGATTCCATCCTCAAACCGCAAGCCCTTCCTCACCTATGTGACCCAGACCCTCATGGACATGCCCAAGCCCCAGTACCAGGTGATGAAGGAGAGGATCACTGGACTTCTGCACCACCCTCCAGGCCCAGCTGAACCTGCTCCCACCCACTCCAGGTCTGCTACTCCACCCCAGGCAATGTCACAGCCCTTCCAAGGCTTTCAACAGCCCCTCTCCTACCAAGGCTACGGCTACCAGGACTTCCCTCAACAGAGGCAGCCCTTCCCAGTCCAGGCCCAGGTTCATCACCTGCCACAGAAGCCACCGATGCCACCGACGCCACAGATGCCACCGATGCCTCACGTCGCCCAGTTGCAGACCAGACAGCCCCACTACACTCCTCCTTCCTCCACCCCACAGCCAAGCCCCTCAACAGAACATCTGTCATCGGTCCTGTGCCTGACATCCCAGGTCCTGGATGAAGGGCCTCTCAACCTCATGGGCCTGAGCCAGCTCTCTGAGAGCTTCCTTCACACACCATCTCCTGTTGTCTCTTGGGGCCAGGCACCCCAATGGCGCCTCAGACCAGCACTCCAGCCACTGCCACCTCCACAGTCCCTGGACCCTTTACACCTGAGACCATGGGCATGCCTCAGAGTGACTGAGAAGAGTGCCAGAGACTGGGATGTTACCTCTTGACTTTATCTTTGCTTGAGATACTTTACTTGGGTCATTTTGCTTTTACAGTTTGTTATTAATAAAGGTTATCTTTGCTTCACACACTTGGTTCATTTCTTTTACTTAATAAAGTTTTGGTGGAAACTTTTGGAAAATGGTTAAGCCTTTGCATGCTTGTGGGATGGGCAAGGATAGCTGTGGGATGGATAATAGCTGTGGGATGGGTAAGGATAGTTGTGGGATAGATAAACCTCCAATGCAAGTATAGTGGGACTGTATGGTCCACCCTCCCAGCTGCCACACATATGGCCCTTTTTTATCAATAACAATTTATTCATTGATCAACACATTTTAAAATAAACAAAGCTCTTTATTAAATGCCCTGTTCATTTTAGGGCCACTCAACATACATGGCACAATCTCATCAGTGTGATGAGACAGGCTCAAGGAAGCATCCATTAAGCATCTACCAACCTGTCTTGCCACTCCACTCCTCCAGCTGGGGAGTTGCACCAGTGTTTCAGGAGGTTGCGCTGCTTCTTCCCTTCACGTGAAGCTCTGTTGGGGCCTGATACATCCACAGTGTCTATCAGGTTTCGTCCTTGCCCCCATTCACCAGGCTCCATGTCCCCATTGCCTTGTTGATGGTCCACAAGCCTGTTCTGCAACACTGGGTAGCAGGTGCGCATGAGATTGTGCAGGATGCAGCAAGCTTCCATGATGTTTCTCACGGTCTCTGGGTGATGCTGCATGGTGGTGAGAAGTACCTGGAACCTGTTGGCCAGGATGCCAAAGGCGTTCTCCACCACCCGTCTTGCCCTGGACAGCCTGTAGTTGAAGATCCTCTCTTCACGGGTGAGGCATCTGGAAGTGTAGGGCTTCATGAGGTAGGTTCTGAGGGAGAAGGCGTCATCACCCACAATGAAGTCAGGCACATCTTGTGTGTCATTGAGCAGGAGGTCTGGATCTGGGAAACCCATGATGAGGTTGCATTCCAGCCCCTACTTGAGATCACTGGCGTTGTATACCTGGGCATCTGAAGCTGACCTGTTGCCTGAAGCATCGATGTACATGAACTTGTTGTCAGCATCAACCATGGCAAAGAGGATGATACTGAAGAAGCCCTTGTAGTTGTGATAAGTGGACCCTGATTTTGCTGGAGCTTTGCAGGCCATGTGCTTCCCATCTATGGCTCCAACGGTGTGGGGGAAGTTCCACCTCTGATACCACTCCTCTGAAACTTTCTTCCAGCCTTTTTCAGTGGTGGGACAATGGAGGAGCTCCTCCAGGTATACTTCGATGATGGCCTACACCACTTCTCTGACCACAATGCTAATGGTGTTGTGTGGCACCCTCCATGCGTACTGCATGTTTCTGTACGTGGTTCCAGAGGCCAGGTGGCTCAGAGTCAGTGCCACCTTCAGCCCAGGGTCCAGGCTGGGATGGAAGGTGGTGCTCGGCTTGGTCAACCTGGGTCTCAGACGCCCCACAACTTCTTCAAACATGGCTGGTGGCATCCTCATGAAGTGCTGGAATGCACGAGGGTCTTCATTCCTCAGCTCCACCATCAGCTTGTCATAGAGTCCAAACTCCACTCTTCTCCCGATCCATCTTCGGACCCAGACAGCTCTTGGATGTCTCCTTCTTCTCCTTGCGTAGAAAAGGTGAAACAGTCTGAACAGGGCTTGGTTCTGGTGTTGAATGATGGTGGCTACCAATAGGAGTGTGCGTTGATCCATGGTGGAGATCAATGGATGATGTTGAAGAGCAAGAGCAAGGCTGAAGAGGTCTGCACACCATGTCTGCTGGAATGAAAGTGAGATCCAGAGGATTTTCTCCCCCTTTTTATAGGAAATATCAGTTTTCTGCTAGGTGTCCTTCTGCAGACATCTTCCTCTAGACATCTTCCCTACATCCTAAATATCCGAGATACATCCCATATACAAACATTTTTCCATTTTAATGTTTATGTCTAAGGTGCATCCGCTTTCATCCTTTCTATGTCCATGCAACTAACGCTGTGTGGACTTTCTGTGTCCATTTCACTTCCTCCCTCTTTCCATTTTCCGCTGGAGCAGATGCGAGTTGCGCGGATGCACAGTGGATGCCGAGCGGATACAGCGGACGTTTAACGCATGACAACTGACATAGAACATTTATTCTCCATATGTGTCACGGATGTAGAACGGAGGTGGCAGAAAGTTCATCCGCTCAAAAAGTTTTGTGCAGCTCAAAACTTTTGAACGGATGAAATCTCAGTAGATGGATGCTAGATGGATAGAACGTATGAATCACACACGCAGTGAGTACAGAACGGATGCATTGCGTTAACCAACAGATGGCAAGTGTTTCTCTCCGTTTTACATCCTCTTTGTATCCGTTGGTGCAGTGTGACATGGGCTTTAGCTGGTTTACAAAGTTCCATTTTAAAACTTTTTAGTAATTGGTTAATTTTATCTGCCTGTGAGATCTTGTATCCTCCCCTAGTTTTATCTATCTTTAAACCAAGATATTGTTTGATTTCTCCTAAATGTTTTATCTTAAATTTATTTTCCAATAGTGAAATTATCTCAGTAGCTTCTTGTTCAGTCTTGGTGATTAATGCTATGTCATCAATAGCAACAATGATGTTACACCATTATTTTCTCTTTTAAACAAACATGGATCAGCCATGCCAGCTACAAAACCTATCTTAGTTAATTCTTTAACTATACATTGATTCCACTCATATCCTGATTGCTTTAAACCATAAAGACACTTTTTCAATTTCCAGCAATCATTATTATCAGTATTATCATTTTTGAGACCCAAAGGTTTATTTAAATATATAGTGTGTTGCAAGGGTGCATGCAGATGTGCAAACGATTTATAATATATTTCTCCTTAGCTGCCCACACTAATGCTGTCCTTAATGTAGTAGCCTTCAGACTAGGAGCAAACACCTCATCATAGTCATTTGCTGTCTGTTTAAATCCTTGTGCTACTCACCTGGCTTTATGGGTAACAGTCCCAACTACCCCTGTCTTCAGTTTATATATCCATTTACATCTTATGGCATGTTTATCTGGTGGTAACTTAACATTTTCGTATACATCCAGTTTTTTTTAAAGATTCCAGTTCCTTATCCATTGCTTTCTGCCAAGCAGCCTGATCCTTAGCAGGATACAGTTTTAGTTCACTATAATTACTTGGAACTGTATTCACTTGGCATACAACATTAGTGTTGTTCAAGATTTTGGCCTTCAAGACCTTCTCCCTTTCCTTTGCATCTTTCGGCCGTCATAAGTAACGGGGGGAAGGAGGGGGGATAGTTGTGGAAAGTGAGCTGGAGGTGTTACACAGTGGAACTGTATGAACTGCAGGGGGAGTACATTCTTGCTTAGGTTTCTGTTTCTTGCTTAGCTTTCTTTCTCTGCGCAGCTGCAAACCTTTACCAAATATGCCAAGGTCAACAGCCAGAAGTGTCATCACCACCTGAAGATGTCCACATGATGACAACTTTTAATTGGAAGAACCATTTGAACTATTGGGGGTGGGAACATTGCCATCACTCTGTATATGTGATTTACGCTCCTATTTTCTCAGATTCAGAATTCTTTTGTTGCTACCACTTGACTTCCAGTAAAAGATATCTTTTCTCTAATTAAAAGAGTCTAAGTATTTCTTTCTTGGATTTTGAATGGAGCACCAGCTGACATTATTCTGAATCTCACCTTACCAGCCCACCCGGAGAGATGACACAATTTCTTCCGAGGGGGTCTGAAAACCATGTCAACTCCAGCCAATGACCAAGAAGACCTGGGAGCCACGGGAGGGCAAGATTTGCTGCTGCTAGAGGAAGAAGAGGGAAGTTGATTTGTCGAATTATTTGACTGCACAATTAAGAGAGGCTCTAAAATTTGATGACTGGTTCCTGGCTCACTCAAATAATTGTACGGTTAGAGATGGATTGGCATGGATGGGAGCCAAATTATATGTGCCAGAGAAACTGAGGAGCCTAATATTACAGCAAGCTCATGACTCTAAAGCGGCTGGTCATTTTGGATTTGTGAAAACTTTGCACTTGGTTAAACAGCAATTTTGGTGGCCTACTTTGAAGAAGGATATTGAAATTTATGTAGCTAGTTGTTCAATTTGTGCATCAGCCAAACATCCTCCTGGTAATCCAGTAGGCTCGCTACAAAATGTGGCAAGACCAATGGCTCCATGGAAGGAAATCTCTATGTACTTTATAATGGAATTACCTGAAAGTGGGGGAAATTCAGTTATTTGGGTGGTAACTGATTTGTTTTCCAAACAAGTACATTTCATACCTTGTTCGAAGATCCTATCTGCAAAAACGTTGGCTAAACTGTTTATTTTACATATCTACAGGTTACATGGGGTTCCTGAATGCATAATCTCAGACAGGGATGTCCAATTCACTTTGAACTTTTGGAAATAGTTTCTGAAGCTATTTGGTTGCACCCAGGGCTTAAGCTCCGCCTATCATCCACAAACCAATGGGACTTGTGAGAGGACTAATGCGGTATTGGAACAATATCTTAGATGTTACATAAATTATCAGCAAGATAATTGGGCTGATTTATTGCCATTTGCTGAGGTGGCATATAACAATTCCGTACATAGTAGTACTGAGTTTACTCCATTTAAAGTGGCATCGGGGCAAGACTTTGTACCCATACCCGAACTTCCATTTGAGAAGCCTAACACTCAGTCATTAGATGAATGGATAATACAACTCCATCTTCCCTGGCCAGTCACTCGTAAAGCATTGGATGATGCACATCAAGCTCATAAGAAATTTGCAGACAAAAAGAGATCTCCACAAAAAACATATCAGGTGGGCAACTAAGTCTTTTTATCTACCAGATATTTGTAAACCACCCAAAAGTCAAAAAAGCTTGGCCCTAAGTATGTTGGGCCTTTCTCAATTGAACGAATTGTGAACCCTGTGGCAGTCCAACTAAAATTACCAAAAACTCTTCGACGGATCCACCCAGTCTTCCACATTAGTCTGTTAAAACCTGAACATATTTCCGAGTTGAGACCAACCCAGATTGATCCTCCTGTACTAATTGAAGGTGAACAACATTTTGAAGTTACAGAAGTTTTGGATTCTCGGAAACGGAGGGGTCAACTCCAATATTTGGTTTCTTGGAAAAATTTTCCTCCTTCCCAAGCTGAGTGGGTCAATGAAAAGAATGTTAGAGCTCCTGCACTGGTCAAAGCATTGTACTAAATATCGTACATCATACTAAATATCCTGATAAACCCTAAAACTATCAATATTTCAATGTTACCTGTATATTGACTATTATCTTCTATGTTTTCTTTTCTAGGACTAACGTCCTTTTTCAAGGAGGGCCGAATGTCAGCCTTCAAGATTTTAGCCTTAAAGATCTTCTCCCTTTCCTTTGCATCTTTTGGCCGTCATAAGTAATGGGGGGAGGAGGGGGGGATAATTGTGGGAAGTGAGCTGGAGGTGTTACAAAGTGGAATTGTATAAACTGGGGGGGGGGAGTACATTCTTGCTTAGGTTTCTGTTTCTTGCTTAGCTTTCTATTCTCTGTGCAGCTGCAAACCTTTATCAAAATATGCCAAGGTCAACAACCAGAAGTGTCATCACCACCTGAAGATGTCCACATGATGGATGACATTCACAACTTTTAATTGGAAGAACCATTTGAACTATTGGGGGTGGGAACATTGCCATCACTTTGCATATGTGATTTACGTGCCTATTTTCTCAGATTCAGAATTCTTTGGTTGCTACCACTTGACTTCCAGTAAAAGATGTCTTTTCTCTAAATAAAAGAGTCTAAGTATTTCTTTCTTGGATTTTGAATGGAGCACCAGCTGACAATAAGCCTGATATCTGTCAGGTGGTTGTGTTACTCCGGTTGAACATCTTAGTAATACAGGGCTAATTGCTGGACTTTCCAGTGCCACCTGCTCCTGTTCTTCTATTTCTTCCTGTGCCTGTCCTCCTACTTCCTCCTGTTCTTCCTCTTTAATGGCTATTTGGGGTTTACTGATTTTATCTTGAGGGACTATTTGGGTGTCAATAATAATATCATTTCTGGATTCCTGTTCCAGTTTATCCCACCCAACGTGCTCTAGAAATTTTGCACTAGCACTGTAATAAACATGAGCTGTGCCTTGATTCCAGAATCTAAATGATCTATGGTTGGCCTCATAACCCACAAAAAATAATTTCTTAGCTCTATGTTGCCCTTTCAGTCTTACTTGAAATCTCTTAAATCCTCTTCAAATTCTCCTAAGACTTAGCAGCAGACTCTTCTCCATGAATATAGACTAGCTGCTGGTCACTCAGTGTTAGTCCAATTATACAAAGAGCTTGTTCACTGTTCTGTTTAAAGTCAGCAAGCTTCTTGGCATCATCCTCATTTTCTGTATCCCAAGCATTTACATCTGGTGGGTTTTGAATTACATTCCATAAACCTTCTCTACGCAGAAGTAGACTGCATTTCATAGACCAGGAAACATAGTTTGTTCCATCCAACTGGGTTATCAGTGATAGACTTGTTGAAGTGACTTGTGCCATCTTTACCAGGATAGTAAGCCACAATTAAACAGTAAACAGCTGTCTGTATAAGTACTGTGTATTCACACCAACTCTCAGTTATCTGAGCCTGGTATGGCCTGGGCCCATAACCAGTGTTGAGGTAATTCCCCATTAGGAGAATGAGTGCATACAGGGAGATGAATAATACACACAGAGCACACAGATACACTATACAATAAATGTAGGTTTTCACTTCCAGAAAGTTTAAGCAAAGTTCAAAATAAGCAGTCCAAAAGTCATTCACAGGCTAATCAGACAATTTTTCAATCCAGGGATAATCCAGTAACAAAGTCCAGTGTGAAAAACAGTTCAGTATTAGACTTACATTAAATCCAGAAAATATAAGTCAATTAGGAAAAATGGAGCAAAGGCAATACTTTCCAACAGAAGGAAACAAAGATCCACTCTTTTCTGAGACTCAGACGAAGACTAAACAGCCCAGGTTTCTGGGTCCATCTATGGCCGTTTGAGAAACCACACTCAATTGGATGCTCTTGCATTCCCTTAAAGAGACAGTATTAAAATGTCTATCCTGGTTTATATATTTCTAACCCAAATACCTGTTAGGTGACTCATATTCCTAACACTCCTGCCAGAGGACGGTGTGCCAACCTGACTATAAGTTGTAACCTTCTAATATCAAAATTCTTTTTTTTCTATGGCTAATCCAATCTTTCACTCAAGTTAGTATTGCAGCTCGGTAGTACAACTCCCTGTTGGGTAGGCCAAATCCTCCTCTTTCAGTAATATCTTGCAGCAACTTTAACTTAATTGTTGGTTTTTCCTTCTGTCATATAAAATTTGTCATTATTCTATTCAAATTATCAAAAAACTTTTTGTCTAGGAGCATTTTGAAAAAGAAATAGTAATTTGGGCAGCATATTCATCTTTATTACTGCTTTCCTTTCCCATGAACAATAGCCCTAATTTGTCCCATTTTTCCAAATCTTTAGTTATTTGTTTTATTAATGGGTCATAATTGTCTCTTTTGAGTGTTGAATATCTTGCCGAAATAGTAACTGCAAAATATTTCACCTTTTCTACTATTTGGATGCCCATTCTCATTGCTAATAATTCTTTCTGCTTATTTGTCATGTTTTTAGTAATAATTTTTGTTTTATTCTTGTTGACCTTTAGCCCCACGACTTCTCCAAATTCTTCTAAATTGCCTAATAATTTTGGTCCCGAATTTTGTGGCTCCTCTAATATAAAAAATAAATCATCTGCAAAAGCTTGTAATTTAAATTCTTCATTTTTTATTTTTAGACTTTAATTTCTGTTTCATTTCTAATTATTCTTGCAAAAGCCTCCAATGACATAATAAAAAGAAGTGGTGATAATGGGCATCCCTGCTTGGTTCCTTTTTGAATTTCAGATTTGTCTGTTATCCCCCCATTCACCAAAATTTTGGTTTCTTGTTTTTCATATACTGCCAAAATTACATTTAAGAATTTTTCTCCTAGATTCATATCTCTAATTTGCTGCAAGATGAACTGCCATTTAACATAATCAAAGGCCTTTTTGGCATCTAAAAACATGAATGCAACCTGATCGTCACTATGGTCCTCATAATATTCTATAGTATCCAGAGTTGTCCTAATATTATTTTTAAATTGCCTATAGGGAAGAAATCCATTTTGGTCTGAAGAGATAAATTCATTTAATTATTTTTTTGAGTCTTTCTGCAGTAATTGAGATGAAAATTTTATGATCAACATTAAGTAGGGATATTGGTCTATAGTTTCCAGGGTCCATGAGTTCTGAGGTGCTATTATGTTGACCTTTAATGCCTGTCAATTTTTAAATATTTGTTTCCTTTTTACTGGGGAGTTTATGCTATTAATATTCAATGATATCAGTTTACACCTATCTCAATTTTTATTGATTCCTTTGTCTAGTGTTCCTTGTAATTCTAATCTCCTTAGGTTCTTTATTTTCCTCTGTGGATTCACTTCTTCCATTTCCTTCTCTTTATTAATTACTAGTGTGTACTCTTATAGGTATTCTTATTCACTTGAATACAAAATAACCTCTTCTCTAAGAGGTTGTTAAATAGTTTTATAATAGATTGCACACGATGTAGGAATTTGTTAAGGAGAAACCATTACAACACAAGAGCAAACAATAGATACAAACTCAAGGTTAATCGCACTAAACTTGATTGCAGGAAATACAACTTCAGCAACAGAGTGGTCAATGTCTGGAATGCTCTACCAGATTCTGTGGTTTTTTCCCCCAAACCCCAAAAACTTTAACCTTAGGCTGTCTACTCTTGACCTCAGCCCTTTCCTAAGAGGTCTGTAGAGGGCGTGCATAAGTGCACCAACATGCCTACCATCCCTGTCCTATTATTTATTTTATATATTTTTAAATTTTTCTTATATGTATCCATGTTTTCATAACTATGTTTTTACTTATACCTATTATCTTGTAAGCAATTGACAAATAAAAATAAATAAATAAATAAAATACATTCAGTAAAGTATGCCTCAATTGCTCAAGCAATCATGTGACAAAAGAAGGCAAAGAACTATAAAGAACTATAAAGAATCAACAGGAACTGATCTCAGTGTGCAAAATGGAACTTACTGACTACTGAACAGGAAAATAAAGTTGGCATTTTCTTAGCATGTACATCTTCTAATCTAAAAATTTTCTCCAGTCATGTTGCCTTTGAAGTTCCAGAAAATGGGTAAAAGTAAATTGGGAAATCTACATTGTATCTTTAAATTCCTGTTTTCTTACAATACACTGCTTTTAAATATGTTGCAGCTGTTTCCAGGGGTATTATTAAGTGCTTAATTTCAGTTTTAGACTGAAGTTTCAATCCATGAATATAAATCTGTTACAGAAGATCACTAGAGACATTCATGGCAGTATTAGCTGTCAAGGGTAAAATAAAACCACCCAGATGATCATATTTAGTATAAAGCACATTCTAGCCAGTGAAAGATGCACTATTTTTCTTCAGGTTGATCATCTTTTTGACCAAGGAATAGTATCATGGCCTCCTTTTCAGGCTGGAATTGTTCTCAAATACTAGCAATTTTTACTGGGTCTTTTCCAATTATTTTACTTCCAAGTGTTAGTTCCTGGAATGTGGGCAGCTAACACAGACTCAGTTTGTCCCAAAGTTATTATTATGCATAGATTCTCTTTATAAAGGCCCTGTCCCACTGCACTTAAGGATGCAAAGAGGATGTAAAATGTTTTTAAAAGCTTGCCATCCATTGGAAAACGCTATGCATCCATTGTGTACTCATTGCATACGTGTTTCATACACTCTATCCATCAAGCATCCATCCACTGTGATTTCATCCACGCAAGAAGTTTTGAGCTGCACAAAACTTTGTGAATGGATGAACTTTCCGCCGTATATGATGTAAATCCACGACATATGAGAAACAAACGTTCTATGTCCGTTTATCATCCATTAAACGTCCGCTGTATCCTCTCTGCATCCTCTGGGCATCCTCGCAACTCACATCCACTGCAGCTGAAAATGGAAAGAGGGAGGAAAGAAAGGGTACATGGAATGTCTATACATCGTTAGTAGCACAGAAATAGAAAGGATGCGTTTGCATCCGATTTACATTCGCGCAGCATCCCCTTTCTTTCCTTTAGGCATACGTGATGCATCCGCTTCATCCGCTATGCGTCCGCTTCAAAATTCTCCCTCGGAACCCCTTCGGAGGTGTCATCCGCTTCCATCCGCTTCCATCCGCTCGGCTTCCTATGAACATCCGTTTAATATCCCCGCTACATACTACCCACGTCCATTCTTTTCCATTCTTTTCCATTCTGCTTATGCAAATTTTCAGCACTTTTTGGAGCAGATGACAACGGATGGAGCCACCCCCAAAATTTTGCTCGTCCGCTGTGTCCTTTATGCATACGTTTTGTGTCCGTCAGCCAGTGGGACCTAGCCTTAAAGAAGATTGCTGTCATCAGTTTCAAAGATGTCATTTCTAACTGCTTTGGGGTTTCTATCTTGATTTCATTTTGATAGTTTAGCTATTTTAATTTTATTTATATATCTATCACCATGAATATTTTCTAAAATTTTCAATGGAGGTCTATAAATATTTCTAGTTGAGAATAACTGCTGCAGATACCCTGGAAGATCAGGTAGTGAATCTATTCTACTAAACCTATTTTCTACATTTGCCTCAATATGGAAATCAGCATTAATTTTCTAGAACATTATTGTGGCATCATGCTACAAGCTCTGTCCCTTTAATGCAAGCACGTAATATATTTATATAAAAGGAGTAGAGCTTGTATTGCAACACTGCTATTCTCTATTGCTGGTGGGTTGACAATAGTTGCACATAGATATATGACTCATTGTTGAGCTATGTTACACTTGACTTCCCAGAAGGGATCAGAGGAGATGGCTGCATCTGACTGTCACTAACCCACATACAGTAACTGTCAATGAGCCCCATTTGCTGAGGATACAAGAACAACTCGCCCCTGCTCTTCATATTCGCATTAGAAACATTACTAATTAAGATTAGACAAAATCCAGAGATAAAAGGACTAAAGATTAAATCAGAAGAATACAAATTACAAGCATTTGCTGATGATTTGGTTTTTTTTCATTGAAGATCCAATTGAAAGAGGACAAAAATTAATTAAAGAAATAGAACAATTTGGAGCGGTAGCAGGACTTAAAATTAATAGAAAAAAAAACAAAATTAATGACTAAAAACTTAACAGAAAAGCAGAAAAAAGAACTAGAAGAAATTATGGGAATACAAGTGACAAAGAAAGTTAAATATTTAGGAATATGGTTGACAGTACATTGTAAGGCGCTTAAAGAAAACAACTACGATAAATTGATGCTTCAGGTAAAGAAGAATCTAGAATTATGGGGCAAATTACAACTTTCACTATTGGGAAAGATTGCTACCGTTAAAATGAATATCCTCCCAAAATTTTTCTACCTCTTTCAGATGATTCCAATTAAATTATATAAGAAATTTTTTGAAGAACTCAATAAAATTATTGCTAAATTTATTTGGCAAGGGAAAAAACCCAGAATAAATTTAAAAGCAATGCAGGATATGAGGAGCAGGGGAGGGTTGGCACTTCCAAATTGGGAATTGTATTACCTAACTGCCACCCTAGTATGGTTAAAAGATTGGGTAAACTTAAATAATAAGAGAATCTTATTTTTAGAGGGCCACAACTTACAAAGGGGGTGACATGCTTTTTTATGGGATGTAGGAAAAATTACCCAGAAATACTTTCACAGACACTTAATTAGAGACTCATTGGTAACTAATTGGAAAAAAATACGTAAAAAACACTATTTAAAAGTACCAATTTGGCTATCAACAATGGAGGCAATGATTCACCTAAATAATTTGGATATTTCTAGAATGATCAAATATAAATATTTATTAGACTTACAAGGAAATTTGAAATCCCGTCAAGAACTTCAAGAACGGTGACTTAAAATAGATCAATGGGCATATTTACAAATTCATAGTAGATGTAACCAGGATAGAAAAGAATTCGGAATTAGTAATAAACCCCAGCAGCTAGATAAAATTTTAATGGGATCAGGAAAAAAGAATATAACTAGATTTTACAATTGTTTATTTGAAGTAGAATTAGAAGAGGAAATAGTAAAAGGAAATATGATTGCTTGGAGTAGGAATGTAGGACGTAATATCACTTTAAATGAATGGGAAAAAGTCTGGGGAAGTAATAATAAGATTACAAAATTGGTGGCATACAAAGAAAATGCATATAAACTGTTTTATAGATGCCACCTTCCTCCTTCGAGATTGGCGAAAATGTGCCCCAAAATGAGTCCAAAATGTTGGAAATGTAAAAAGAAAGAGGGAACTTTTTTCCACATGTGGTGGTCATGCATAGAAGCCCAAAAATATTGGAAGATAATAAGAAATTGGCTAGAAGATATTACTAAAGAACATATCAAATATAAACCAGAGTCTTTTCTACTAGGGATTTTTGACAAACAAATATCAAAAAAGACAAAATATATTACAATACATATATTAACAGCAGCTAGGTTCGCTTTTGCTCAGTGTTGGAAGCACCCACAGATTCCTACAAAGGAGATGATTATCCCAAAAATTTCAAACTGCGCAGAAATTGACAGATTAACATTAGCTCTAAAAAACAAAGAAACTTCAATATATTATAATAGCTGGAATTATTGGTATAAGTGGTTAGAACAAAGATGAATTTTATAATATAGGATAGAAAGAATAAGATAAATTTATATGAGTGATGTATAAATTCTTGTAAAGATAAAGTGTTTAGAGATAGTAAAACCAAAGGAAGAAAAGATCTCACAAATTGTCGAAAATAAGAATATTTTTAACAAATCTCTTTTCTGTATTTTCTTTCTTTCTTTCTTTCTTTCTTTCTTTCTTTCTTTCTTTCTTT
>BLBF01000019.1:22376591-22409967 GCA_015471245.1 Laticauda colubrina
TCTCTCTCTCTCTCTCTCTCTCTCTCTCTCTCTCTCTCTCTCTCTCTCTCTCTCTCTCTCTCCCCCTCCCTCTGTCTCTCTGTCTCTCTCTCTCTCTCTTTCTTATGAGTTTGGTGGTCCCTGAGGTCCAAAAGGGTGGTGACCCCTGCCCTAAGGTATCCCCTTAGAGTTATTTTTATAGGAAAGTACTCAGGGAAGAATCACAGATGTTAATTAGATTTTGTACATATAACTCTTTGTGCAGTGGTGGGGATTCAAATTTTTTAACAATCAGTTCTCGGCTCTAACAACTGGCTGGGCGTGGCTGGGTGGTCATGTAATGTCATGTCTTTGCCTAAAAATAAGATATATCAAAAGGTAGTTTATTATTTAGGGCATTTAATACTTAAATAAGAATAAAAGAGGTACACAAAACAATAAAATTACTTATGTAAGAACAATAAAAGTGTTGTTTAGCTTTAAGGTATTTCTAAATTGCTGTTTGATTGCCGTCCTCACTTGCAGGTTTCTTCAGTCTTACCTGAGCATTATTAACTGTGTGATATGCTCTCAACCATTTTTGGACTGTAGGAATCGGGTCCCATTCCTTCAGAGCAGGGGTGGGATTCTACAGGTTCGCACCTATTTGCTAGAACCGGTTGTTAACATTCTAAGCAGTTCAGAGAACCAGTTGTTAGAAGAAATTACTGGCCTAATCCTGTCAGGAAGACAGGTAGGAAACATTCTGGTGTTGCTTACAGAAACTGCCTCTCCATTAATTCTTATTACATTCTTGGCAAGATAGATTTTTTGTCTCTGGAACTTCTCTGGAGTTTTTTTTCCTCCTTTGCTGGTACTTTGCTTGTGTGGAGTGACCATTCAAAGTTATAATGGCATTGAAAAAAGTGACTTATGACTTTTTGTTGCAGCATCCCCACAGTCATGAGAGGCCAGGGGAGGAGATGGTGCCTCGATGTGAGTGATGTTGAGTTGACCACACCCAGCTAGTCACATGACCACCAAGCCATGACCACCAACTAAGCCATGCCTACAGAACCAGTTGTTAAAAAATTTGAATCCCACCCCTGCTTTAGAGGTAGGCCAATAATACAAATAGTCATTAGATTTGTTATATTGGAAACAGTTAGGCAACTTCTCTGAACATATGAGTTCATTTTTGAAAAACCTCTTTCCGCTTCTGCTGAACTTATAGCAATTATTCTGACAATTAGCTTTTTGAATACTGTCAGGACTTGCATATTTCTGGAAATCTTTTAAAACATTTTCTACAAAATCTCGATAATTATTAATATTAATTTCATAATTAAAAATGTAACTAAATGCAAGCAATTGTTCTTCAACTTATTTTCATGGAATTACTACTTCTTCAATATTCCATTAATCTGGCTCCAAAAATTTGAGAAATTGTAAATTAGCCTTGTCTTGCAATTGGCTAATGTTCATAGTCCGTTAGTCTTTTCTTCAAATTTTTTACTATGCTTTCTAAAAGTGTTTCCTGAAGAATTTTAACATGATTTACTTGCTCTATTACCTTTATCAAATCATCTAAAACATGTTGAACACAATGGTTTAGGCAGTGCCACATTATAATGTTTGGAAACTCTTTTGCTATTCTAGTGCTCACTCCAGATTTTCTCCCAAGCATAATTCTATCAGAGCAAAATTCTATTAAATATTTTTCCAGGTTAATTCTTAGTAAACTCAACATTATTTTAACTTTCAGTAACTAAAGAACATATTGTTTCTGCATCTTGTTTTTCTAATTCAATTAGCTCAACAAAAATGGTTGGTGAGGTAATTAAATCCTCAACTTTTAAGAAAAGTATAGCAACTGGTTTACAAGATATCATTCAGGCTTCATAAATAATTAAATATATTTTCAGATTATTTTCAATAATTTTAATAAATTATTGTGTTTTAATTTCTTTCACAATGAAATAAACTATTTTCACTGCAGTTTTACATGAATGCAATCCTATTCCCATATCTACTCCATTTTTAATTTGCAATTCTATCTCATCTTCTATGTCTGAAAATGCCCTACATCTTTGTGCCAGGCTGTACTGAGTATTCAATAATTGAGTAGTACCTAAATATTTTTCAGTCATCTTATCTATTTCTTTTGTTATTGTATCCTGCTCACATTGTTTTAAGTTCTCTGTGCAAATGTTATTGGTTTGATGAAAAATGTTCTTTGATTTTTTTTCTTAAAAAGCTTGTACATCTTTATTTTTCCCTCCTGCTGCAACCTGGAAATATTTTCATTCTTTTGACACATGAGCACTTTTTTCTTTTGTGAAGTCATATTTTGCACAATATTTACAACCTAACTTTTTTTGAAAATGAGCAGTCCCTCATATTTTTCTTTAAAATTGTTATAATGTTTCAATGTCCAGCAGTCAGGAAGATTATTTTCAATTTCAGAGTCACCAGTAATTGACTTGCTGCTTTCTCCAAGTTCAAGTGGTTGTGCTTGAGACTGTTTCAGGTCATCAAGGCCAATTCTGTTGTATCTGATTCTGATCTTAGTTTCTTGCTGAAAAATGTGGTCAAACTCTGTTGCCTTTTTATCCTGTTAAAGGCTACTACTGCAAAAGAAATAAAACAATGTTGTACTTTGGATTTAATTGCGGTTGTAAGTTAAGGCCTCTAGGTAACAGAAGGGATCTGTTGTCCATTGCTGTGGACAATTTGTAATGTACAAATACAAATTGTCTGAAATTATATTGGGTTTCCTACCTGAGCAGGAGGTTGGATTAAAAGACCTTCACGGTACCTTCCAACATAGGGCTACTGTGAAGGACATCAGTAATTAAATGTGAGCATAAGAGGCAACTCTAAAGTAAGGTTGTGAGAATCAGTCCTTGTTTGTGCTTATCCATATCACTGTTCACTTAAAAATAAAAGTTTAATGTAACAGACCGAAAAGAAATTTAACAAGAATTTTGTTATTTTACTGAACTTGAATGCTAAACAACACAGATTTGAATGATGTATTTGGTGGGCCTTGTTTATAAGTTATCAGTAAGATATAAATCAGAAACTGAAAAAGTTAAGGACAGTATGATTAACTTGACACAGAATTTAGAAACAACAATTGCCATGCTATAATGGGAATTTCAGTGAAATAAAAATATCAAATATTACATTTCTATATTACAAATCTGATGTTTGAATGTTGAAAATATTTTCAAAATGTTGAAAAATATCATCATCAGGTCTAATCATTTTTCTATATTTGATGACTTTGTTGCATTTCTCTTTTTTAATATGCCTGTTTTTTTAAGCAGTTTTTCAGCCAAGAACTGTTCACAAAATTTGGAGAAAATGCACAAATTCACCTTCATTTCAAATCAGGAAGTTAAAATTCACATCATTCAACCTGGCCGCTTCTGAGATGGCAGAAATAATGCAGGAGGAAACAGCAGGATGCTACTTCCGACCTTTGTTGGTGCTGGATACTGAGCATCACTTGGACCGGGGTGACGTGCAATGTGCTCTCCCCTGACCCAGACACCACTGCTGCTGTTACCAGGGGTAAAATGGACCATTCACATTGTGTGGAGCTCATAATGCATTCCACAAGATGCTGTGAGACAGGGCAGGGCAGGCCACATGCAGCAACAGAAGTGGCAGAGAAAACGCGGGTACTCTATTTTTCTTATCTTCATTTTTAAGTGCTTTGGTTTTATTGTATTGCGAACAGTTGCTGGGGTGCATCCACATTTTCGTTGTACTTATACAATGACAATAAAGTTCTTCTTATTTTCTTATCTTATCTTAAAGTGGCTGGGCTGGTGGTCTTGGTCACATGTGTCTCCCCTGAGTGACCGAGGCAAGAAAGCAAGTCCAGCAGCACCAGTGAGGGTCAGAAGAAGAGAGGCTCCAGAGATTCAGTGTGGCCACTTCTCTCCACTACAGTGCACAAAGGAGGGTTAGCACAAACCAAAGCTGCCCCACCTTGCCACAACAGTGCCATTAACCTCACTCCAGTCAGCAGGGATTGCACTACAGTAAAGATTTCCAGCCTCACCATGAGCTGCCTGGCTGCTCTCCAAAAGAGGTTCCTAGATGTGCCTGGACATACTTTGTGTTGGGTTTCCTGGCCAGAGTCCATGTGGAATCCTTGGGCTGGACTAGGTCTAGACTAGGCCTAGGCCCAAAAGGCACCTGACTCTGAGCCTCATCGTGTTCCCCCCCATTGACCCTTTGGATGAGCATGGCAGGCTGTAGATTTTATGGAATGCCATGCAGAACACTTAGGCTGAACTAGGTCTAGGCAGCTGAACCACACGGGCATGAGTCTAGGGCTAGGCATGCTACCGATGAAGGCTGGCAAGCAAGGCAAGCGAGTGACCAGTCAAAGCAGACTAGCCAAGAAAAGTTTCTTATCTTAACCATGCTTTTATACATTTTCTATTTTATTGTATTATTCCAAATACTTATCTCATTGTTTTATTCACTTATGTTAACTTCATAATCCTTATACTTTAGTACTTTTAACTGTCACATTTGTATATTTCACCTTAAATTCTAGTTAAAAAACACTTCTTCTGTAAATTGGTTTCCCCCCGAAATACCAATATAAATACACCACCTCTAAGTTACATATTCATTATGTAATTTTCACCCCTTTCAAATCCTATTAAACATTTGGCATTATTACCTAAAGCATTAAACTTAACAATCCCTTTAAAACTATAACTTCCCCTGTTCTGTATGGAATTTGGTAGGTTCCAAGTCTCTCATTCTGATTGGCCGAAAAGGCCACTTACGGATTGGTTGATTAAGAACCAATCTGGGAAGCCGCCAAATGGCAGGAACAGTTAAATGAGTGTCATTGGCCACAAGCCGCAGGCAAGCTGCTATATAAAGGGCTGCTGCGGCTTGGGCTATGTTCCGTATCTTTTGCCTTGCGAGTTTAAATAAAATAGTTGTTGTTTGGAACCCAGTCTCACGCGCTTCTTTCCAGGTGGAACACTGGCGACGAGGATGGGATTGTCATAGAAGGTGAGACCGAAGCACGCAGCAATCTGAACCGAGTGAGAGAGATGGCCAGTAACAACGCACTGCTTGCACCATTCAATCCTGATGAGGAGGATTGGGAATCATATATCGATCGCTTTCTTATGTCCTTAGAAAGCAACGAAATGGAAGAAATCTCAGACCAAAGGAAGAGGGCTGTCTTCCTTACACACTGCAGACTGGCCATCTTTAAAATGGCGAAGGCGCTGACAAAACCCAGAGATGTCAAACAGATGACTTGGTCCAACCTGAACCGAATGCTCCGAGCACACTACACACCGGTGGTCTCAAATTTAATAAAAAGGCACGAATTCTATTAGAGGGACCAGAAGGAGGATGAAACTATAGGAGATTTTGTAGCAGCCTTGAGACACATCGGAGGAGCCTGTGAGTTCCAGAACATGGACGAGATAATGAGGGACCGCGTGGTCCTCGGCCTGACACTACCCTTCAGAGCAAACTCCTGAATAGGCCAAACATAACCGTGGCTGAGGCCATTGCAGAGGCAACCACCACCAAAGCAGCAAAGAAATCAGCAGCCACCATGCGGCAAATGAAGGCAATTCCAGACCTGCCAACCCAACCCAGGGAGAAGAAGCAGAGGGAGGAAAGAAACAGCCCACAGTGACAGTCCACTATGAAGACATCGAATCCCAGAGTGATACTGAGGACAATGACGAAGACATCCATAAATTCCATTCAGATAAAAAATGGCACGAAAAGAGAAGAAATCGGTGGGAGTTTCAATGTGCGGGCTGTGGAGGAAATCACCCGCGAGCTGAATGCAGGTTCCTCGATGCAATATGCCGGGCTTGTAATAAGAGGGGGCACATCGAAAGGGTCTGCCACAACAAAAAGAGCTATAGTCCAAAAATTTGCGACAGCACCCCCCCCCCCCCAGACATGAAGAAAGACAAGCCGGCAGTAGATGGAACCGTAACAAGAGAACCGGTGACAGGGAAGAAATGCATCAGACAGTCACCATTGGCAATGCCAGGGTGGAGAGTGGAAAGAAGGTTCGGATAGAGGTGAGCATCGACGGGAGACCCTGCGAGATGGAAGTCGACTCAGGGTCGTTCCTATCTATGGTATCCTGGAATACCATCCAGTGCCCGATACCGAACATTAAACAGAGAGAACTAAGAAACAAAGACTAGTGCTAAAAGACTATCAGGGAAATTGAATTCCAGGAGTAGGCCTCGGACATTTTATAGTCAAATTTTAAAACCATGCCGAAATCTTGCCTCTGACTATCGTCGACTGCAACCGCCCTAGTCTGTTAGGGATTGAATGGTTTGCGCCCCTGGGAATTGGGATGACTGCATCGCTACAACCAACTTGGAGGAGAGCCTGCTCCAAGAATTTCAAGATGTTTTTGATGGGACTCTAGGCAAGTGCAAGGGGATGCCAATTTCATTTAGTCTAGACTGAAAATAGCCCCCATCCATTTAAAGGCCAGATGCGTCCCATTCACGTTAAAACCAAAAACTGATGAGCAACTGAACAAATTAATAGCTCAAGGGGTTTTAGAGCCAATCTACCATGCCAGGTCGATTGTCGTCACACCGGTGAAGCCAGATGGGTCAGTGCGCATCTGCGGAGACTATAAGGCAACTCAGAACCATGCGCTCCAACAAAGCGCATACCCAGTGCCAGTAGTGCAACATTTACTGCACTTGCTAGGGGGAGGAAAATTTTTTGTGAAGCTCAACCTCCCACAGGCCTATCAACAACTACCCGTTGATCCTATTACAGCAGAGGCACAGATTATTGTAACACATAGAGGGGCATTCAAGTTTAACCGCCTCCAATTCGGTGTTAGCGTTGCCCCAGGTGTGTTCCAAAGCCTCATGGAACGCCTGCTAAATGGAATCAAAGGTGTTGTCCCCTACTTCAACGATACTAGTCTCAGCAAAAAATGCCAACCAGCTAGAGACCAGATTAAGAGAAGTCTTAACAAGATTTAGGAAATCAGGCCTCAAAATAAAAAGGGAAACGTGTGAATTAGCCACTAACTGGGTCGAGTTTTTGGGCTACTTAATCGATGAACAAGGCATTCACCCCACTGAAAAAAAAAGTGAAGGCTATCAAAGACGCTCCCAGGCCCAGGAACAAAACTGACCTTCAAGCGTTCTTAGGCCTCATAAATTTTTACAACGTGTTCCTGCCCCATAAGGCAACCATAGCAGAACCCCTACATTGACTGCTAGATAAAAAAAATCACTTGGACATGGGGCCATCAGGAACAGAAAGCCTTCCAAAGTATCAAGGACCTATTAACGTCAGACACCGTTCTCATCCAGTTTAGCAATACCCTGCCTTTGACGGTCACCTGTGATGGCTCGCCTTTTGGGTTGGTGCCATCCTGAGCCACCAGCTACCAGACGGCAGAGAGGCACCGGTCACCTTTTACTCCAAGACGCTCTCCAAGTCAGAACACAATTACAGTCAACTTGATAGAGAAGCCCTCACAATCATCGTTGGAGTCAAAAGATTCCATGAATACCTTTACGGTAGAACTTTTTCTATAATAACCGATCACAAGCCCCTTCTTGGAATCCTAGCAGGCAACAAGCCAACCCTGAACATTCTGTCACCTAGAATGATGAGGTGGTCTGAATTCCTCGCTGCCTACTCCTACATGCTGTTGCACTGACCCAGCAAAGCCATCACACATGCCAATGCCCTGAGCCGTTCCCCGCTGCCCGTCACAGAAGATGACCCTGCTCCAACCACTTCCACATTTCAGCTTGAGACCTGCCCAGAGCTACCGCTGACTGCAGCCAACATCGCGAGAGCCACAGCCAAAGACCCTTTGACAGCGCGCATATTGAACTGGGTAGGTAAAGGCTGGCCGGAGGAGAACAAAACTGAGACTTTTAAACCATTCCATACCAGACAGACCGAACTGTCTATAGAAAAGGAGTGCATTTTATGGGGTGACAGGGTGGTGATTCCGAGCAGTCTCCAGTTCTGGGCATGTTGCACGAGGGACACCAGGGCATAGTCAAAATGAAAGCCCTGGCCAGGAGTTACATCTGGTGGCCAGGGCTGGAAAAAGACATTGAACACTGGGTTGCAACATGCCATGACTGTCAAAAATCGAGGCCTACCCCCCACAGGCATCAATAAGAGACTGGGAAACTCCCCGGGGTCCGTGGTCTAGAGTACATATTGACTTTGCTGGGCCAACGAAGGGGAACACATTTTTGATAGTGGTTGTTGCATACTCGAACTGGTTGGAAGTCATCCTCATGGCTTGCACAACCACTGAAGCTGTAATGAAACAGCTAGACAAACTATTTGCAACACATGGGCTACCTGATGTACTAGTTTCAGATAATGGGCCCCAATTTACAGCCTTGCAATTCGAACAATATCTGGCTGCCCAGGGTATCCGTCATGCCTTAACTGTGCTGGCCCATCCAGCTGCGAACAGCAGGGCTGAACGCATGGTTCGGTACACTAAAGAGGGCCTAAACAGAATGGACAAGGGGGAACGTGCAGGACAAACTAAGCCGACTATTAACCTTGCAGCATATTACCCCTAGCAGCATGACCAATAAAAGTCCAGCAGAACTTCTAATAGGTAGGAAACTATGCTCCTACCTGGACAGATTGCATCCCACTTACAGCTGGGACAAACCCCCCGACTCTTCCACAAATACCGTACGTTTGAAATCGGCGACCTGGTCTATGCCAAAAACCTCACCGAGGACCCATTATGGCTTCCAGCCACCATCACACAAATCACAGGCCCCCGGTCCTACCGACTACTTTTAGACGACGGTAGGGAATGGAAGCAGCAAATAGACTAGCTTTGTTCCCGCAACCTCGAATGAAAAAAACACCACAGAATCAAAAATAAATACCAACTATAAAACAACCAAGGGGGGGGGGGGAAGTACAAATAAATAAAAAAGGGAGAGACAAACCTCCCATAACAAGACTATGCAAAAAGACAATCTAACCAAACAAAAAGAGCACTCATGGTTAGATGAACCCCAAGAAAGAAGTCCGGGAGCAGGAGAGCAAAGCGAGATCTTACTGGAAGGAGGCAGGTAGGCCATCTCAACCAATTCAGTCAAACCAGGAGGGAGCAGCGGAGCCATCTCAACCAGCCTGAGAAACTCAGGCGGGAGCATCAAGGCTGACTCACCCTTGCAGGAGGTTCCATGGAGAGGGATGAGAGAAGCGGCAATCCAGTCCGAACCGCTAGAAGACCATGCTGAGACTGAGCTGCACAGGTCAACTAGGACTAGAAAAAGCCCCACCTATCTGCGTGATTACGTCACCCACATTGGACTAAACTAAAGGGGGAGGAGTGTTCTGTATGGAATTTGGTAGGTTCCAAGTCCCTCGTTCTGACTGGCCGAAAAGGCCACTTATGGATTGGTTGATTAAGAACCAATCCAGGAAGCCGCCAAATGGCAGGAACAGTTAAATGAGTGTCATTGGCCACAAGCCGCTATATAAAGGGCTGCCGCAGCTTGGGCTATATTCCATATCTTTTGCCTTGCAAGTTTAAATAAAATAGCTGTTGTTTGGAACCCGGTCTCACGCACTTCTTTCCAGACGGAACACCCCCCTTTTAATTTCATTGATTTTTTCAAAAAAGGGCATATTAATCTACTCATTCAAACAATAAAATAATCCTAAATGCTAAGGTTAATTCCATTTCAGCTCTCCTCCTATATCATTTCATTTATTTCAGTACATTTAATACACATATTCCATTAATTATTCCATTCATATTTAAATCAAAAAGAAAGCCAACATTCCAATCCTAAAAATATTTCTATGTTTAATAAGCTTATTCCATTATTTGTTCCAATTATCTCTGTGCATAAAGAAGAGCATTAGATTCCATTATCACAAAATAATAATTCTGATTTCCATCTTATCAATCTATATGTCCCTATTTCATAACTATAAATTTATTTGTATTACCCCCAATATCTTGCAGAATCCCCTTTCTAAATATTGATCACGCATTATCTCTGTCTAATTAAGCAATTTTTCCCCATTTTTTAAATAATTCCCATATTTCTTCGTTCCAAATCCTGTTTCTTGTCCCTTCTTTCCCCGTGTCTTTTCTCCATTTTTTCACTCCAGTTTTTATCCCCCTCTCTATTTATAACTTCCTTCTGCCCTTTAAATTTCTGCTCTTTTCCCTTTTTTAATTTTTTGGATATTCCCCCTTTTATTGAATTTCTTAAATCTCCTATATTTCCAACTCTTTTCCTCTTTCCAGAATTCAAGGGTGGGATTCTACCAGTTCGCACCTATTCGCTAGAACTGGTTATTAGAAGAAATTACTGGTATAATCCTGTCAGGAAGGCAGGAAGGAAACATTGTAGTGTTGCTTACAGAAACTGCCTCTCCATTAACCCTTGTGACATTCTTGGCAGGACTAGACTTCATATCTCAGGAATGTCTCTGGAGTTTTTTTCCTCTCCTTTGCTGGTACTTTGCTTGTGTGGAGTGACCATTCAAAATTACAATGGCACTGAAAAAAGTGACATGGACGTTTTTCACACTTACGACTGTTGCAGCATCCTCACAGTCATGAGAGGCCAGGCAAAGAGATGCATGCCTCGATGTGAGTGATGTTGAATTGGCCATGCCCAGCCAGTCACATGACCACCAAGCCATGACCACCAACTAAGCCACTCCTACTGAACCGATTGTTAAAAAATTTGAATCCCACCCCTGCCAGAGTTCTTTGTTCTCAATGATCATTAAAGATGGCCCCTTGTATAATTTGCTCTGTCTCCTCTTCTGCCTTTTGTCTTTGTTGTTCATATTCTGCAATTGCATTTTCAATGAATTTTGAAGCAAAACCCAGCAATTCCCCTCCTTCTTGTAGTATTTCTTTCATTTTTCTAAATTCCATTTTTAATGCTAGAGGAGATATCGCCATTTTACAATTTTCTAATTAGCAGTTTAATCCAAATAGTGTCTTTAAAGTTTATTTCCAACAGTCAACTTTTATTTTTTTTCCTCTCAAGTTTTAAGCCTCTGCTAATCCAATACCAAGTCCATATCAGAATCAACAATTAATCCAAGCGCAGGGTCTTTTTGTTTCTTTCTTTGTTGCAATGTTTCAATTGTTCAAAGTACTTGTTTATTGTATCAATTTTCCACATAGTTTTAAGAAACAGAGTCTTTTAAAAGAAAAACAAGTTAAGTTTAACTTAGATGGCACTCTTTGTTATGCTAAATCTTCACCCCCTCTTTTCTTTTTTCTTCTCTATTATTCAAAGCTTTTTAAACCAGTTTTAAAAAGAAAGATCAAATCCAATTGAAATTAAATTTTCTCTTTAACAATCTATAGTTCAGCTTTATTAGTGCCTTTATAGAATCAAAATATACTTATCCAAGTTGATTATATGATTCCTTCTTCAGCTTCTACCTTCACAGTTCAAAGCCCTGCTGCTGTCAAAAGTGATTCACACTTTTTTTTTCTCTTTCTCTTCACAGCTTTAAATCCTTTCTTAAAAATTCTCTGAAATGTTTGTCCTGGGGGTATCTTCCATTTGATTATATCATCCCATTCCTCCTGCTGTTCATTTCTTTCTCTCTCTCCTGCACAATCTTATTCCAGACTAATTTTCCCCTTCAGGGTGGCCATTTTAGACCACCACTTCAGGCATCTTTGGGAGGGAGTAATTGCCAAGCCAGGGAGGGCATTTGTGACTCCCCTCCACCCGTCTGACCATCTTCCCTTACTCCACCACCCTTACGAGGCAGCTTCTGCCTCAAATCCAAAGAATCAGTGCTCTCCAACACCAAAGAATGGACCAAAGCCACGCATGATCACGGTTAGCAGCCTGTCTTCAGTGAAGCTCAAAACTGGAACCTGGTTGACGACTTTCTATATATAGCTTCATCATTTTTCTTCGCAACAAAGCAAATAATTTAATATTGTATTTGCATGACACATAAATAAGTTCCTAAATACAGAAAAAATGCCTGGAGAGTTGAAATGTATTTCAATGTTGTCATGAGAACTTGTTAGCATCCTTATGAATCAAACACAGGCTGCAATGTGAGATATTTGGAACTCAGATCTAATAAAGTTTTATGCTAGTTGTTGCCAATAAAGATATGATCACTTTCAGAAGTAACATCCTATTTTTATCTCCCTGCCCTTTTCCCGCATGCTTCATTTAACACTGTGGAGCAAAAGGCCTCCTTTTATTCTCAAAGAACTTTCTGTTCAAAGCTGCATAGTGTGTGTGTGTGTGTGTGTGTGTGTGTGTATGTGTGTTAATTGTCTTTTTTAGACTTTTTCATCTGTTATCATCAATTGTAAATATAAGTATCCTTTGAAAAATACTTTTACAATTTAAAAAAACAAAAACAAAACAGAAAACTATTGCCCAGTGATACCAATAAAGGCTTTATTTATTTCCTGAGAATGCTCAGGAAGATAAATCTATCTGTATCTATTTCTGTCCGACTACTGCAGCACCATTGAGAGTGTCCTGACATATTGCATTTTTGTCTGGTATGGGAGCAGCTCTGTAGCAGACAAAAAAGCTCTACAGAGAATCATTAAAACTGCCCAGAATATCATTGGGCTCCAGCTAGCAGCCCTGGATGACATTTTTACATCTCACTGTTTGAGGAAGTTGCGCAACATTCGCAGACTTTTCCCATCCTGCTCACAATCTTTATGAACTGTTGCTTTCTGGAAGAAGACACAGAACCATTAAAACTTGGACCACACAGTCTCTGAATAGTTTTTATCCCAGAGCTAAAATTGCACTTAACAGTGAATTTAAGGATCACCATCAGTGAGCTGTTGGTCAGTATTACTTGGTCTGTGGTGTGGATGCTTGTGTGTCTTCAGGAGGCAGGGAATTTTGGCGGGTGCTTAGGTGTTTGGGGATTGTCATGTGTGTGCATGTTGAGTCTGGTCTCTGGATGTTATATGAATTTCATTGTATGTATACTGTGTATATACATACAATCACAATAAAGAATTCAATATTTATTTATCAGTTTAACCATCTGGCTTAATTTTCTGGGTTCTTGCCATTTGTGACACATTTTACAGACTTAACATTTCATGGAAATACATTGCTAACCATTCTTACCAGCCCAAATCCACATATTCCTAATATATACTAATTAGATAATATACAGGTAATTCTTGACTTAAAACCATTTAGTAAGGTGAGCATTTTCACACTTACAACTTTTGCAGCATTTGCATGGTCACATGATCACAATTTGGATATTTGGCAACTGGTTCATATTTATGATGGTTGCAGTCTGCCAGGATCATGTGATCCTCTTTTGCAATCTTCTAACAAAGTCAATGGGAAGCCAGATTCACTTAACAACCCTGTTATTAACTTAACAAATTCTGGGATTTGCTTAACAACTGTGGTAAGAAAGGTTGTAAAATGGAGCAAAATTCACATCTCATTTAACAATAGAAATTTTGGTAAATTATGGTCATAATTCTGGGACTACTTGCATTTCTTTTTTAAAATTTCTATAATTTTATTATGCAATAGATTCATATGTGGTTATAATCCTCTGGGTTAACCTTGACTCCTGGTAATTAGAAAAACAAGTTTGTTCACTTTAAACAGTCTTCTTGGCAATTTTTTCAGAAACTGTTTGAGTTTCAAAATATATTTCATTTTTCCATTCTTGGATTGACAAAAAAAATTCTAGGACTTACTGGCCTAAAGACACTCAACGAGTTGAATGTGTGCCCAAGGAAATGTTAATTCTCAGGTTTACTCATTCCTAGTCCAACATCTTTCAATATTACTGTCATGCTACAGAACTTTTCCCATTCACTCAACTAGAATGAACTTCTGAAAAAATATCCAAACGTATCACAAATGAATACTTTATTGAGATGAGACAATTCCTGTAGGAGTTCAAAGCAGCGTCTGAGATCTCTCAGGTATACATAAGGGAATTTAGAACCCCTCCCCTTATCTCGATGTGCCAGTATGTTAATTTCTTCCCACCCCTCTTGTAAGGAACGATCTTTTCAGATTTCCAGGGCAAACCTAATTTCCCCCCCACCCCCTTTTTAGAATGAACTATTCAAGAGATTCCCAAAGTACAATCTCACTGTGGAATTTTTATGACCTTCTCATCTCCTGGTTCTGTCTCTCAGAGGTGATAGTTCTGGCCATCTGGCTTTTCTCCCTCCATAGTATCATGTGTATGTTACACAAATTTGATATAAGATTAAATATATTCAGGTTACATATAGAAAGGATTTCTTTATCAAACCCCCCCCCCTTTTCTTCTTCCACTGAAGAAATGACAGATACATGGATCTGACATCCTGCCTTCCTTAAAAAACAAATAGGTCTACCTGGAAAAAAACAAAAATCATGCATTACATTTGCAATTCAGGATGGTTTATCAGGGTATTTTTGGTGGAACTTAAGCAGTAATGTGGGTGCTTTTACATGTTGTTTGGCTACCCACTCATTTTCTGAAGAAGGAAGGTGTTTCCAAACTACTAAATATTGTGTGGATCCATGGCGAGTGCGTGAATCAAGGATGTCTTTAATTTCAAAATGTTGTTCCCCATGTATCATAATGGGGGTTGGAGGTGTGGGAAGGGGTCTTGTAAACCCCCAGAGTTTTGCAAACTGCGCTAGCTTCCTGTAAAGATAATCTTACCACTGGCCACATGGCTTGTAAAGCCCATGTCACACTGGCCAACGGATGCAAAAAGGACATCGCGGACGAGCAAAATGTTCCATCTGTTGTTATCCGCTCTTAAAAGGGGCAAAAATTTGCATAACCGGAGCGGATAACATGGACGTGGGGAGGATGCAGGGTGGATACAAAGTGGATGCGGAATGGAAGCCCAGCGGATGGAAGCGGATGGGAGCGGATGGCGCAACCGCAGGGCTTCCGGGGGGCCTCAGCAAAGCGGATGCAGAACAGATACAGCGGATGCAGAACGGACGCCGAACCGATGAAGTGGATGCACAGCGGATGCACAGTGGATAAAGCGGATGCACAGCGGAAGCCTAATGGTTGCACAGCAGAAGCGGAACGGATGCCGAGCGTTAATTGTGCATGCAGGGGGGAAGAATTACATAAGCCCCCCGGATATAAAGGGAAGCAGCTCACACGTGACCAGCATTCCGAGGAAAGACCTGCTGCTGGACACTTCGAGTTCCTTGCCTGCCCTGCCAGCCTGCCTTCCTGCCAGCCTTGGTGCCTGCCTGCCTGCCTTCCTTCCTGCCAGGCTTTCTGCCAGCCTTCCTGCCAGGCTTTCTGCCAGCCTTCCTGCCAGGCTTCCTGCCAGCCTTGGTGCCTGCCAGCCTCCCTGCCAGCCAGCAAACCCACAACCATGGGGAGGAAGCGAAAGCCTCAGCAACCTGCCGCCATCCCTGGCAAGAGGGACAGGGCCAACCTCCCGCCCCCTGCCCCTGACACTTCTTCTGCTGGGGTTTCTGCTGAAGCTGCTCCTGGTGGTTGTGCTTCTGCTGGTGCTGGGGCTTCTGCTGGTGCTTACTCTGTTGAACCTGATCCTGGTGCTGCTGGTCCTGCTCGACCTGCTCGTGCTCCAGGACTTGCTCGTCCTGCTCGTGCTCCTGGTCTTGCTCGTCCTGATCGTCCTGCTCGTGCTCCTAGACTTGCTGGCCCTGCTGGTGCTTACTCTACTGCTGCTGATCCTGGTCCTGCTGGTCCTGCTGCTGATCCTGCTGCCGCTGCTGTTGCTGCTGATGATCCTGCTGCTGCTGCTGCTGCTGCTGCTGCTGATGATGATGATTATGATCCTGCTGGTGAGGATGATGATGATGATGATGATTCTGCTGGTGCTGCTGCTGCTGGTGGTGGTGTGGAGGAGCAGCCCCTACGACCTGGGAGCCCCTCTGATGAGGGCCCATCTGGTCCAGCCAAAGGGAGGAAGAGGCATATGCGACAACGGGAGAGGAGGCAATACTATATTGAGGAGGCGCACGAGGATGAGGTGCTGGAGTGGCTGAGAGAGAATGACTATCTGTGGCGGAAGGGACACCAGCTGTACAGGGACACCAAGCGGAAGCAGACTGCTTGGAGAGAGAGGGCAGAGAGTATGGGTTACACTTTGGAGGTGCTCCTCGGCTGGTGGAAGCACATGCACACCTGGTACGGGAAGCTGCACCTGAAGAAATCTGGCCAGGCCATGATTAAGCTGACGGACAGAGAGACCTATGTCATGGCCAGGTGCAGCTTCCTGGAGGGTGAGGTCCGCCACCGAGGAGCACCAGGAGCCCCTCTCATGACCCTCTCTCTCCGGCAGCCTGCTGAGAGCCAGTCCTCTTCTGAGGAGGACTGAGCCTGCTGAGAGTCAGTCCCTGTCTCCAGGCAGGTTTCTGTGGAGCGTGCCATGGCGGAGAACCTGCGGACAGGTGTGATAAGCGTGGTGGAGTGCGTAGAGGACTCCCTGGTGCGGTGGGAGAAAGGAGACATCGAGTCCACCACAGTCCTAGCCGCATCCACCCCCCCCAGCTCCGCCTCCGCAGAAAGGCAGAGAGCCGGACAGCAGGAGGGGCAGAGCCACACTGTCCTGCTGGAGATTAGGGACACCATCCGCACCAGCATAGATCACCTCTCTCAGCTGGTCCACACCGACTCCTCATCCTCCAACCACAAGCCCTTCCTCACCTATGTCAACCAGAGCCTCAAGGAAATGGCGGATCCACAGTACCAGCTGGTGAAGGACCGGATCACCAAGCTGCTCCACAACCCTCCAGACCCAGAGGAACCTGCTCCCACCCAGTCCAGGTCTGCTCCTCCACCCCAGGTGATGTCCCTCCCATTCCAAGGCTTCCCACAGGCCCTCACCTACCAGGGCTATGGCTACCAGGAGGTTCAGCAGCACAGGCAGCAGCCCTTCCCAGTCCAGGCACAGAGTCATCGGGTGACACGTTGCCACCTGTTTCACTGATGCCACCGATGCCACCCACGACAATGATGCCACCGACAACAGCGATGCCACCCATGCCAATGATGCCACCCACGCCAGTCCTTACCCAGATGCAGAGCAGATAGCCCCACTACACTACTCCTTCCTCCACTCCACAGCCAAACCTGGCCTCAGTACATCTCTCATCAGTACTGGGGCTGACACCCCATGGCATGGAGGAAGGACCTCTCAGCATCACGGGGCTGAGCCAGCTGTCCGAGAGCTTTCTCAACACACCGTCCCCTGCTGTCCTCTCGAGGCCAGGCATTCCAGCACCACCCACCACCACAGTACCTGGACCCTTCACCCCTGAGACTGGGCACACCTCCGAGTGACCAAGAAGAGTGCCAGAGACCGGGTAGCTGGCTACCTGTGGACTTTATTTGGACACTTGACTTGGGTCATTTTTTTTTTACAGCTTGTTGTTCAATAAAGTTTATCTTTGATTCACACATTTGCTTCATATGTTTTTTTTTTTTAAAAGTCTTGGTGGAAACTTTTAGAATTGGCTTAAGCCTTTGCATGCTTGTGGGATGGGTTAAGATAGCAGTGGGGTGGGCAGGGATACCTGTGGAATGAGCAGGGATACCTTTGGGATGGCTAATAGCTGTGGGATAGATAAACCTCCAGTGCAAGTATAGTGGGACTGTATGGTCTACCCTCCCAGGTGCCACACCTATGGCCCTTTATTATCAATAACAATGTAAGCATTGATCCACACATTTGAACACAAACACAACTCTTTATTAAACGCCCTGTTCATTGTAGGCCCACCCAACATACATGGCCCAATCTCATCCGTGTGATGAGACAGGCTGAAGGAAGCATCCATTAAGCATCCACCATCCTGTCTTGCCACTCCTCCGCTCCAGCTGGGGAGTTGCACCAGTGTTTCAGGAGGTTGCGCTGCTTCTTACCTTCCCATGAGGCTCTGTTGTGGCCTTGCACATCCTGAGTGTTGATCAGGTTTCGCCCTTGCCTCCATTCCCCAGGATCCATGTCCCCATTGCCTTGTTGACGGTCCACGAGCCTGTTTTGCCAGATTGGGTAGCAGGTGCGCATGAGATTGTGCAGGATGCAGCAAGCTTCCGCGATCCTCCTCACGGTCTGTGGGTGATGCTGCATGGTGGTGAGAAGTACCTGGAACCTGTTGGCCAGGATGCCAAAGGCGTTCTCCACCACCCGCCTTGCCCTGGACAGCCTGTAGTTGAAGATCCTCTCTTCACGGGTCAGGAGTCTGGAAGTGTATGGCTTCATGAGGTAGGTTCTGAGGGAGAAGGCATGATCCCCCATGATGAAGTAGGGCACCTCTTGCGTGTCATTGGGCAGGGGGTCTGGATTTGGAAAGCCCATGATGAGGTTGCCTTTCAGCCCCTCCTTGAGATCACTGGCGTTGTATACCTGGGCATCTGAAGATGAGCCGTAGCCTGAAGCATCGATGTACATGAATTTGTAGTCAGCATCGACCATGGCAAAGAGGACGATGCTGAAGAAGCCCTTGTAGTTGAAATAAGTGGACCCCGACTTGGCTGGAGCTTTGCAGGCCACGTGCTTACCATCTATGGCTCCAACGGTGTGGGGGAAGTTCCACCTCTGATACGACTGCTCTGCAACTTTCTTCCATCCTTCATCAGTGGAGGGGCACTGGAGGAGCTCCTGCAGGTATTCTTCGATGATGGCATGCACCACTTCTCTGACCACTTTGCTGTTGCTTTTGTGTGGCCTTGGTCAACCTGGGTGTCAGCCACTGTACAACTTCGTCAAACATGGCTGGAAGCATCCTCATGAAGTTCTGGAATGCCTGAGTGTCTTCGTTCCTGAGCTCCACCATCAGCTTGTTGTACAGTCCGTACTCTGCTCTTCTTCCGATCCATTTTCGGACCCAGACGCTTCTTGGCTGACTCTTTTTCTTCCCGTAGTAGAGTTCACAGAGCCTGTAGATGGCTTTGTACTGTTGCAGAAGGATGCTGGCTGCCAAAAGGACTGTGGTACGATCCACGGAGGACATGACTGGATGCTGTGGAAGAGGAAGAGTCAGATGAAGGCTGCAGAGGTCTGCACAGGTGGGCTGCTGGTCTGAAAGTGAGATGCAGATGAGTTGTTTCCCCTTTTTATAGGCACTATAGGTGTCCCTTTGCATCCTCTAGGCATCCTCTAGGCATCCTCTAGACATCCTTAATATCCGAGATAGGTCCCCTCTGCGAACTTTTTTTCAGTTTTAAACGCTTTGTTTCCGTGCTGCATCTATTCTGCATCCGTTCTGCATCTGTTCCGCGTCCGTTCTGCTTCCTCCCTGCGTCCGGGTGGATGCGAGTTGCGCGGATGCGCAGCGGACGCCAAGCGGATATAGCGGATGCGTAACGGATGCGTAATGGATGCGTAGCGGATGTGTAGCAGATGCAGAATGGACGAACTGGATACATTTTCCGCGCAAAAGTTTTGGGCAGCCCAAAACCTTCGGAGCAGATGAAACGTCAATAAACGGATGCTGGACGGATAGAGAGGAAGCAAAACGGAGGCAGTGAGTACATCGTGTTTTCGAACGGATGGCAAGGTTTTTTGTCCGTTTTACATCCTCTTTGCATCTGTTGGTTCAGTGTGACATGGGTTTAAGTTATCCATCCACTCCTTAAGGGAAGGGATTTCAGCATCTTTAGTGGGTAGTTCCAGCATGGGGTTGAATTCTTGGTCCGTGGCTACCTATTCTGAAAAGGCAGAATATTATACCCCCCTGGGTGAGAAAAGGAGATACATGTTCTTGTAAAGCAGCTCCCACCTTTGTTAATAGCCCCAGAAAGATTTGGCCACCCTATCTACAAGACAAAAGGCTGGGCCAGCTTATCTATAACAAATAACTCCTTCACCCTCAGGACATAATAGGATTAGTCCTCTTACCGTCTCATCACATGAAACCTGGGAAGATTACATCAACCTGCAAGATTCAACCAAATCTGGGACTCAAGGCATCCTACAAAGTTACCCCTGCATTGCCCCATGGGAGTCTGACAACCAATCAGAATACATTTCTGTATTCAGAACAGGAACAGGAAGCATATTCAAAGCCCAAGAGAGGGTATAATTATATCTCATTCTCCACTCCATGTGGTCAGCTTCCCAGGACTTCAAATCATGTGGTCCTGTCCATCATTAAACCATCTTTCCAATCATCCTCCATGTTTCTTGTGACTTTCTTCCCACTTGGAACTGAACCCAGATGGACATTTCTTCCAATAATTTGGCACCCAAAGATGAGAGTCCAAGCTAATCTTACCAATGGACCTGGTCCAAATAAGCCTCCCTTGCCACCAGTAGGTCTTTGAGTCTGTGGGTGAGTTTTTTTTGGGCTTTGGGCATTTGGAACAAATATTTTAAAGGGGTTTTGAGTATTGAGTTCAAGGCTGCTTGTAAAGAAGGTGCGTACCTCTAAATTTTAATGTTTATAGCCCAAAAAAGTATGGGAAATGTGTGTATGCCTGTGTGTGTGTGAATGAGGAGATCCTTCTCCCAATCACAACTGGAACTTGCTTCCTCTATGCCAGGGGTGGGATTCAAATTTTTAAACAACTAGTTCTGTTGGTGTGGCTTAGTTGGTGGGTGTGGCTTGGTAGTCATGTGACTGGGTGGATGTGGCCATCTCAACATCACTCACAGCAAAGGATGCTTCTCCTCATGCTTCTCCTGGCCTTTCATAACAGTGGGGATCAGGTTGGGATTCTACTGGTTCGACCCACTTCTACAGAACAGGTTGTTATGGTTCCCAGTAGTTTGGAGAAATGGTAAATTGAGCCTCTGGCTGGCTCCACCCGTCTCTGCCCGCTTCTCTGCTCCCTGCCCAGTCAGTCCTTATAGCGCATGTGCAACATCATAAGTATACACGACAGGCCTGCAGCCTGCTTTTGGCTGCTCGCCTGCCAGACCAGCCATTGCTGCCTGCCTTTCACTGTGGTGGAACAAAAAGCTTGAAAGTCCTCAGCCTCTCCCTTCAGGATACAGCTCCTGTCTCTCATATGTAAGCCTGTGAGTCACGCTAGCCCCTACCCCACTGTCCTCGGGCCTCCTGCAGCTATTTCTGGGGCTTCCCGGGCCTTGCCCAGCCTATCCCCCCATCCCCAGGCTTGGCTGGCTGGCTTCCTCACTGGCATGGATCCATCCTGCCAGCAGCAGCACTATCTCAGCTCTCCCTACTATATGGTGGCCTCCCATAAGAAGCACCATCACTGCAACACCTCCCTGCCTCTGCTGCCTCCACCCGCTTCTTTTCATTTTGCTGCCACTGCCCCAGCCACCTCTGCCACTTCTGCTAGGCCAAAGGAAGTGGGCAGAGGCAGCTTCCTCCTGCAAAAAGGGCCATCGCTGCAGCACCTCCACCGCCTCCTCCCTTTCTTTACTCTAGGAAATATTAAAAAGGCAGAATATTATACCTTCCTAGATGATACATGGAAAGCACCCCCCACCTTTGTTAATAGCCCAGAGAGACTGGTCCATCCTTGCCCTGAGTCTGCACTGAAATTGCTTGCAAACAAACCTTCAGTCCTAAGGGATGTTCAGCTGTGCTGAGCCGAAGATCTAAAGATTAGCTAGAAAGCAAGTAATCCAACCATTTCCTGTTTTCTAGCTAATCTAAATCTCCTGGCACAACAGAACAAATGATGGAAAAAGAAAAATATAGCAATTTAGCAGGCAAGTTTACTGGGTAAGGAATGAGTGGGCAGGAAGGGTTCCTGCGGGCCAGGTGGACGGCGTAGCCTTGTGTTTCTGCACAGCCTGGATTAATTGCTTTGTGGGGGTGGTCTGGGGGTGAGATTTCTCTGTGTCCCACTAAAATTTTCTCATGGCCCACCAGTGGGCTATGGCCCACCAGCTGGTGACTGCTGCCCTAGTTAGTAGTGTGATATTACCAGAGAAAAAGCTATGTAGCATTAGATTAACAACTCTTAATGCCTTTTTGGCTATGCAGTTACAGTGAGCTCTAGCACTGAGATTATTAGAGATGAGTATTCCAAGGTCCTTGACAGAGTTTGGATCATCAACAAGGTCTTGATTATTCAGCTTGTATTTTATTTTCTGATTTTTTTTGCCAATATGTAAGATAGAACATTTATTTGTTGAGTCATTTATGTAGAGTATGAAGAGTGTTGGTCCTAGAACACTGCCCTGGGGGTCTCCACTGTTTACAGTTACAGAATTTGATAGGACGCTCCCAATTTTGACCATTGGTTGTCTGTTTGACAAGAATGCTTCTATCCAGTTATGCAGTTGTCCAGAGATATCATAAGATTTTAGTTTTAGTAGTAGTTTATCATGTACCACTGAATCAAAGGCTTTACAGAAGTTTGTGTAGGTTGCGTCTATTGCTTTGCCCTGATCAAGTTGTGTAGTCCATATGTTTTTGCAGTGTTAGAGTTGAAGATTACAGAATAGTTTTTTTCTAAAACCAAATTGTTTATTAGAGAGTAGGTTGATTGTCTCTCAGTGGAGGATAATGGATTAATAATTGATTCCATGAACTTTACAGGTGATGCAGCATAAAGAGATTGGTCTGTAATTTTCAACTAGACTGGGGCCTCCCTTTTTGAAGATGGGGATGACCATAGCTTGTGACCATAGTTTTGGAAAGGAGCTGGTCCTGAAAGATTTTCCAAAGATTATGCTTAGAAGTTTGGCTATGGCAATGGATAGCTTTTTAAAGAAGTAGGCATGTATTCCGTCTGGTCCAGTAATATTGTAATATTGGACTGATTTCCCAACAGCCAGAAGATTTCCCATTCAGCTTGATTTGTCCAAATCCTTTGCTGTGGCAATTTTCATTTATGAGTCACCAGAGAAAAGAAATCAATAACTGCTAATTCTCAAAGTATTGAAGTAATATTTTATGACAGTGTTTGGTCTTCCCAAGCTTCAGGTTCAGGCCAACAAAAGTTAGTCAGGACTGTTCTATTGAAACCAATAGAAGATAACAAGATCCCCTGCTTTCCAGTAGGGAATTCAAAATGTTTTGCTATGTTCTGGTTATTATTAATTCTCATTCATATATCATTCTGTTTTCAATTGCTCTTTTCATAACAAGAACCTGTACTGATATACCCTAAAAACATATGTGATGTGTTTATTGTTTACTATCCAAAAAATTTCTATCAGTATTATAATTTTGTTTCAAGATTTTCCAAATTTCTCAGCACTTGCACCAAAGGAAAGCTATGCTATTCTTGTGCACTAAGAAGATACCCTAAAAATTCATCCAATATTAAGCAATATTTGGAAAGGGAAGCAGTTTTCATAAAGATTGAACTGTTGTTATTAATTTCTTCACTGAGCAACTTCTTCAAGGAAAACTATCTGAGGAACTATATTAAAAATTTAAACAAAACATAACGGCAAAATTAAGATGATTACTCCCACTATACCACCTCCAATTCAAAAACATTTATGTTCTATTTTCTTTGTTTAGAGAGGACAGACCCATAGCTCCTATCTAATAGCTCCTGGAGGCACTAAGTTTCATTACCAAAATTCGAGAACAATAGACCACTGTGCAGTTTCTGATTTTTATTTTTTTAATAATGAGTAAAACAGATGCATTAAATCTCTAATACTGCAGCATGTCTGTTTTACTAAAAGGAGTCTATGAACTCCCCCATCCGCCCAGTTAATAAAAGGACTAAATATTTTAGCTCTTCTCCCTCTAGTGATGTCATATTACAATAATATCTCCTACAGCCTCTGGAGAGAGAAAGTAGACAAAGCATTCAGAGTATAGTTTCTGGAATTGTTTCTGACCTCCTTAAGGCCCGGTCCCACTGGCCAACGGATGCAAAACCTATGCATAAAGGAGGGAGCGGACGAGCAAAATTTCAGGGGTGGCTCCATCCATTGTCATCTGCGATAAAAAGTGATGAAAATTTACATAAATAGAAAAGAACGGAAAAGAACGGAAAAGAACGGAAAAGAACGGAAAAGAACGGATGTGAGTAGTATCTAGCGGGGATGTTAAATGGATGTTCATAGGAAGCCTAGCGGATGAAAGCAGATGGAAGCGGATGACATCTCTGAAGGGGTTCCGGGGGAGAATTTCAAAGCAGACACATAGCGGAAGGGGCGGATGCATAGTGGATGAAGCGGATGCATCACGGACGCCTATAGGAAACAAAGGGGATGCCGCACGGATGTATACAGGATGCAAAGCGTTCACTGCGCATGCAGGGAATATGAATTCCTCAGCTCCATGGATATAAAAGGATACAGCACGCAAGCAATCAGCATACAGGGGAAAGACGTGCTGCCACATACATCTTGCAGGAACACCATGGTTCGTCAGTCAGGAAAGAAGAGGAAGCCCGTGCCTACTTGTTCAAGCCCTGGCAAGGTGAAGAAGGCCAGAACCAGCATCCCACCCCCTGACACTGACTCTGAAGCTGCTGCTGCTGCTGCTGTGATGGACCAGCCCCAAGGCCCTCAAAGACCTGCTGCTGAAGGCCCTTCTGCTCAAGCCGCTGAAGGCCCTGCTCAAGCCCCTGCCAGAGGGAGGAAGAGGCAAGGGAAGGAGAAGGGAGAGAGGAAACAGTATACCGTTTCTGAGGAGCATGAGGATGAGGTGCTGGAATGGCTGAGGGAGAACAAGTACCTCTGGAGAAAGGGGCACAGACTCCATTGTGACACCAAGAAGAAGCAGGCAGCTTGGAGAGACAAGGCAGAGAGCCTGGGGTACACTGCAGAAGTACTCCTAGGATGGTGGAAGCATATGCACACCTGGTATGGCAAGCTACACCTCAAGAAATCTGGGCAGGCCGCTGTCAAGGTCACTGACCAGGAGATGTACCTCATGGCCAAGTGCAGTTTCCTGGAGGGTGAGATCCACCACCGAGGAGCAGCCCCTCTGAGACCCCTCTCCCTCAGACAGCCCACAGACAGCCAGTTCTCTTCCAGCAGGAGCCAGCAAGCCTGTCCAGGCAGGTGTCTTCAGAGGCCCCACAGCAGAGACCCCTCCCCGACAGCTGCACTCCCCATGCTGGCAGACTTGGAGGATCCCATGGAGGATGACGCCCTGCTGTCACAAATGGAGGAAGAAGCAGCAGCCACCAGAGGACAACCCGCCCCCACCCCCAACCCCAGCTCCAGAGGATGCAGGCAGAGAGGCAGACTGGAGGGCCAGGACGGCAGTGTGCTGTTGGAGATCAGGGACACAATGAAGACCAGCATAGAACTTCTCTCTCAGCTGGTCCACTTGGACAGAGCATCCTTGGGCCAGAACAACTTCATCACCTACATGAGCCAGATCCTGAGGGACGTACCCGAGGCCCAGTACCAGGTGATGAAGCAGAAGATCACAGCACTTCTGCAAAACCCTCAAGGCCCAGCTGAAGCTGCTCTTACCCAGTCCAGGTCTGCTCCTCCACCCCAGGTGATGACACAGCCCATCCACGGCTTTCAACAGCCCCTAACCTACCAAGGCTACGACTACCAGGATTTCCCACAGCAGAAGCAGAACTTCCCAGTCCAGGCCAAAGTTCATCGAACGCCACAGATGCCAGTCCTCACCCAGCTGCAGACCAGACAGCCCCACCATACTCCTCCTTCCTCCACCCCACAGCCAAGCCCATCAACGGACAATCTGTCATCAGCATTGGGCCTGACATCTCAAGTCCTTGATGAAGGGCCTCTCAACCTCAGGGGACTGAGTCAGCTCTCGGATAGCTCCCTGAACAAACCACTACCTGTTGTACCCTCGGGGCCAAGCACCCCCATGGTGCCTCAGACCAGCACTCAAGCCACAGCCACCTCCACAGTCCCTGCCTGCTTAACAGCTGAGACCATGGACATGACTCAGAGTGACTGAGAATAGTGTCAGAGACTGAGTTGGTTACTTGTTAAGTTTATCTTTGCTTAAGACACTTTACTTGGTTCATTTTGCTTATTTAATACAGTCATAAAGTTTACCTAAGGAAGTTTATCTTTGCTTAAGATACTTAATACAGTTTACTTGGTTCATTTTGCTTATTTTATAAAATCATAAAGTTTACCAAAGAAAGCTAATAAAGGTTATCTTTGCTTAAGACATTTAGTTTACTTGGTTCATTTTTTTAGTTAATAAAGTGTTGGTGAAAACTTTGAAAAAATGGTTAAGCCTTTGCATGCTTGTGGGATAGATAAGGATAGCTGTGCGATAGATAAACCTCCAGTGCAACCATAGTGGGACTGTATGGTCCACCATCCCAGATGCCACACATATGGACCTTTATTATGAATAATAATTTATTCATTGATCAACACATTTTAAAATAAACAAAGCTCTTTATTAATGCCCTATTCATTGTAGGACCACTCAACATACATGGCACAATCTCATTAGTGTTATGCAACAGGCTCAAGGAAGCATCCATTAATCATCTATCATCCTGTCTTGCCACTCCACTGCTCCAGCTGGGGAGTTGCACCAGTGTTTCAGGAGGTTGCACTGCTTCTTCCCTTCATGTGAAGCTCTGTTGGGGCCTTGTACATCCACAGTGTCTATCAGGTTTAGTCCTTGCCTCCATTTACCAGGCTCCATGTCCCCATTCCCTTATTGACGGTCAACAAGTCTGTTCTGCAACACTGGGTAGCGGGTGCGCCATCCGCTCCCATCCGCTTCCATCCACTGGGCTTCAGTTCCGCATCCGCTTTGCATCCTCCCTGCGTCCTCCCCGTGTCCATGTTATCCGCTCTGGTTATGCAAATTTTTGCCCCTTTTGAGAGCGGATAACAACGGATGGAACATTTTGCATCCTTTGGCGAGTGTGACATGGGCTTTAAGTTGGAATAGCTAAGTAAGGAACTAATATAATTTCCCCAATCCCATCTCCCAGCCTAAAAAAATGTGTATGCTTCTATATTAATCTATTATAGTACCTAATGTATCTGCTGTTTTTTTACAATGGAGGTATTTCAATTGTTTAAAAAAATAAAAGGAAAGGAAAGAGGAAAAAGGCAGAAGTATAATAATTTTCTTACAGAAAGGCAATCCCTCAGTTTTTGAACAATGCTGAGAGTGAGATTAAATATTAACTGCTGCTGCTATTAATTGATTATTATTGGGCTGAAGGTGGCACTGACTCTGCGCCACCTGGCCTCTGGGACCATGTACAGGAACATGCAGTATGCCTGGAGGGTGCCACACAACACCATCAGCATTGTGGTCAGAGAAGTGGTGCAGGCCATCATCGAAGAATAACTGGAGGAGCTCCTCCAGTGCCCCACCACTGAAGAAGGCTGGAAGAAAGTTGCAGAACAGTGGTATCAGAAGTGGAACTTCCCCCACACCGTTGGAGCCATAGATGGGAAGCACGTGGCCTGCAAAGCTCCAGCCAAGTCAGGGTCCACTTATCACAACTACAAGGGCTTCTTCAGCATCATCCTCATTGCCATGGTTGATGCTGACTACAAGTTCATGTACATTGCTGCTTCAGGCAACGGGTCAGCTTCAGATGCCCAGGTATACAATACCAGTGGCTTCAAGGAGTGGCTGGAACACAACCTCATCATGGGCTTCCCAGACCCAGACCCCCTGCACAACGACACACAAGATGTGCCCTACTTCATCATGGGGGATGATGCCTTCTCCCTCAGAACCTACCTCATGAAGCCCTACACCTCCAGATACCTCACCCGTGAAGAGAGGATCTTCAACTACAGGCTGTCCAGGGCAAGACGAGTGGTGGAGAACGCCTTTGGCATCCTGGCCAACAGGTTCCAGGTACTTCTCATCACCATGCAGCATCACGCAGAGACCGTGAGAAACATCATGGAAGCTTGCTGCATCCTGCACAATCTCATGCGCACCTGCTACCCAGTGTTGCAGAACAGGCTTGTGGACCGCCAACAAGGCAATGGGGACATGGAGCCTGGTGAATGGAGGCAAGGACTAAACCTGATAGACACTGTGGATGTGCAAGGCCCCAACAGAGCTTCACGTGAAGGGAAGAAGCAGCGCAACCTCCTGAAACACTGGTGCAACTCCCCAGCTGGAGCAGTGGAGTGGCAAGATAGGATGGTAGATGCTTAATGAATGCTTCCTTCAGCCTGTCTCATCACACTGATGAGATTGGGCCATATATATTGAGTGGCCCTACAATGAATAGGGCATTTAATAAAGAGCTTTGTTTATGTTAAAATGTGTTGATCAATGAATAAATTGTTATTGATAAAAAAGGTCCATATGTGTGGCAGCTGGGAGGGTGCACCATACAGTTGCACTATGCTTGCACTGGAGGTTTATCTATCCCACAACTATCCTTACCCACCCCACAGCTATTATCCATCCCACAATGTACCAGCTGAGAGAGGAGATCTACGCTGCTCTCGATGGTGTCCCTGATCTCCAAGAGGAAAGTGTGGCTCTGTCCCTCCTGTCTGCCTCTCTGCCTGCTTTCTGTTGCGGTGGAGCTGGGGGTGGGGGTGAGTTGGTCTCTTCTTGCTCCATCTGTGTCAGGGGATCCTCCAAGTGCTCCAGCATGGGATGTGCAGCTGTCGGGGGGGTCTCCATCGTGGGGTGCTCCAAAGATAGCCGCCTGGACACAGGAGCTGAATCTTGGCCAGAAGAGGACTGGCTGTCTGTGGGCTGCCTGAGAGAGAGGGTTGATAGAGGGGCTGCTCCTCAGTGGTGGATCTCATCCTCTAAGAAGCTGCACTTGGCGATCACGTAGGACTCTCGGTCCGTCAGCTTGACCGTGGCCAGGCCAGATTTCTTGAGGTGCAGCTTCCCGTACCAGGTGTGCATGTGCTTCCACCAGCCGAGGACCACCTCCGAAGTGTAGCCCAGGCTCTCTGCCTTCTCTCTCCAAGCACCCTACTTCCACTTGGTGTCTCGATAGACCCTGTGTCCCTTCCTCCAGAGGTACGCATTCTCCCTCAGCCATTCGAGCACCTCCTCCTCATGTTCCTCTTCAATGGTGTACTGCCTCCTCTCCCCCTTTTCACGCGATTGCCTCTTCCTCCCTCTGGCAGGGCCTTCTGGGCCCTCATCAGCAGGGCTTTGAGGTTCTAGGGGCTGGTCCACCACACCACCACCACCATCAGCACCACCAGCACCACCAGCACCAGCAGTAGCACGAGCAGCAGCAGCAGCACCAGAAGCAGAAGGCCCAGCAGAAGCAGAGTCAGCGCCAGGAGGTGGGATGGTGGTCCTGTCCTTCTTGCCAGGGCTGGCAGGAGTAGGCACAGGCTTCCTCTTCTTTCCCATGTTGTTGGCTGAAGATGTATCTGGCAGCAGGTGTTTCCTCTGAATGGTGACCTGCTTGCGAGCTGCTTCCCTTTATATCCATGGGGCTGATGCAATGCATCCTCCCCGCACGCTCAGTGAATGCTTTGCATCCGCTAGGCATCCGCTAGGCATCCGCTAGGTGTCCGTGATGCATCCGTGTCATCCGCTCTGCATCCACTATGCATCCACTCCTTCCGCTGCGCGTCCACTTCGCTGTTCTCCCACGGAAGCCCTGCGGATGTGTCTGCTTCCATCCGCTTCCATCCGCTAGGCTTCCGTTGAGCATCTGTTTAACATCCTGGCTACGTCCTCCCCACATCCGTTCCTTTCCGTTGTTGTCCGTTCTCTTTATGCAAATTTGGGGCACTTTTGAGAGCGGATAACAACGGATGGAAAATTTGCTCGTCCGCTGTGTCCTTTTTACATACGTTTTGCATCCGGCGGCCGATGTGACCTAGCCTTAAGGTTAAGTCAGATTAGGAGTTCAATGTCATGTGAGTCAGTTTTGTTTTAGCAACAGAATGCTGAATATGCTTTCTTCAAATAGGAAGGATGTTGCCATAGAGAATTATATTCCTGCCGAAGACTCAAGGCTATTTAGACTTTTACCAAGATAATATTAACCATTATCTTGGTAATAACTATTTGTCTTGTCCCTCAAGGACATTCATATATTTATAACATTCCTTATTATCTTTTGAGAAAGGGGCCATACCTTAATCTACCCACTACCCAAAAAGGAAGTTTTTTAAATTTTAATTGGTATATAAGAACCACAAGATGCATTTCAGGCCCATTTAAGTATTCATTAAGTGTAATATTGCAAAACTTCCTTTACATTTCATTTCCCAATTAAAGGCCCTGTCACACTGCCCAACGGATGCAAAATGGACATAACGGACGAGCAAAATGTTCCATCCGTTGTCATCCGCTCTCAAAAGGGGCAAAAATTTGCATAACCGGAGTGGATAACACGGACGCGGGGAGGATGCAGAGCGGATGGAAAATGGATGCGGAATGGAAGCCCAGCAGATGGAAGTGGATGGGAGCGGATGGCACATCCGCAAGGCTTCCGGGAGGCCTCAGCAAAGCGGACGCGGAACGGATACAGCGGATTCAAAGCAGATGCACAGCGGATGAAGCGGATGCAGAGCGGAAGCCTAGTGGATGCACAGCAGAAGCCGAACGGATGCCTGGAGTTAATTGCGCATTCGGGGGGGATGCATTGCGTAAGCCATATAGGGAAGCAGCTCACACGTGGCCAGCATTCAGAGGAAAGACCTGCTTCAGGATACATCGAGTCCTTGCCTGCCCTGCTTGCATGCCTGCCTGCAAGCCTTGCCGCCAGCCTTCCTGCCAGCCTGCCTCCAAGCCTCCTGGCCAGCCTCCCTGCCAGCCTTGCTCTCTGCCTGCCTGCCAGCCTTGCTGCCAGCTTGCCTTCCATCCTCCCTGCCAGCCAGTCTGCCTGCCAGCCTTGGTGCCTGCCTTGGTGCCTGCCTTCCTGCCAGGCTTCCTGCCAGCCTTGGTGGCAGCCTTCCTGTCAGCCTTAGTGCCAGCCTTCCTGCCAGCCTTCCTGCCAGCCTTCCTGCCAGCCTTGGTGCCTGCCAGCCTCCCTGCCAGCCTCCCTGCCAGCCAGCAACCCCACAACCATGGGGAAGAAGCGAAAGTCTCAGCAACCTGCCGCCATCCCTGCCAAGAGGGACAGGGCCACCCTCCCGCCCCCTGTCCCTGACTCTGCTTCTGCTGGGGCTTCTGCTGCTTGGGCTCGCTCTTCTGGTGCTAGAGCTTCTGCTGAAGCTGCTCCTGGCGGTGATGCTTCTGCTGCTGCGTACTCTGCTGAAGCTGCTCCTGGTCCTGCTGGTCCTGCTGGTCCTGCTGGTCCTGCTGGTCCTGCTGGTCCTGCTCATCCTGCTCGTGCTCCTGGACTTGCTCGTACTGCTCGTACTGCTTATGCTCCAGGTCTTGCTCGTACTGCTCGTACTGCTCGTACTGCTCATGCTCCTGGTCCTGCTTGTGCTCCTGGTCCTGCTGGTGATGCTGGTGCTGCTGCTGCTGCTGCTGCTGGGGCTCCTGGTGCTTACTCTGCTGCTGCTGATCCTGGTCCTGCTGATCCTGCTGCTGCTGCTGCTGCTGATGATGATGATCCTCCTGCTGCTGCTGCTGATGATGATGATGAGGAGGAGGATTATGATCCTGCTGGTGATGGTGATGATGATGATGATGATGATGATGATGATGATGATGGTGATCCTGCTGGTGCTGCTGGTGGTGGTGGTGTGGAGGAACAGCCCCTACCATCTGGGAGCCCCTCTGATGAGGGCCCATCTGGTCCTGCCAAAGGGAGGAAGAGGCGTATGCGGGGACGGGACAGGAGGCAATACTTCATCGAGGAGGAACATGAGGATGAGGTGCTGGTGTGGCTGAGAGAGAATGATTATCTGTGGCGGAAGGGACACCGGCTGTACAGGGTGTTAGGGATAACATTGTTTACCCTAACTGGTTTAGGTGAAATAATAACTATGAATCATAGTTATGTATGTTAAACTGTCTGCAGCTTTAACTGTGGAAAGTAATTAAGGGAGTGGTTATGAAAACAATATAAAAGTAGCAAGTCTACAGCTTGCTCACTCTCTGGCTTTGATGATCCCTGATTACTGCTTGGAATCAAGACTGCATTGCTCGAACGGGAGAGACAACAAAGGACTGATTTGTAAGTGAACTGACATAGGATATTCTACATGGACTTTGCTAACTGAATATCCCTGAATGGACTGACTACATGATACATGACTATTGGACTGTTAATTGACTATGCCATGAACTTATAATGGAATAAACTATATTCTTGATAGCACAAGCATATCTGTTATTTTTACTGTATGTTAATAAACATACAAGCTTAGCTCACTCATTTATCTGTGTGCCTATCTGACTAACGCTGCACATTCTGTTTAGCTTATCTACCTAACCCTGGTTGGGGAACCCAGGCTTAACACTGGTTATGGGCCCAGAGGCTGCAAAGTCAGTTTAACTAGGTTAAACAGATTTATGTAAAAAGTGAGAGTTTGTATTGTTATACATTACAGGAAACAGACAGCTGTGTTTTTATTGATTATATTTTTATATCCATATAAGAAAACATGGCACAAGTCAATCTACAAAGTTTGTCCCTTATATCCAAGCTGGATGGAACAAACTATGTATCATGGTCTACAAAATGTAGTCTACTTCTACGAAGAGAAGGTCTGTGGAACATAATTGAAAATCCACCAAACGTAGAAGAATGGGATCCAGAGGATGAGGAAGACAGACTAAAGATAGAAGAAATTATGCATAAAAATCAACAAGCCATTTGCATAATTGGGTTAACCTTAACTGATCAACAGCTTCTTTATATCTACGGAGAGAAAACAGCTGTTGGGTGTTGGCAGAAGCTGAAGAGGATTTATGTTCGAGATAATGTTGGTGCTCACATAAATCTAACACGGAAGCTTTTCAGGACGCATCTCCAAACAAATGGTGATATGCTGAGCCATTTAAAAACTATGCAAAGCATTTTTCAACAACTGCAAGAGAAAGAGCTTATATTCTCTGAACTACACCAAGTTTACCTAATTCTATCTTCCCTTGATGAAAGTTATGATAACTACATAACTTCACTTGAAATTTTGCCAAAGGAAAATTTAACTTTAACTGATATAACTGGCAGATTGATCGAAGAGGCCAGAAGAAGGCATGAAAGAGATGAATTAAGGAGGAAGCAACCTCAAAAAGAAGATAATGAATCTCCTACTGCATACGCAATTAAAAAGTGTTTTAATTGTGGAGGAAGAGGACATTTGGCAAGATTTTGTAAAAAGGCAAAGCGCCAGAACGCTGGCCAGAATACTAAAAATCATCAAAAAATAAATACAAATTTAGAGTTAGCCATGTATACTAACGGAGCTGTAAAAAATAATTTATGGGTGGTTGACAGTGGAGCATCCCATTGTATAACAAATGATAACAAAAATTTTATTAAAATGTCCCAGAGTACACAGCAGATATCGTTAGCCAATGGCTGGAAACTGAAAGCTAAAGGTCAAGGTATAGCATATTGTTCTTTTATAAAAGAGAATATAAAAATGTTATATGTACCACAACTTAAGTTTAATTTAATTTCAGTT
>BLBF01000019.1:22458850-22493788 GCA_015471245.1 Laticauda colubrina
GGGGGGGGGGGGGGAGAGATATCTGTAATCCCAAATAAAGAACAATCACTTGGTAGGAAAATGGGGTGGAGGATTTTCCTGCAGACTTTTTGGGGGATTTTCCTGGGGTCTCTGCTATTTCTGCTTTTGGCTGCATGCAAAGAAAGCAGCAGAAGCCTTATTTTTTCTCCCCCAAACTCTGCCAGAAATGAATCTTTGGGACCCTGCAAGGCATTCTGTTCCAAGAGGCTGCACCATTCTGATGGTGTTTGGGAGAGAGAAAGAAAGACTTCTGTTGCTTTCATTGCATGAAGCCAAAAATCTTTCTATATCTATCTCTCCCTGAGAATGGGGTGAGGAATTTTCCGGCAGACTTTTTTGGGGATTTTCTCAGGGTCTCTGCAGAAAAAGCAGAATCCCCAAAATCCCCCAAAAAAGTCTGTAGGAAAATTCCTCATCCCATTTTCTTACTGATCAATCATTCTTTACCAGCTCCAGCTCCATTCTTGGGGGGGGGGGGGAGAGAAAGAGAGACTATTGGCTTCATGCAAGGAAAGCAGAAGAAGCAGCTGAAGTCTTTCTTTCTCTGAAGTCTTTCTGCCAGAATTGTGCAGCCTTTTGGAGCAGGATGCTTTGCAGGGTCCCACAGACTTATTTCTGGTGGAGTTTTGGGGAGAGAAAGAAAGACTTTAGCTGCTTTCCTTCTGTGCATCCAAAAGCAAAAGAAGAAAGAAGCAGAAAGAAGCAGCCTGGTAGCCAGGTGAGGCATGTGGAGTGGGTGGGGTAAGTTCCCCCCCTCTGTTCTTTCCCCCCTCTCTTTACTACTCTGTGTTGTTCACAATGCAAGCAACACAAGTCTTGTGTTCCTGCAGGCCATGTAGGCAGCACAGCCTTGTGTTCCTGCTCAGCCTGGATTTATTGCTTTGGGGGTTGCTTTGGGGATGACATTTCTCTGCGGACGACCAAAATTTTCTCGTGGACCACCAGTGGTCTGCAGTCCACAAGTTGGTGACCACTGATTTGGAGGACTATGGTCACTTACTGTTCTATAACTATTTATTTATAATTACTAGAGACTCTTTTGTGAGAATAAGGAAGACTCTTAAGTAAAGTAAAGTGACTTTTTATTTACAGAAGCTGCCTGAACTACTTAAATGGAATTGATCAATAATCCTGAGATGTAAAGAAATATGATTATTGAACTTTCTGAGGAGTAACATTGGACTGGAATATATTGTTTTTGGACCAGAGTAAGAGTGGGACTTATTAAATTAATTAAGATGCTCTATCTGGGGGTAATGAGTGAGATTTCAAGAGAAATGGCATTGATGTTCCAAAACATTAGGGGTACTATGGAAAAGAATCGTAAAGATAAAGAACCTAATCCAAGATATTGGATATCTGGGTGGCATTGTAGAAGGAGAGCTGTGAGTTTATGATTCCAAAAGGTTGGGTAGCCCCCTTTTCAACTTATATATTTTGTATTTTTTTAATACAAATAGATATAGATATATAATGTAAATATTTCTGTATTTTTACATTCTCTCTGTTTCTCTCTGTTTCTACCTCCCTGAATTTTATCTTATTTGTTAGTTAAGTGGAGTTTTTTGGTATATATTTTATTTGCAATTTTCCTTTAACAACCAACATTTTTTGTGGACAGTGAAACATATTTTTAACATTTTAACATAATCACAATTATCAAAACAATTATTTTAAAACTTTTTATAAAAACTTTTTATAAAAACTTTTTACAAACAATGATTTCTTCATTTTATGTCTCATCTCTTTATCTACAGCCATGGTGACCCAGTTGTTAAAATTCAGTATTGCAGACTAATTCTACTGACTGACAACTGCCAGCAGTTTGACAGTTCAAGTCTCACTAGCTCAAGGTTGAATCAGCCTTCCATTCTTCTGAGGTCAGTAAAATGAGGACCCAGATTGTTGGGGACAACATGCTGACTCTGTAAACTGCTTAGAGAGAGCTGTAAAGCTCTGTGAAGCAGTATGTAAGTACTATTGCTATCTATAAACAAATTTACAAAGCATCATTATTGTCTTGGTATTAGCAAAGGCAAATATTACTATTGATATTGTTGGTGTTAATTTCTGATTTCAGAAGTGTTCTTTGATATCTTCAATGTTATAATGTTTTGTGTAGTTTTGTCATATTTATTTATGTATTTTCTATAGTTTTCCATCTCAACCCAACTGACTGGGTGTTAGCCTATTAATAAGGTTCATTTATTCTTTTCCTTTATTTAAAATTTTCAGATTCACTCAGTGTTTGCAGACTTGCTAAATCAAAGGTCTCTAATAGTTGAAAAATAGTTAGCAAGCTATTTCCAAATGTAATTAGAAAAGAAAATATGCAAACTTAGTGTCTTTTTATGGTAAAAACAAAATTTGAGCAAGTTGTAGCAACTCTTGTTTCCCAGAGCTAAAAACTTGCCAAACATCACTGACTTGCAATCTGCTCATGAGGAAACAACTATCTGAAGCACTTATGATTGATTTTCGATCCTTTTCTTGTCCTGAGAGGATCAAAGTCTATTCATGGATCATGGTGAAATTAAAACAAAACCATTTTTAAATATTTAAAATCACTGTGAAAAATTCTGAATTCAAGGATAAATTCATAGAAATACAATTAAAACCATATCTGAGTGATTCTTGAAGTGGACAATTTCGATAAAAATAATTGCAAAGTGAACAGGGTATAATGCATGGCATCCACCAAATTATATTGTTTGACAATATATAGGATAAAAAACTTGAAGCTGTGGTTAACAGCTGAAGAATGAAAATATCAAGATAAGTAAAAGAGAAACATTCATGCGGTTTGCAAGAAAGCATCCTGAAAGCAGAAACAAAAATGACTATAAAAATGAACTGTTTAGAAAATTTAGAAAATTGAAAATGCAAACCATTACATGGCCAGCTGTTCATTTTCTGACTGTATTATTCTTTATATAAAAATGATGCATACATGCTCCTTATATAACCAGCATACATGCTCCTTATATAACCAGGATGAAACAAACCAACACTTCTATATTTAAATGAAATTTACATATGTTAAATCATAGTTTGTGCTACTATGAATTGCTGAATAGGCTTCAGTTGGTATTATTGTACACTAAGGAATAGCAAAAGAAGTCACAATATATTATTACATCTATTCATGTTGCTGTACCAATAAACTGTAGATAGCATTTTATTTTTGTATAAGAAGCAATTTGTACATGTGTGAATTCACAGAAATTTAAAATGCAAATTGAATGAAATTATTAAAATCAGAAGTTGTATATTATATACATACATACATACATACATACATACATACATACATACATATATACAGTTTTATTTTGGAGATTTTGAGCATGTAAGAGAAGATAAACTGAAAAGTTCTAAACTTATGGACAATATTTTTGTCATAAAAAAGTAAATATATTCTTTGAATAAACTAAGTTATGCAACATATCAAAACTAACAGGATGTGAGCATTGGACTTTTTCCCTTCAACCGAAAAGAATGAACTTCTGAAAACTAAGTGTTTCAAAAGAAATCTCAACACTAGGCAAAACAGAATCTAAGATACCCCCAGGCATACAGTCATAGATACCCCCCCCCCCATTCAGATGTGGATTAAGTCAAACAAAGAACCAACAAGTTAATTCCCCCCCCTTTCTCTAGGAACTTGTCTTGCAGAGTTCCCAGGAGTTTCTTCCAGGACTGGAATTTTTATGGTCCCTTCTCATCTGTTATCACTTCCAGAGGTGACAAGTTTCTGGACATCTGGCTTTACTGCTCCAGATGTATGTCATGTGCAAGTTATACAGAATCAATATAGGATTTAATATATTCAGGTTACATAAAAAAGGATTACTTGTACCAACTTCTCCCCCCCTTCTTCTTCCATTGAAGAATGGCAGATACATGGATCTGACACAGGAATTAGAATCAAACTGATCTATACTGGACAGGACTGTAACATAATTTCATTCAGAAATTTCAACCTTCTCATTAGTAATGTAATAAAAATATTAATAACTATATTTATGCTAGTGTAATTAAAAAAGGATTAAAGGAGAGAATTGGTAGGTAACTATGTGCAAGTCTTTCTGGACCTATATGTCTTCTAAAGTGTTACAATATGATAGTATTCAAATCCTTTAGGAGAAATATAGTAAATGAGCTCTGCATCTTGGTACCCCTTTATTGTCTATATAAACTCAAGTGACTAAAGCAATATAAACATAATCAAGAGTATAATAATCTCATTGTATATTCTAGAAGATATGATCTTGTTAATAATTGTAACTCCAAAGGATCTATCTGTCCAAAAAATGATGACAAAATTAAATAAACCCATAAAACAGTATTTCTCAACCTTAGCAATTTTCTTAATATACAAAAAGAAGATTAAAGAATAAAGGTGCATGCTTTCATTATATTTTATCATTTTATTGCTCAGTTAGCCAGCATAAGTATTGTTGAAGGATCCTTGAGTAGTGCCTCTAAAGCAGTGTTTTTCAAATTTAGCAGCTTGAAGATGCCTGGAAACCAGTAGTAGGATTCATTTTTTTAAAACTTCTGGTTCTGTGGGTGTGGCTTGGTGGGCTTGGCAGGGGAAGGATACTGTAAAATCTCTAGCCAGAGATGGTATTTGCTGATTCTCCAAATTACTCAAAATTTCCGCTACCGGTTCTCCAGAACTGGTCAGAATCTTCTAAATACCACCCCTGCCGGAAACCTAAGGAGTTGCAGTAACACATCTTGAAGTACTGAGGTTGAGAAACTGCCATAAAGATAGCATTTTGTTTTCATAAACTTCAGGTAAAATGCCCATAGAAAGGCTTATTGTCACAAATTGCTTCCCTATAAATCTACTAATGATTATCTGTGTACCAAATTCTCATGTAGCCAAATGGCACTATCAGGTTCAAGAAGGAGGAATCATTAAACATATTTCTGTGTGTGCACATGTGCATGTAAACATACCTTTTACCTCAGACAGAGGTGCATATAAAGTAAGGGAAACTGGAAAAAAAAGAGGAAAAACTCAGAGACCAACTGATTAAGGGCTGAATATTTTTATAAGCATGGGATGCTAATTGTTACTGGAAAATTGGAGAAAGGGCAAAGTAATAGAATGCAAAATTCTGAATAAGAGTATTGTTACTTGATTAGAAACTTGATTAGGGATCTTCTTCACTGACATTTTTGGCTGCAAGTTGCATAGCAGTACTTTGATACCAACTAAACTTTATAAAAGTTCTTAGATGAGTCCTTTTCCTTCCAGATGATGTTCCTAATATAGAAGAACTAAAAAACAAAAAAATAGAGTGTTGTACTGTAGGCAGAGGGATTCTAATATGAGACTAGTCGGGGTTGTTGGAATCAATAATAATAACACAGATAGTATCTCTTTCACCAGAATCCAGATCTGTGAAAGATCGATTCCAGTTTTGCAGTTCTATCTAGCAGTCCTCAAACATAACATGGGCAAATTTCAGACTAGACTCAAATCTAGTCCTACTAGAAAAGAAATAAAGCAAATTTAGCGGGGTGGGGTGGGGTGGGGGAACAGATTTGTGGGTACTAGTCAATCTGCCCTGAAGTCTGCCTGTTCTTTACCTCAGGCATTGCAATATTCAATTAATCCTGTTCAAATTCCTAGCAATAAGCTTGGAAGTTTTGATTGAGTCCAAGTGAATGGAAGAACTAAAAAAAAAGAAGAAAAGAAATGTCAGCAAGCACCCTCTTCAGAGTTGCAATGTTTATTAAGCTAACTGAAAGCACCATTTCACTAAATTTAGCATGGCAGCAATGCTCAACATAGTGAATTTAATGAATGCTGTGGGCAGTGAAGCCAAAACTATTTTGAAGTAATTTTCTTCCGCATGGGACCCAGCTCTCCTGTAAGGCTTAAAAATAAAGAACTTATTCCCATTCATCTATACTGTTTTTCTTTTATGAATGGCTGGTATTGCCAATTCAAACACAGTGCCTCATGATGTCATGGCCTCAAAATTTCCACTTGCTTTGCTGTAAGAAAGAGCAATCAATCCTTAAGAAGATTATAAATCTACTAGAAACCTGGCTGAAGCTTATAAAAATCGTATTTGGATCAATGTCTATAATTGCAAAAAGATGATCAGTTTTAAAATAGGATGAAGTAGGTAATTAGAATACAAAAGCAAGGAGAACTGAAGTTCAAGCAACAAAAAAAAAGCTCTTCTGTTTTAAAATAGAGAAGTTAATAGGAACAACAACAACAGACAATAGGCTTCTCAGAAATACTTGCAGTATTGTGGAATTGTTCAGTTTCTCAGTTTCTCTTTCTTTTTGTGTATGTGATTTATGCGCTCATTTTCTCAGATTCAGAATTCTTTTGATGCTACCACTTGATTTTCCAGTAAAAGATATATTTTCTTTAATTAATGGAGACTAAGTATTTCTTTCTTGAATTTTGAATGGAGCACCAGCTGACACATAATATTTTGGTTAAAAAAAAAAAATCAAGAGTTAGCTTATAGGTAGATCTTTTTATGAGGAAATATATATGGAATTTACTTTAAAAAATGATCATACTCATGAATAATTCTAACTTATTTTTGGGTTGTATGCGTATTTTGGTAAATCTTATTTATAAAATATTTATTTCTAGGCATATATGATTAATGCATTCCAAGAAAAATATCCTTTTCCTCAAGGATAAAACTCTGCAAGTTTTGCTTTTATTTTTACAGAAGGATTTTTTCAATGTGTACCTAATCATAGCAATCTCCCTTAGTAACAAGACTACAAAGTAGTAATATCCCAGAATTTTGATGTGGGACAATTTAAGAAAAGCAATAATTAAATTTCCTATGCTATCTTCTCCTTGTGATTTGTATTAAAAAATAGCCACTATTTTCTCTTGAAGGGATGTGCAGGGTTGGATGAAAGTAAGACAGTATCTGGAATGAAAGTTTAGCCATTTGCCTATGGAATGAGTCATAGGTATTGTCAGGCTACAGAACTTTTCCCATTCAATCAACTAGAATGAACTTCTGGAAACGTATCAAAATGTATCAAAAAGGAATCCTTTATTGAGATGAGACAATTCATGTAGGGGTTAAAAGCAGTGTCTAATGTCTCTCAGGCAGGCCGGGATAGATAAGGGACTTCAGAACCCCTCCCCTTCTCTCAATGTATATTTTGTGAAACAAAAGCCAGTTTGTTTATTCCACCCTCACCCCTTCTGAAGAAACAATCTTTTTCACAGTTTCCCAAGCATACATCTCACTGGATTTTTTATGGTCTTCTCATCTCCTGGTTCTGCCTCTCAGAGGTGTTAGGTTCTGGCCATCTGTGATTCCTATCTCCATTGTATCATGTGTGGGTTATACAAATTTGATATATGACTGAATGTATTCAAGTTACATCAGGAAAGGATTTCTTTATCAATCCTGCCCCCTTTTCTTCTTCCACTGAAGAAATGACAGACACACTGACAGGTATAGAATTGCTCTATGCTAGGGAATCTATCAATCGAGCTATTTCTTTTTTTCTTTTCAATAAAAGTTTTATTCAAGTTTTCAAAAACAAATACAAATAAAATATTTTTTTTTGAGAACAGCGTGCCCACAGGTTATCATTTCTCCAATCAAATCCTGCTTGGTACATTCCCTTAAAAATACATACTAAATTCTTTATATATATATATATATATATATATATTTGTTTTTTTTAAGTTTTCACGGGTACTCACATGTGTGCTGTTCAGCTTCCTTCGGGTATTATCCCACGTCATTGCAATGCTTTTAAAGTTGTAGCAACGTTTCAGCAGAATCTCATCTGCCATCATCAGGCTTCTGTATGGAGTTTGTATGTGGGTCAGGCTATCACAGGCGTTGGTTTTAAATTTGAGGCTAGCCTATTGCTGTGCCAGGATGTTTTTTTCTACATCCTGACTGGTTGGGAATCTTGGTCTGTGTTTATTGGACTTGGAGTTTGTTTGATTGGTGTTTCTGGTTTCTTCTGTCTGTTTTGTGGCTTTGATTGGCTGGCAACACTCTGCTCCTGCACTGGAGGCTTTCATTGCAGCTTGGCTTCGTGTGAAAGGACGGCTATTATCTATTAGGAAGCAAGGTTTCATCTGGGTGCCTGGTTGGGGTGTGTTTGAGCTGGAGGTATCAGGGGGAGTCTGTTTGTGCCCAGGTGTTTGCCTGGCTTGTGGTGTGGAGATCTTTCTATTTGAGAGTGTAGGCTTCCAAATGATTGACAGTCTGGTGGAATCATCTCTTCTATTCATGCTTTCAGGTCTTTTTTTCAATCTCTATGGCTTCTCTGATGATTCTGTGGCTGGGGTTTTCTATAGTGGCGAGGGTTTTAGTGCCACTGAAGTTGATGCTGTGACCTGTGGCTTTCATGTGTTGGACTAGTGAGGAGGTGTGTTCCAGCTTTTTTACTGCATTTTTGTGTTCATCCAGGTGGGTACTTATTCTTCTATTGGTCTGTCCAATTTACGTGGCCGGGCATGATGCACAGGGAACTTCGTATATGCCTTCGTTTTCCAGGTCAATTTTGTCTTTGGGGTTTTTAAGGATGGATGCTATTTTTTGTCTGTTTTGAAGGCAGTCTTGATGTGATGCTTGTGTAGTATCTTACTGATTTTGTCTGTAGTACCTCTTATGTAGGGCAGGACAGCTGTTCCATAGGTCTGTGCTCCTATGGAGCTGACTATGGGTCTGAGAGGTATGCCTTCTTTGTGTATTTTTGGGAGGCTGTATAATTTGGGGCATCTAGAAGATTTTTCTCTTGGGATGATCGTCTGTTGGATTTCTTTGCTTATGTGGCTGGTTATAATTTTCTTCTTGGTTAATTTTTCTAGATATGTGGTTGGGTCTGTGTTTATAGGTTTGTATGTGGAGTGTTGGAGTAGGTCTGTCAATTTTGTTTCATAGTCTTTTCTGTCCATTACTACTGTGGCATTTCCTTTGTCTGCTGGGAGCATTATTATGCTGTTATCATTTTTCAGGGTTTGTAGTGCTATGAATTCATCTTTTTGCAAATTATTTTTTGGTGGTTTCATTGTGCATAAGCTGTGAGTAACCTGGTGTCTTATTCTGTCAGCTTCATCTGTATTTAATTTGGTTAGGCTGGATTCTACTGCACATATGATGGATTCTGTTGGGATTTTTTTGGGTGCTATGGCATAATTGAATCCTTTGGATAGGACATCTGTTTCTGTTTTGTTGAGTTCTCTGTTGGAAACGTTATATACTAATTGACCTGGAAAACCAAGGCATATACGAAGTTCCCTGTGCATCATGCCCGGCCACATACATTGGACAGACCAATAGAAGAATAAGTACCTGCCTAGATGAACACAAAAATGCAGTAAAAAAGCTGGAACACATCTCCTCACTAGTCCAACACATGAAAACCACAGGTCACAATATCAACTTCAATGGCACTAAAACTCTAGCCACTATAGAAAACCCCAACCACAGAATCATCAGAGAAGCCATAGAGATTGAAAAAACACCTGAAATAGAAGAGATGATTCCAGCAGACTGTCAATCATTTGGAAACCTGCACTCTCAAATAGAAAGATCTCCATGCCACAAAACAGACAAACACCTGAGCACAGTCAGACTCCCTCTGATGCCTCCAACTCAAACACCCCCCCACCAGGCACCCAGGTGAAACCTAGCTTGCTGATGAATAGCAGCCATCCTTTCACACGAAGCCAAACTGCACTGAAAGCCTCCAACACAAGAACAGAATGTTGCCAGCCAATCAAAGTCACAAAACAGACAGAAGAAACCAGAAACATCAATCAATCAAACTCCAAGTCCAGTGAATACAGACCCAGGCTCGTAGCCAATCAGAATGGACCAGCCTCGAATTTGAAACCAAAAGCTGTGAGACACACATCCATACAGAAGCCTGATGATGGCAGATGAGATTCTGTTGAAACGTTGCTACAACTTTAACAACACTACAATGACGTGGGATAATACCCGAGGGAAGCTAAGCAGTATATATATATAAGCAGTTTTATATATATATAAAAGTTTTTGCGGGTACTTACATGTGTACCCGAACATACATATATATATGTATGTATCTGTATTGTATTCAACTTTGTTCGGGTATTTCCCCACGTCATCATAGTTGTGCTTTTAAAGTTGTAGCAATGTTTCGGCAGAATCTCATCTGCCATCATCAGGCTTCTCTATTGTGTTCGTCTGTGCGTCAGACTTTTACAGTTTCAGTTTTAAATTTGGGGATAGTCTACTGCTGTGTCAGAATGGTTTTTTCTTCATCCTGATTGGTTGGGAGTCTTGGTTTGCGTTTATTGGTCTTGGAGTTTGCTGTGTTCTTCTGCTTGATTGGTGTTCATAATATCTTCTGTCTGTTTTGTAGCTTTTTTTGTCTGGATTGGCTGGCAACATTGTGTTTCCTGTATTGGAGGCTTTTAGTGTAGCTTGGCTCCGAATAAATGGACGATTATCATTTGTTAGGAAGCTAACAAATGATAATCTGGGTGCCTGGTTGGGTGTGTTTGAGTTGGAGGTATCACGGGGGATCTGTTTGTGCCCAGGTGTTTGGCTGGCTTGTGGTGTGGAGAATTTTTTGTTTGAGAGTGCAGGCTTCCAGATAATTGACAGTCTGGTGGAATCATCTCTTCTATTCATGCTTTCAGGTCTTTTTTCAATCTCTATGGCTTCTCTGATAATTCTGTGGATAATTCTGTATATATATCTGTGTATATATGTATAACAATAGTAAATGGAATAATTATTCTATTCAAGTACAGCTCTGCCATTAATATTTATAGCAATCTTTTACATTTCTATTTCTTTTAATAAACATTACATAGTAATTTCACTTTAATCATCTATATTTCATATTTTACTTATTACTTTCTTTAAATAAAAAACCAAACAATAGTTATTAACAGTAGTCAATAAAGTTATTATTCATATTCAAGTTCATCTTGTCAACTGATAAAAATCTTCCATGTTTCTTTTCAGTTTTTTAAACTTTCTTTTTAAATCATTGAGAGCCTTATTCATTTTACAAACAAATATTCCACTACACATCAACAGTAATTTTTTGTATCACTTTAATCATCTAACATATTTTCTAACCCTTTTCTATTTCTAATATAACAATGCTATCCCATGCACCCTTGCAGAATCCTCTCCTTAAGGTAAATTTTAACCATTGTCTCTGTGTCTTTTAAATAGGTTTATACCTTTAATTCTTGTACTCTTGTACAGAGTAAATTATGGTTACATCCTATTAACTGAAGCACCAAGATGCTTTCTTAACCCTTTTTAGAGGACTTTCCCTCATAGATCTAGCACTGGACAAGCAGTTAATTTTTAAAAATGGGTTTTACAGTATTGCAATCAAAACAGGTTTCAGATTCTATCATTAGTGACTGCATAAAATTGTTCTGTTTCTTCTGCCAACAAGCAGTTTCATGCATTTGTATGTTTGTTTTTATTACTTTGCAGAGGTTTTAGTGTGCCTACTTCTGTGCAGTTTTGCATGGGTTACTTCCCCATGCTGCCAGTCACTGCCAACCAGGTGACAGCAACCCACAATTCCAGAGCTGCATGCAGCTTTTTGGGACCTCTGCTGTGGCACCCTGTCAAGTGATTCCACCACTGGCTGGCCCCACCCCTCGCCTTTCCCTTCTAGTCACTCCTCGCCTGGCCTTAGAATGTAAGGGTAACATGGGGAATGGAGAAATGGTTGGGCTGATTCTCCAGCACCTCACTCTTGCTGGAGCTTCTTCCAGCCCTTGTTGGTGCTGGCTGTGCCTCAGTCACTTGAGGAGATGCTTACCTTGCTCTCCAACCCAAGACACAATGCCAGCTTTGCTAACACAAGGGCTGGTAGGGTGGGAATGAGATCTGGGAGGAGGGGAAAGGGAGTCAGTGCTCAGCTGTGGCTTTAAAACTTGCATTGGAGACTTTCACTGCCTGGATGAAACTGCCGGCAATCCTGCTCTGCTGGAGGAGTAAAAAGTTCAGGGCAGTGGGAAGATGCCCACCCTGGGGGTCAGGCTCAGAGAAAGCCTTGCTAAAGATGCTTGCATGTCAACCTCTCTCCCCCCCCACCGTGTGTCTATATCTCTGTGTATGAGTTTGTATATCTCTGTATCTCTCTCTCTCTCTGCCCATCCTGAAGATGATATATGTGATGCTATATTTTATTCTAGCTTTTGCCTATTTTTTCCTTAGCTTCTTTAGGCTTTCTATAAAGGAATGTAATGCTATTTCAGATTCACCACTCTTTAGCCAGTGAGAAGGGGGTTATAGAGATAAAGGGTGATTGTTATAGGTAGCATTCTTTCTTGTGAGAACAGAGAAGAAACTTGCAGCAGGAGTAAGGTGGAGTTTGGAGTCACCAGATTGATGGACTGAGAATTGACTGGAGATTGTGACTCTGGGGGAAAGTTTCAAAGTTTTTTTTTTTTTTAACTGAGTGTAATTCCAGGGTCTAACCAAAGTCAGAATTACACTAAGTCTTTGCCAATTTGTTATGTTCCTAATAGATGGACTTTAAAGAAAGATGGATGCCTTGGGTTTTTATTCAGGGGACATGTTACTGGGAAGGCTGACACTCACTTTCTCCCCCTCCCCCCTCTCTTCTCTCTTCTCTCTCTTTGTTGTGCTTTGGCTAAGCCTGGCCACTTTCTTGAGGAAAATGCTTTCCCTGTTCATGCGCACCCTCCTGGCCCGTCCACAGCCAGCTAGGGGATTGTCAGAAGAGAAGGAAGGGGAGGAGGAGGATTAGCAGGGTCACTCGAAGGAAAGCCTCCACTGTGACTTGTGCTTGTTCCTCAGCCAGCCTGGATTTCCAAAAAGTTGGTTCCGGATGTTTTTTAACAACAGGTTCTCTGCCCTAATGACTGGCTGGGTAGGCATGGCTAGGAGGGACCATGTGACTGGGTGGGAGTGAATGACATTGAGTTGGCTACACCCACCCAGGTTTTGCGGCTCCCAGTGTTTTCTGCAGGAAACAGGTCCAAATGACTCCTTGAGTGTTTAAGGTTGCATATCTTGCTGCCAACAGTGCCATTCACTTGCAGCATTTACTGATTGCTCCCATCCATATCAGCTCATACTAATTAAAAGATTGCACATTGTATAATACAAAGAGACAAGAAGTGGGGGATAGGGTGAACAGAGATAACTCTCCTTGTGAGTCTAGTCAACTCTCTCCTCTTTGAGGCCCATCCCTTTAGTACATCTATAACTTTACAGTTGGGCTAAGTTTGGAAGTAGGTTTATTACTATACTCTTTAAGAAATAGCTCAATTGACTTCCAGTTTGGGCTTCTTCGGCGATGGATCGAAATCATGATCATGCACAGTTTGGATCTGTGCTCACCACTTGAGTGCCCCGAGCCACCCAGATTTGGGGCTGATGCCAACCCATAGAGGTGGTGAAGAAGGGCGAGCCATCAGTGGGGTTGAGGAGAGCCGCATCTCTCCTCCTCAACTGGCCATTATTCCCTTTCCCAAAAGTGGTTGCAACAGTGGTCAAAAATGGCCACCTCAAAGAAGAACCTGACCGGACAAGATTGTGCAGGAGGAAGTTTAAAGGAGAAAATTTGATTGACCAGGTTGAATGGAAAACATCAATTTAAGGTACCTGGAACCTGAATTTTAAAGACTAATACTATTCCTAAAAAAGATTTTAAGCAGCGAAAGAGAAAGGGAAAGGAAACTGAATTGGCTTTTTTTCCTCTCACATTGACAGTTTTAATTGACTTGGAACATTAAGAAGAAGAGATTTGAATAAGAAATTAATACTAATCCACTTTGACATTAATAGGCTATTTCTAGCTGAAAATAAAGTGTCAAAGGGACAAAGATTCTTGGATAATTTAAAATTTTTCTTTAAAAAAAGAAAGAAAGCAGCGGAAGAAAAAGGAAAAAAGAGGGTGGAATCTGGAAAATGGAAGAGAGCACCTGGAACTTAAAAAAATAATAATAATGGAATTTTAAGGCCCTATCACATTGGCCACGGATGCAAAACGTTTGTAAAAAGGACACAGTGGACGAGAAAATGTTCCATCCGTTGTTATCTGCTCTCAAAAGTGCCCCGAATTTGCATAAGCAGAGCGGACAACAACGGAAAGGAATGGACAGGGGGAGGACAAAGCCAAGATGTAAAATGGATGCTCCATGGAAGCCTAGCGGATGGGAGTGGATGGCACATCTGCAGGGCTTCCGGGGGAGCACAGCGAAGCGGACGCACAATGGAAAGAGCGGATGCAGAGCGGATGCTGAGCGGATACAGCAGATGCAGAGTGGAAGCCTAGCGGAAGCCTAGCAGATGCCTAGCGGATGCCTAGCAGATGCAAAGCATTCACTGCGCATGTGGGGATGATGCATTGCGTCAGCCCCGGGGATATAAAGGGAAGCAGCTCACAAGCAGGTCACCATTCAGAAGAAAGACCTGCTGCCAGCCAGAGCTCCTGCCAGCCAGCCAGCCAGCCAACAACCATGGGGAAGAAGAGAAAGCCTCTGCCATCTGCTGCCAGCCCTGGCAAGAAGGACAGGGCCACCATCCCACCCTGGCCCAGACTCTGCTTCTGCTGGGGCTTCTGCTGCTGGGGCTGACTCTTCTGGTGCTGGAGCTTCTGCTGGTGCTGCTCCTGGTGCTGGGGCTTCTGCTGGGGCTTACTCTGCTGGCGTTGCTCCTGGTGCTGGTGCTTTTGCTGGTGCTTACTCTGCTGGTGCTGCTCCTGGTGCTGGGGCTTCTGCTGGGGCTTACTCTGCTGGCGCTGCTCCTGGTCCTGCTGGTGCTCCTGGTGCTCCTGGTGCTCCTGGTGCTCCTGGTGCTGCTGGTGCTGCTGGTGCTCCTGGTCCTGCTGGTGCTCTTGGTCCTGCTGGTCTTGCTGGTCCTGCTGGTCCTGCTGGTCCTGCTAGCGCTGGTGATGCTTACTCTGCTGCTGCTGCTGATCCTAGTCCTGCTGGTCCTGCTGGCGCTGCTGGTGCTTACTCTGCTGGTCCTGTTCCTGGTCCTGCTGGTCCTGCTTTTGCTGCTACTGTTGTTGTTGCTGCTGCTGGTGGTAGTGTGGAGGAGCAGCCCCTACAACCTTGAAGCCCCTCTGATGAGGGCGCAGATGGCCCTGCCAGAGGGAGGAAGAGGCATACGCATGACAGGGAGAGGAGGCAGTACTCCATCGAAGAGGAACATGAGGATGAGGTGCTGGAATGGCTGAGGGAGAACGAGTATCTTTGGCAGAAGGGACACAGGCTCTATCTCTTCCTCCACCAAGAGAAAGCAGGCTGCTTGAAGAGAGAAGGCGAGAGCCTGGGTTACACTTCGGAGGTGCTCCTCGGCTGGTGGAAGCACATGCACACCTGGTAGGGGAAGCTGCACCTCAAGAAATCTGGCCAGGCCACGGTCAAGCTGACGGACCGAGAGACCTACGTAATGGCCAAGTGCAGCTTCTTGGAGGTTGAGATCCACCACCAAGGAGCAGCCCCTCTCACAACCATCTCTATCAGGCAGCCCGCAGAGAGCCAGTCCTCTTCTGGCCAAGAGTCAGCTCCTGTGTCCAGGCAGGTATCTGTGGAGCGTGCCATGATGGAAACCCCCCCGACAGCTGCACTCCCACTTCCTCCCCGTGGTGGAACGTGTGGAGGACCCCTGACACAGTGGGAGCAAGGAGAGGGCACTTACACCAGAGAACAACCCACCCCCACCCCCAGCTCCATCTCCACAGAAAGCAGGCAGAGAGCCAGACTGGAGGGCCAGAGCCACACTGTCCTGCTGGAGATCAGAGACACCATCAGAAGCAGTGTAGATCTCCTCTCTCAGCTGGTACACACTGACGTCCCATCCTCCAACCACAAGCCCTTCCTCACCTACGTCAACCAGACCCTCATGAACATGTCGGAATCACAGTACCAGGTGATAAAGGACAGGATCACCGGTCTTCTTCACAACCCTCCAGACCAAGATGAACCTGCTCCCACCCAGTCCAGGCCTGCTCCTCCACCCCAGGTGATGTCACTGCCCTTCCAAGGCTTTCCACAGGCCCTCACCTACCAAGGCTACGGCTACCAGGAGCTCCAGCAGCACAGGCAGCCCTTCCCAGTCCAGGCACAGGTACATTGGATGCCACCGATGCCACTGATGCCACTGATTCCACCCATGCCACCGATGGCAGCCACGCCACAGATGCCACCCATGCCACAGATGCCACCAACACCACAGATGCCACCCACGCCTCACCTCGCTCAGCTGCAGACCAGACATCCCCACTACACTGCTCCTTCCTCCACCCCACAGCCACGCCCGGCCTCAGAACTTCTGTCATCGGTATTGGGGCTGACACCCCATGTCCTGGAGGAAGGGGCTCTCAACATCACAGGACTGAGCCAGCTCTCTGAGAGCTTCCTCCACACACCATCCCCTGTTGTCCTCTCGGGGCCAGGCACCCCAATGACGTCTCAGACCAGCACTCCAGCAGCAGCCACCTCCACAGCACCTGGACCCTTCACCCCTGAGACTGGGCATGCCTCAGAGTGACCAAGAAGAGTGCTGAGACTGGGTGGCTACCTGTTGACTTTATCTTTGCTTGGGACACTTGGGTCATTTTTCTTTTACAGCTTGTTATTAATAAAATTATCTTTGCTTTACACAATTGCTTCATTTATTTTATTAAATAAAGTCTTGGTGGAAACTTTTAGAAATGGTTTAAGCCTTTGCATGCTTGTGGGATGGATTAAGATAGCTGTGGGATGGGCAGGGATACCTTTGGGATGGGTAATAGCTGTGGGATGAGCAGGGATACTTTTGGAATGGGTAATAGCTGTGGGATGGGCAGGCATACCTTTGGGATGGGTAATAGCTGTGGGATGGGTTAGGATACCTTTGGGATGGGTAATAGCTGTGGGATGGGTTAGGATACCTGTGGGATGGGTAATAGCTATGGGATGGGTAATAGCTGTGGGATAGATAAAGCTCCAGTGCAAGCATCGTGGGACTGTATGGTCCACCCTCCCAGGTGCCACACCAATGGCCCTTCATTATCAATAACAATGTAATCATTGATCCACACATTTCAACATAAACACAACTCTTTATTAAATGCCCTGTTCATTGTAGGCCCACTCAGCATACATGGTCCAATCTCATCCGTGTGATGAGACAGGCTGAAGGAAGCATCATTAAGCATCAAGCCAGTCACATGACTACCAAGCCACACCAAGCCAATCATGTGACCACCAAGCCACACCCACTCAGTTACATGACCACCAAGCTACATCCACAAATTAAGCCATGCCCATAGAACCGGTTGTTAAAGAATTTTAATCCCACCCCTAATTAGAACCCCTCCTAATAGTCACAATAATGTGGATTCCACTAATCCACAGGTGTGAAGATGTGATTTAATCAGAGCCTCTGGGAAAGCAGATAAGGAATGGTTCCAGCACTGCAATCCACATGGCCCCTTCTCTCCTTGCATCTCCCCAAGAGGTAAGAATTTTCCAGGCATCTGGGACACCAGGTAAAGGTTTCCAGGCATCTGGGACACCAGGTAAATCATGTAAAAGTTTATACAAAAGACAATATAAGAAATAAGCTTTCTTACCTAGGATATTTAGTATTCATAGAGAGGAAAATAATTAAATGTGTCAAATCCACCCCCCATTCACTGAAGAATGGCAGATACATGAATCTGACAGAATGATTCATTACAATTGAAGAAGAAAAGGAAGCATTGTTACAAGTTTAAACTTTGAACTTATTGAATGTACAGTAAACAGAATCTGAATATCAATATAATGTAATAAGAGCAAGAAAGAGGACAAGGAAAAGAATAATACATTTCTACAAATAATCAGAAGGAAAATGGATAAAGGTAAAATCTGGCAGTGGCTTACAACTGCAACATTAAAAAAGAAAGAAATGACACAAATCCAGAAATGAGAAAAAGAATCACCAAATAATTCAAAGTGCAGATTGGCAAAAAAGCGGAAGAAACAGTAGATCATATTCAGCTGTGCAAGAAGATTGCAATAACTAATTACAAATAATAATATGATCCAATCAGCAAATAATACACTGAAATATCTATAAAAATTATCATGTCTCAGTAATGAAAAATTGGTGAGTATATATGATTGTAAAAGTAGTAAAAAGTCAGATAAAAATATTAACCTGATCTCTGTGTTAAGATTCCAAGTAATACATCCCCAACAAAGAGAACTCTGAGGCAGGCATGTCTATTTTTTTCTTCTGAATGGCCTCGGCTTTCTTTATATAATTGCTCGTAAAAGGCCTGAATTATAATTTTTTGTCTTCATTTTGGCAGCAGATGTTTCCCTTTTCATCTTGTAATTTGTTGATCAATTTCTTTTCTTTCTGTTTCTTCAATTTGTACGCTAGCCACCTTAACCCTGACATTGTGATGGTTAGGGCTGGCCTCGCATGGATGTGGTCAGATGGTTGGTTGGGGTATGGCTGCTCTCTGGGTTGTCTGTTTAATTTTTATATCCCCACTAGGCACTACAATACTCTCAGTGAGGCACTACCTTAACATGTTTGTGGGACTTGTGTGTTTTAAGAAAGATAAGAGCTATGCCAGAGGTTCAATCATGCTGGACAGGTTTTATCAGAGGACTCAGGCGAACAGTATGGAATTACAGAAATACATACTGGCTAAGTTGTCACCTGAATTAACAAGGATCTTGCTCAATGTTGGAGTTTCTGGATATTTGGGGGGAAATGGGCTACAGAACTCAGGACTATTGGCTGAGCAACCAGAACTAGTGGAAGAAAATGTGTTTACCCATCGTAAATATGCAGTGATTGAAATGTGATGAACCCTAATAATAATAGTTTAAAATGAAGAATTAAAAAAATAAATAAAACAGCGCCGGGCAAAAGAGTTAACGTTTGATAGTTAGTTAATAGAAATTAACTAGGATGCAATGGCATGATCTAATTTGCTGTGGATTTTCAGGTACATTGGCATTGACATGAAATGGGCCAATGGAGGAGGACCTCTGCATGGAGGACCTCTGTAATAGTATTAATTTCAGTGCATTAAGCATTTGGTATCTTCAGACAGCCCTTAAATGATTAAGCTCTATAGAATTACAGTATCTCTTGAATGAATTTTCATATTTGCCCTAAATTGGGCAAATTTAGGGGAAGTTATTGTACCAAAAAATTAAATAGCATCTGCAAAGTCTAAATTAAAATTTAATTATGAATACATTTATTTCTTTCCAAATCCTTGCCCAATAAAATCTGAGGAGGAGGGAATAAAACTGTGGTGCAAATTCATTTATCATGTTAGGGAGTTGTGGTATGATAAAATTGGAAATCCCTAGCATCAGATATAATATTTAGTTCAAGTCCAAATATTAAATTTATAAATTATGCAAATGGTCTCAATTGTTTGAATCAATTGAGAGATTTGTAATATACACTGCTCAAAAAAATAAAGGGAACACTTTAACAACACAATGTAACTCCAAGGCAATCACACTTCTATGAAATCAAACTGTCCACTTAGGTAGCAACACTGATTGACAATCAATTTCACATGCTGTTGTGCAAATGGAATAGACAACAGGTGGGAAGCTTATGCAGGTAGCAAGACATCCCCAATAAAGGAGTGGTTCTGCAGGTGGTGACCACAGACCATTTCTCAGTTCCTATGCTTTCTGGCTGATGGTTTGATCACTTTTGAATGCTGGCGGTGCTTTCACTCTAGTGGTAGCATGAGACGGAGTCTACAACCCACACAAGTGGCTCAAGTAGTGCAGCTCATCCAAGATGGCACATCAATGCAAGCTGTGGCAAGAAGGCTTGCTGTGTCTGTCAGCATAGTGTTCATAGCCTGGAGGCACTACCAGGAGACAGGCCTGTATGAGGGCAACAACCCAGCATCAGAACCATTACCTCCACCTTTGTGCAAGGAGGGAAAGGAGGTATGGGTGGCATTTCTTTCGGGGGCTACACAGCCCTCCATGTGCTCGCGAGAGGTAGTCTGACTGCCATTAGGTACCGAGATGAGATCCTCAGACCCTTTGTGAGACCATATGCTGTGTGGTTGGCCCTGGGTGCCTCCTAATGCACAAAAATGCTCGACCTCATGTGGCTGGAGTGTGTCAGCAGTTCCTGCAAGATGAAGGCATTGATGCTATGGACTGGCCTACCTGTTCCCCAGACCTGAATCAATTGAGCACATCTGGGCTCGCTCCATCCACCAATGCCACGTTGCACCACGGACTGTCCAGGAGTTGGACAGGAGCTTTAGTCCAGGTGTGGGAGGAGATCCCTCAGGAGACTATCCGCCACCTCATCAGGAGTATGCCCAGGCATTGTAGGGAGGTTATACAGGCACGTGGAGGCCACACACACTACTGAGCCTCATTTTGACTTGTTTTAAGGATATTACATCAAAGTTGGATCAGCCTGTAGTGTTTTTTTCCACTATAATTTTGAGTGTAACTCCAAATCCAGACCTCCATGGGTTGCTCAATTTGATTTCCATTGATAATTTTTGTGTGATTTTGTTGTCAGCACATTCAACTATGTAATGAACAAAGTATTTAATATGAATATTTCATTCATTCAGATCTAGGATGTCTTATTGTTGTGTTCCCTTTATTTTTTTTGAGCATATTTATGTAACTTCTTTGTAAGAAACCTATAGATTCTCAACCAGGGTTCTGCTTTGCTATTGTTGTAAAAGTTTTTAAATGAGGATTGTACAGACTAGAAGTAAATTGTATTTTGAAGTTTCCATGTTTTTGCTATTTTTATGCAAATAAAATTATTTCCGGTGTTCTTTCAGGATAAAACAATGGAGAAAGCCTACTGTAGACTATTGCCAGATGCTGGTGCCCATTCTATGTGACTGTATGTATCAAAGGTATCAACAGACATCCAGCGGCACCACACTAGAGATGATCTAAGCATTGTGGGTCACTGTCCCACAAATGAATTTAATTGTCCTTTGTTCACATCATGATCATTTGGCCATTCTCCTGTTATTAGTTATTAACAGTGGTGGTATTCAACTGGTTCAGCACCAGATCGGGCGAACTGGTACCCAGGATTTGGCGTGGGTCATTGAACTGGTAGTAAGTTCTGGCTGGCTATGCCTCCAATCTGGTCGCCTGGTCGCCGCTGGCTCACTTGCTCCACCCACCCGCTGCTCACTTACCACCCTGCCCACCTGATGCTTGCCCCTTAAGGTATTTCTTTTTTTTTTTTTCCTCCCGACAATCAGGTATTCATATGATCAGCTGGCTGGGATTCTCCTTGCTGAGGCCGAGGAAGACAAAAAATGGAGGGAGGGTCTCAGTCACCCCTCTCCATTTTTTTCTTCCTAAGCCTCAGAGGAGCCTTATGGGAGCAAAAACACCCCCCAAAGGCTTCTCTGAGGCCAAGAAGGTCCCAAAACAGAGCTGGTTTGGTTTGCTGTGTGCCCCCTCTAGGGTCTGGTTTTTTCCTCCTGAGCCCCAGAGGATTCTTCTGGGAGCAAAAATGCCCCTCCAGGGGCTCCTCTGAGGCCCAGAAGGCCCAAAAATGGGTGGCTGCAAAAAAAGCCAAACCTACCCAGTCATATAGCCACACCCACCAAGCCATGCCCACCAAGCCACACCCACAGAACTGATAGTAAAATATTTTGAATCCTACCACTGGTTGTGAAGTCATGTCTGACCCATCACAATCTCATGGATAACATTCCTCAAGGACTTCCTGTCCTTTACCATCCCCTGGAGTCCATTTAAATTCACGCTGACTGCATCAGTGACTCCATCTAGCCACCTCATTCTCTGGCATCCCCTTCTTCTTTTGCCCTCAACCTTTCTCAGCATTAGGTTCTTCTCCAGTGAGTCCTTCCTTCTCATTAGATAGCCAAAGTATTTGAGTTTCATCTTCAGCATCTGGCCTTCTAAAGAGCAGTCAGGTTGATCTCCTCTAGGACTGACCAGTTGGATTGCCTTGCAGTCCAAGGGACTTGCAGGAGTCTTCTCCAACACCATAGTTCAAAGGCCTCAATTCTTTGGCACTCAGCCTTCCTTATGGTCCAACTTTCAAAGCCATACATTTCAACTGGGAAAACCATAGCTTTGACTAGATGCACTTTTGTTGGCAGGATTTGCCACAGCTTTTCTCCCCAGGTCTTTTAATTTCTTTGCTTTAGTTCCCATCTGTGGTGATCTTGGAGCCCAGGAAAATAAAATCAGTCACTACCTCCATTTCTTCCCCATCTATTTGCCAGGAATTGAGAGGGCTGGGTGACATGATCTTAGTTTTCTTAATGTTGAGTTTCAAGCCACGTTTTGCACTCTTCTCCTTCACCTTCATCAAGAGGCTCTTTAGTTCCTCTTCACTTTCTGTCATCATCTGCATATCTGAGGTTGTTGATTTTTCTCCCGGCAATCTTAATTCCAATTTGTGATTCACCTAGCCCCGCATTTCTCCTGATGTGCTCTGCATATAGGTTAAATAAAATTGATGAATGTAAGGGATATGATTAATATTGTTGTTTTTATTTGCACCAAAATGTATGATGTTTAGGTGCCACACTGTTTATGTATTGATTTTTAAAAGTAGAATAAATAAAAAATTTGATTAAAAAAATAATTATAAGAAAAATATTGTCTTGAGAAGTTTGTATTTGCTGAACAACCATGTCATTCTGCTCTGAAGTTTATGACACCTGAAACACAGCTTAAAGATATTGGTTTTTCCAAATAAAATTCATGTAAAATAATGTATGATAAGATGATATATTTTTGAAGGCAATTGAAAGATACAATATTGTATACATGTACACATTTATCTAGCTTATTAGAACTTAATTTTGGAATAAACATGAGTGGAATTGTATTAGGTAGTGTTAATAACTGGAAATATTTTCATGCTTAAAGTATAACATAAAAAATGGCATACAGCAAAGCAATTTGAAAATACAAAAATGATATGTCTTAAATTCTGATGCTAGAAGCACGTGCTTCATAGTAATCCCAACTTTAGGGATAGGTGGTGGAGCAGTGATTAAGATGCAGTATTCCAGGCTAATTCTGATGACTGCTAGGAGTTTGAGTCTCACTATCTCAAGGTTAACCCAGCCTTCCAGCCTTCTGAGATCAGTAAAAATGAGGACCCAGATTTTGGGGGACAATATGCTGACTCTGTAAGCCACTGAGAGAATTCTATAAAGCATTATAAAGTGGTATATAAGTCAAAGTGCTATTGTTATTGCTTAGATGTAGAAAAATCTATAATTGAGTAAACATACTATGTATATAGTTATTGGAAAACATTTATTAATGGATGGGCAGGATATATGTGATTATGAAGATTAGGTGTCATAAAGTTGGTATTGATTCTTACCAATGACTGTATAGATTATGAACCAGGATGATTTATCCCCAGTCTGTTTTTTGATGTACATAGAGTGCAGCTTTTACCTATGCTTGTCCTATTAGATTTGGCAGAATATTCTGGTTCCCTTCTATTAAGCAATGCCATCTGAGCATCTTTTATTTGTTTGTATAACATCCAGATTGTTGTGAGTTGGGCACCATGACAAGTGATTTAATTTAATTAATTAAAGCAAGCAATCTAGTTAGCAAATAAACTTATTTTCCATCCAATTACTTGAGTTCTTCAGCTGAAATTGCTGAGGCTTGAAATAGAATCAAAAAGCATTTTCCTGGCCACTTGGATGAATTCAAAAACAAATATTAGTATAAAGGGAAAATACTCAGGAAAAGAGAAATAGTATTACAGTTTTTTATAAATAGAAAACTGGAGATGTCCTACTATTTTTTATCAATCTTTTTGCACTATCTACATACAGTAGATTATGTATGAGAATGTAAAAGATATTCCTTCATGGAAGAATAGGGACATCACAGAATAATTTTCCTTGCTTCTCTTTGCCCCAACTTTTTCATCTATGTTATTATAGATCATAGCATATCCTTATTCCTGTTTGAACTGATTTATGCCAGGTGAAGATCATGCCTTTGGACAGTGTTTAAACTGTCCAGACCTCAGAGTATTAGCAAGTATAATAATAATAATCCAATAAATGAATTTAACAAAAGGAGGTTTGCTGGAATATTTAAATATATTAGACCTGAAATGTGAACGTAAGTTTTAAGTTTTGTGAGATTGCATTTTATGTTACATTATTTTTAATCTTGTTATTTATACTTTCTACAGAATGTTGGAAGAGTTTGAGATTTACTTTCCACAATCGTACAAAAGAATATCATAGCTAAAATAACATATGTTATTTTGTGTGTTTGTGCATTATAATTGGTTCATAAATATAATAATAGTTGTTTTCAGACAGATGGAAACAAACATTCACATAACTATACACATATAGTTTTGTACATCTAAAATAACACTGATTTCATATTAATATCTTTGTGGAAAATTGCTGAGGGAATGTAGAAACTATTTGAAATGAAGATAGAAAAGCAATAATGTGAATGAATATGTTTTTAAATATTCCACTTAAAATTAAGCTCTGCTGTTAGGTATTGTGGAAAGGGAGCATCACAAAGACAGTGGTGTCACTCAAGCAGGAAAAGCACAAAGGGAGTGTCAGGCCAGCCATAAAACAAACTAACATAGGAAAAGGAATCAAATAAAAGGTACTAAAGAATCCCTTGAGACAAAAGCCCAAGTAATTAAGAAAACTAGACAAATAAGAAAAGAAAACCCTTACAAACACAGGACATGCCAAATAAGCAAAACAAACAGACAAAAGACACAAAAAATATATAAATTACAAAAGAGACAGACAGGAGATTGCCATAAAACAAATATAAAAATCATTGTAAAGCTAAAAGAGATAAGAAAAAACTGATAATACAATCAAACCACCCCGCAGAATTTGCCTTCCACACCCCATGGAGTTTGCCCTCTGGCCAGAATAAAGACAAACTCCGACAGGATTTAAAACATTAAATACAAAGATGAACATTCACACACAAAAGGAGAAAAGGAGTATAAAAAAATCAGGGATTTACCATACGAAGGTAGCTAGCCCAGGAACGCAGACTTCTTGCTGTCCCTTACCTTCCTGAAAAATAAAAAGATCCAGCTTTCAAGCAGTTGTCCGTATCCTTCGCTGAAGCTCTCCCAATGGGAAAATCGAATACTCAAAGGAAAGGCATTTTGAAACCTTTCAACAATTGGCGACTACAAAGGTTTTCCAGCCAACCCTGCCACTGGACTGGGCCTGTGGATCCAAACCCACCCAGCATTCTTTGTCCAGGGACAACATCCACAAACCCAGCCCAGAAGGAATAGGGTAGTAAAGGGAGTCATTGGGCTTTTCCACTCAACAGCTGCTTGAAAGCAGGTGAGCACCACTTTAAATTTATAATCTTACTAGGGAGGGGAGTGGAAGCGTGAGTGTACCTGGTGTGTGATTGTTGGTTTTCTCTGTGGAAACAGCAGAACCTCACCTCCTCCATGATTGCCAGCCACACCCCAGCCAGCTGCTAGCTCAAACACGAGCAGTGACTGGCTGGATTTGGAAATGCAAGGGGTGATCATGGAGTGTGAGTCCTTCTGAAGGTCATAAGAAAAACTGAGTGGGCTGCAAAAGGAACTGGTGTTAGGAAATAAATAAAAAGCAGGAAAAAGAATAGGCCCAGTGCATCCCACAAGCAAAGCCCTGTGTATGTAGAAGGGGCCTGTACTGGCAAAATTGGAAATAGTTTGTCTAAAAATCAGAGAAGGTCCTTCCAGATCCCCACCTTTAAGGGAGATCTGAAAATTTACAGCTGAGTGAAGGGAGGGGCCTATACCGGTGCTGCTAGGGGGCAGACAGTCCTCTGCGATCCCTGTTTTTCTGGGGGGTGTCTTCAAACTGACGGCTGAGTTTTCCTAAAAGAAAGGGGCTTGTACTCTGTGTGTAGGGAAACCGGAGTCCTTTCCAGACTTTTGTCTGAAAACTGATGTCTGTAGCCTGGCTAAACCAAAGTAATCCCCACATCAGGTAGGGAATATGGAAAGTTGTAGCTCGAGGGCAATGGAAGAGACTCCCTTTGATAAATTACTTGAGGCTTGGGACAAAAGGCAAGTGCCTGTCCTGACTGGAATGAATAAAAAAGAAACAAAAAGAATTTGCAGAAAGTGGGCTTTATTGCGAGATGACATGGGTAGACAAATTTGGCCTGATAGTGGTACTTTTAAATTATAAAACCCTGAAAGCACTTAGTACGTGCATTAAACCCAGCCAAATACCCTATTGGTACTGCTGGGCTGAGATGGCTAGGACCAAAGACCTGACTGAGGGAAAAGATCAGAACAAACCTGAAACCTATTCCCTGGAAGGAAAGACTGAGGCACAGATTATGGCTCCCCTTTTAAGCAAACCAGTGCCAGGCAGAAATAGGGGACAATTAGAATACGTTTTTACCCATGGTCCCTTCTCTGCCTCTGACTTGGTCATCTGGAAAAAGGATACCCCAGCTTTCAGGGCTGATCCTCAAAGAGTAATTCAAACCCTGAAATCTATCATAGACAGCCATAATCCATCCTGGGGTGACATGACCCAGCTGCTACAAGTCTTTATGAACGAAAGATGAGCTATTAAAACTATTTGAAAAAAAAAACCGAATAGGTAAACTACCAACTATCCCTGGAAAGGAAGCCCAAGCCCGCATCGCATGGCCAGTACATTGCCCTGACTGGGACTATAATGATGCCAATCACTGAGATAAATATACAAGAGCAAAAGATAACTTACTAGAAGCTTTCGAGGAAATTGATAAAAAGCCTCTAAACTGATCCGAATTCAAAAAAAACAACACAAAGAGAAAAGGAAAACCCTGATGCCTTTTGGGTCCGCCTGTCAGAAGCAGCTATTGCATATGACATTCTAGACCTTAGCTGCCTGAAGGACCAAAAGATTTTAGCTTCAGCCTTTGTGGACCAGTCCACCATGGATATCAAAGAACATTTCCACTGCTTCATCTCTAATTGGCCAACCTTAGAAATAGCAGAGTTGCGCAGGATCACTAACTTTGCCTATGATCAAAGAGACAAACTGAAAGAGGAGAAAGATAGAAAGAGGCGGATAGAAAGACAGGAGGACTTAAAAATGTTTGCTGTAATGCAACATGATGCCAGACAAACACCAGGTAAAACCCCTTATAATTCTAGGAAATGTTGGCATTGTGACAAAGCAGGATGGTCGCAAGGCAAATGCCAGCATTGCTATAGTGCTGACAGGAAGGGCATTTCAGCAGGCAATGTAGGCAACACCCTTCCTGCAACCGGTATCACCCACCACCTAGAAACATGAAGCCAGGCAATAATCCAGTCCATTACACTGAACAACAAAGCTTTAATCATCATGCACCACTCAGTGCTCCTTTTCCTCAAATAAATCATAACAATAGACCTCAATGGGAGCAATGAAGATAAAATGACCTGCCCCTTTCCTGACTAAAACATGAGAATGAGAACTCTGAATTTATGGCTACCTTTAATGGGCTGGCTGTCCCCCTAAAAGACGGCCCTGAAGGGGAACCCATTGTCACCATTCTTATAGGAGGAAAAAAATACAATTGCTTAGTTAATACTGGAGCCACCTCCTCATTAATCACTGAACAACCAAATAAAGCTTCAGTGGCTGAAGGGGCTCAGGATAGCATAATGGGAGTGCGGGCGGGGGGGGGGGAATAATCCCTGTCAAATTTACCCACAACGTAACAGTAGAACTAGGACCTTTCACAGTAGACCATGCATTCACTATTTGCCCCCAGTCGCCACTATCCCTATTAGGAAGAGATCTCCTATGTAAAATGGGAGCTACCATAACATGTGGCAAACAGGGGCTGCAATTGGAAATCCCAGGAAAAGGCATGCACAAGACAATCATGCTGATAACCAGCAACATGGGGCTTCATGAAGATTTAAAAAGCCTGCCACCCTCCTTATGGGGCTGGGATGCATCAGAAGTGGGACTTAAAGAAGCAATATCTGTTACTATCCAAGTGAAACATGGACCACCTCCATGCATGCCCCAATACAAAATCCCTGCAGAGGCAATTCTCCCCATAAAGGAATTAATTAAAACATACCTAAAGCAAGGAGTTCTCATTCAATGTATCTCTACCTGCAACACCCCCATTTTTCTTGTGAAGAAATCTATAGAAGACAAAGATGGAAACCTCATCTTTAATTTTTTTGCATGATTTAAGGCTCATAAATGATCATGTGATACCAAGAGCCCCATAGTGCCTAACCCATCAACTATAATCACCGAGGTGCCAGCCTCAGCCACCTATTTTTCTATCATAGATTTGTGCTCTGCATTTTTTAGCATTCCAGTGGACCCAGCATCCCAATATCTATTTGCCTTTATTTGGCAAGACCAACAGTATACCTGGACTCAATTGGCACAAGGCTACACTGAGTCCCCTACCCTATTCTCACAAATATTAAAGGCAGACCTCTCCTCCATTTCCCTAACATTCCATTTCCCTGCCACAGCAGTCCACTGTGATCCAATATGTTGATGATTTACTGCTGGCTCTTCAGACTAAGCTAGCATGTAAAACAGACATCCTATACTTACTTGAAGCCCTGACAGAAAGAGGGCACAAAGCCTCCCCTTCCAAATTTCAATATTTAAAATAAGAAATAACATATCTGGGCTATTATTGCACCAGGAATTAGAAAATTGGCTCCTAACCGGAGAGAAACCATTTTAGCCATGAAACCACCCCAGACAAAATGACAAGTCAGAGCCTTCCTGGGAGTACTGGGCTTTTGCCGCCCATGGATCCCCTCGTTTGGAGAATTAGCCCGACCACTCATTCAACTAACAGGCAAAAACATGCCTGACCCCATTGAATGGTCCAAACCTTTGGATAAAACACTTCAGACCATGAAACAAACCCTGGCATCAGCCCCAGCACTCAAGTTACCGGACTATAGGAAACCTTTTACCTTATTCATCCATGAAAAACTAGGTGTTGCCTCTGGCATTCTAACACAGCCTTTTGGAAACACAAATCGACCAGTCGCTTACTATTCTCTAACCCTAGATCCAGTAGCTCAAGGGACTGTCCCCTGCTTAAGAGCCATGGCGGCTACAGTTGAACTTGTCCCCTGCTTAAGAGCCATGGCAGCTACAGTTGAACTTGTGAAACAATCTAAGGATTTAGTACTAGGACATCCACTATTGCTGAAAGTCCCCCATGAAGTTTTTGTGATTCTCTTAAAGAGCCAGACACAAGCCTTTACTCAGCAGCGTTTGGCTCAATATGAAGCTGAACTTTTTAGCTTTGATCACATTACGTTTGAGAGATGTAATACTCTAAACCCAGCTACCCTGCTCCACATAGAACAGGAGGAAGTTAATTTCCATGATTGCCTCCATTTAGTGCATGACACTGGACTACCCCGCTCTGATTTAACAGATACCTTGCTACAAAACCCCGACATTGAACTTTTCACAGATGGTTCCTCCTATATGCATGAGAACAAAAGAATAACAGGAACAGCTGTAGTCTCCCTACAAGAAATCATCTGGGCTTCCCCCCCTTCCTCCCTCCCACAGCACCCAAGAAGCTGAGCTTATAGCTTTAACTAAAGCTTGCGAAGCTGCAAGGAACCGATCTACTAACATCTATACAGATTCCAAATATGCTTTTGGAGTCTGCCATGCGACAGGAGCTCTATGGAAACAACAGTGTTTTTTAACTTCAGCGGGACAACAGATAGTACACGCACCATTAGTAGCCAAACTTTTAGAAGCCATCCAATTACCACAAGCGCTAGCAGTCATCCATTGTAAAACCCACCAAACAGATGACTCTACAATAACAAAAGGAAACCAATATGCAGATGCAACAGCCAAATGGGTGGCAACCAAACCTCTACCTCACACCATCATGACACCAGCCTTAACAACGAAACCAGAAATACCATACACACAATTTCTAGATAAAGGGGAATCTGAACAATGGGGGAAAAAATTTTCAGCAGTTTTTGAGCAAGGATTTTGGAGAGTCCCAGATGGGAGACCTATAACCCCACGACATCTCCTTAGGCTAATTTGCCAAAGACTACATACAAAGGAATATTGTGGCACACAAACTAAGGTAGATGCCATAAGAAGGGTATGGTATGCACCTGGAACCCATAGTGAGGCTACCACAACAGCCACAACATGCCAAACCTGCCAAGCAAATAATACCACCTCCAGAAAAACAATTCATGAAGGAGGAAGACTCTGGGCACAGAAACCATTTGAAAAGATCCAAATGGATTATATACAACTACCTAAGGCAAATGGGTATCAATATACTCTTGTCTGCAAGGACCAACTAACCCACTGGGTAGAGGCCTTCCCATGCTGCCATGCTACTGCCCTGGAAACAGCCAGACACCTCCTCAAGGACATTGTGCCTAGGTTCGGGGTCCCCATCATTCTGGACATGGATAGGGGAAAACACTTCATAGTACAAGTCCTCACACATATATTCCAGGCTCTGGGCATTACCAAAACCTCCATGTGCCCTAATCTCTGACACCATCAGGAGCTGTGGAGGGAGCAAACAAAGAGGTGAAGACTTTACTGAGCAAACTCTGTCAGGAGACCCACCTCTCCTGGCCACAAGTGCTCCCAATTGCTCTCTTTTATATCAGAACTAGACCAAGACAGGACATAGGTATTTCCCCTTTTGAGATCCTTTTTGGTCGCGCCCCCCCACCCCCGATACCCTACAAGGCCTTGATCCTTATTCCCTCTGCCTACATAGGAGGGATATGGTTCTCTCTTCTTATCTTGCAGCCCTGCAAAAGAGGCTACAAACCCTCTGGACCCAGAGTGCGCTGATACAGACCTTACCCCTGGAAGAAGCCCTGCACCCATAGGAGCTGGGAGATTGGGTGTGGATCAAGTTCTTCACCAGAACCTCACCTCTACAACCCAGGTGGAAAGGATCCTACCAAATCTTACTAATTACACACACCACCATAAAGGTTGCAGAACGAGACTCTTGGATACATCGGACACATGCAAAGCCAGTAGTCATAGATCATAGCCAAACTCCACACAATCAATCCCACCCATCAAACTCAAGAAAAATCTGGACATAGATCAATGGACACTTGCAGCATTCTTCAACTCCATTGAACCACACAACCATGAGGAACCAAGTGCAAATGCTGAATTACACAAAACTGGACTCCCAGATGCTGAGCTATAAAACTCTATTTTTTTTCCTCTTACCTTCTCCATTTTTTCTTTTTCCCTTTTTTCTTCGTATTTTTTTTAACAAAGAAGAGACTTTAGTCATACCTTTTAATAATTTTTGATACTTGACCTATACCTTTTTTTACATTGTTACATTGTACAAAAAAAAGGGGGGGGGAGAGGGAAGAAAAGAAATCTAGCAGTGGGAAACATGAAATTCAATATATACTATTTATTATTATCTGTAACAATTGTAACACTTGTAACACAAGCAACTGCATTCCTGGAACCAAAGCTTATCTCAGAGAAAGGAAACGCATGGGAATATTTAGCAAAAGAAATACTCAACACCACTAACTTTTGCTCAGCAGGAGGGAAATCAGTCAAGGACATCTTAACCACATGCCTAATGGGAGTGGCAACTGGGCCACATAACATCATTAACTACACCACATTTAGAAACCTTCCTGACTCTTACGAAAGCATTTTTAGCTGGGACCACTCTACAAAAATCAAGGACCCCACCATGTACACCCTAAACATTGCTGCAGTAACCACCTCTGAGAGATGCTTTAATGTCACTGGGTGCAGCACACCTAGGGTCACAGAATGCACTAGTCTAAGCAACACAGAACTAAAATGCAACTACACAGAGACCATATAATTTTCATATAGTTACCTGAAGCTCCCACCAGGGTGGTTTTTCCTTTGTGGCTTAAAAGCCTGCTCATACCTTCCTGCAAATGCCACCAATGGCCTCTGCACCTTGGGAAGGTTAACTATGCATATGCATCCTTACAGAGATAACACAGGAGAGCCTTCCAAACTCTAGACTCAGACTGTGACTCCAAAGTCTCCCTTCTCACCAAAGCAGAATATGTCTCATTGGCAAAATCCCTAGTGGAGTACCTGGATTGGCAGTGTGAAATTCTAGAAATTTGAATAGCCTAGCATGTACCCTAGCAAAAGGCTTGAATTCAACCTCCCATGCCCTGGATGCCCTTAACAGAGAACTGAGGGAGGTCAGAGAAGCCACCCTGGAGAATAGGGCAGCAATAGACTTCCTCCTCTTGAAGCATAATTATGACTGTGAAACATTCCACAGGATGTGTTGCTTCAATCTAGACAAAACCTCAGAACTCATAGGGAAGGACATCCACCACCTGAAAGAGCTAGCTCAGAATATTGGTCATGAGCAATCATTCCTGGACTTTTCATGGCTCTTCTCGTGGATGCCAGATTTCTATCGGCTCAAAATCCTTACAACAACCATAGTCACCATTTGTGTCTTTGGAGTCCTCATGTGTAGCCGCTAACAATGCATACCACCCTGCCTTAGCTGCCTAAAGGCCTGTATTCCCTCTCAGAAGAGAAAATTAAAGGGGAGAAAGGTTGCCATGATGATGATCCAGATTGATCATGAATACCAAGTATACCTAGACATTCAATCAGAGACCACCCTCTAAAAATAATAATAATGAAGGATTGTGGAAAGCGAACTTCACGAAGACAATGGTGTTACTCAAGCAGGAAAAGCACAAAGGGAGTGTCAGGCCAGCCATAAAACAAACTTACATAGGAAAAGGAATCAAATAAAAGGTACTAAAGAATCCCTTTAGACAAAAGCCCAAGTAATTAAGAAAACTAGACAAATAAGAAAAGAAAACCCTTACAAACACAGGACATGCCAAATAAGCAAAACAAACAGACAAAAGACACAAAAAATATATAAATTACAAAAGACACAGACAGGAGATTGCCACAAAACAAATATAAAAACCATTGTAAAGCTAAAAGAGATTAGGAAAAACTGATAATACAATCAAACCACCCCGCAGAGTTTGCCTTCCACACCCCATGGAGTTTGCCCTCTGGCCAGAATAAAGACAAACTCTGACAGGATTTAAAACATTAAATACAAAGACGAACATTCACACACAAAAGGAGAAAAGGGTATAAAAAAACCAGGACTTACCATATGAAGGTAGCTAGCCCAGGAACACAGACTTCTTGCTGTCCCTCACCTTCCTGAAAAATAAAAAGATCCAGCTTTCAAGCAGTTGTCCGTATCCTTGCGCTGGATCTCTCCCAGTGGGAAAATCGAACCCTCAAAGGAAAGGCATTTTGAAACCAGTATTAAAAAATAGAATCATTTCAATAAAAGTAATGAAATATATTTAGGAGAAATATACTTAGAAATATTTTATGACAGTAGGCTTATAAAAGACATTTAGATACTTATTAATGTAGGAAATATGAATCCATAGTTAAGCCTAGTAGATGAACCTCAAATTATTAAGGTGATAGCAAGCTAAAAATTTAAACCTGGTAGACAGAAGAACTCAATTTTGCATAGTCCTTGATGTATAATTAAGTAGACACAGTCATAGATTTTCTTTTGAAGATTTTCAGATGGGTTCTTCTTTTGCTGTATTTCTGGGCTATTTGAACATCACACTTAGACAGTTTACCGCATATTGGAAATGTCAAATACTTTATTTATTTTAAAGCAGAACCAAATGAACTGTTAAGGAAGATGAATGCTTACCAGACCAGGTCATTGCAATGTGCCTGATCAAGGATAAATGCTGTCTCCAAAAGCATATTATTTTCCTTTTGATTCAATATAGTAGCTCTAGGGTTAGGAGGTTAATTATATTGCTTTTCCAGTATCTATTGCTCTAGGTCTTAAGATAAGATGGTTTCTTTTTCTAGAAGTCAAGATGATGAATTACCTTGTCCCATTCATAGATTCAATGTTATTATCAGCTGATGGCAGTTTTTCAAATGTATATACATAATAAATAATTTATTTATTTCATTTATCATTTATTTCTATAATTCAATGGGATTTTTGTGAAAATACTTTTGAAATGCTAGAGAATCTATTAACATATGTAGCATAAATGTAGGTTATTTACACACTTTATTTACACATTTTGTTAGCATTTATATGAGCAAGTAATAAAGAAAATATTTACCTGTGCTTAATTATCAATAAGTGCAATGCTCTTTTGATGGTCCAAATATACTAAACTGAAATGACTTCACCTTACATAATAAAGCATTCAGTAAATTAAAGGTTTAAACTTTAAAAGCTGTTAACAACTATTTTTATAAATATGTAATATATTTTCTTAATATGTTATCAATAAATGTATTAAAACATAAACAAATTATTGGACAGAATATAAAAAGAGCTAAACCTTAAACCTCAGAAATAAGTATCTCTGAATTGACTTCTATGAGTACTTCTATATCAGTGTTTCTCAACATTGACCAATTGAAGACGTGTGGAGCTCAACTCAATTTTATAAGCATTTTACTTAAATCTTTTAAAAATGAAAATTAGTGTAGTAGTGCTTAATACATGAGCAGATACTGTAAATTCAATTCCTCCTTTGGAAAGTAGTTACAAGGTGCTATTGTATGATGCTCTAGACCATTTAAACCTTCAAAGACGAAGACTAGGAAGAATGGATTTATGACATAGAGATTTTCATGGAAATATTTGGATAAAAGGAAGTTCTGGAAATTCAAAGAACCTTCATAGATGATGACAATTCAATTTCTATCCCATTTTGAAGTTCAGGAAGGTAAAAATCCAAAAGCAAAGGCTTGTTGATATCAAGAAATTGAGAAGGGGGTTTGATATCTATCTATCTATCTATCTATCTATCTATCTATCTATCTATCTAT
>BLBF01000019.1:22493798-22541734 GCA_015471245.1 Laticauda colubrina
TATCTATCTATCTATCTATCTATCTATCTATCTATCTATCTATCTATCTATCTATCTAATCTGTCTATTTATCTATCTATCTCCATCCAGTGTATGTACATATGTACATACATGCATACATGCATACATACTACTCAGTCTGCTTAAATAATGGGATTTTATCTATGCCTCTGTCTTGACTTCAGTCTTTACTCTTGGTGACTGTCTGGACTAGTCCCTGCAGTTTTCTTAGTAAGTTTTTTTTCTAAGTCTTTTACCAATGCCTTATTCCTGGGGTTGTGAGAGAATGATTGGTGCAAGCAGACTTCATGATTAAGTTTCTACCTTGTTGCCTACAACCATTACACCAAACTGGCTCTCTTATATAGGATAGAATTGAAAAATGAAGTTGTGCTGATTTTTCTTCTAATGTTTCTACCCCACCATATTAATATGTTTAAGCAAACAATAATTGTTTTGGAAAGCCTGAATTTGGATCAGATAATATACAAGATACATGAGTAGATCACCTTGATAGGAGCAGAAAAATAGCATCCAGCAAATTAACGGCTGCAAAACCAGAGAAAAATCTTTATCTGAAAAAGTAGGACATACCTGAGAAAGACAAAGATAGTGCCTATCATTTTAGAGATACAAATGAAGTGGAAACTAGTCAAGAATGGAAGAAATGGCCAAAGTGGGGAAAAAGAAGACAGAGCTAAGCCTCAAGGGAGAAAAATGATGCATTCTAGGAAAGGGAAGGTGATATTTTTACAGCTAGACCCATTAAAGGTGATATGGATCTGAATTTATCTGGATGGTAGAACAATTGTATCAATGTTTAGGACCAAATATTTATTGATCTTGTTGTGAGCTGTGAAGGACAGATCACAGTACCAAATGGAAAGCAAATACATTTGTAAGGAATGGGAGAAACTTGATGAAATGAAATCTAATGATGAAGAGATTACCTTGTATGCTAAGGATACATTATATTCTCAAGATTGGGACTCCAATCTTACAAAGTGTTAATTATATGATAAAAAAGATATAGCACTGAATTTGTTGAATTTTCTTTTTTTGTAACAAGAAAATGGAAGTCTGTTGTTGGAACAAACCTTGTTTGAATGTGGACTTTTTAGAGTGGATTCTCCAGAGAGCTGTGAATTCTCTGATAAGAGAAAACCAGCTGCCCTTGTAACCCCAACAAATACAGAAGAAAAAATTGCACCAAATCTTGGGAAATGGCATAGAAAACTAGAAAATCAAACCACAGAGCATATCAAGATAAAAAGGGAAGAATTGCCCATAATTGCAAATATGCTGTCAATTCTGTCCTGTCTATTTACAGTGAATGTACTCAGTAATCACAAAGAAAAATTATTGAAAGGATGGAAAATATACAAATGCAACACAAGAGAAATATTTAGTGGGTGGAAAAAATCCAAATTGACCTCTATTCCCTTCCCTTTGAGTCAAATGAATGAAACAGCACTTTTCTTTTTTTCTTTTAATTTCAAAAATAAATTTTATTAAAGATTAAAAAACATATTGTCATGACTCCAAAGTGGTTTTTGTGGAGCTGTGACAGCAAAGTCTGTAATACTACTATACTGCAGTCCTAAGTCTCCTGTGGAATCAGCGTGCCTGGACTGATCCCTTCCATGGCCGAGAGACCTAGCTAGCGCTTTCCCCCATAGCGCAGGATAGCAATTGCAGGTGGATGCAGGTTGATGATGTCAGAAGCATACAGATGACTGCGGCAGAACATGGCTTGCTAAAAAAAGCAATATGGACCATAGAGGAATCGACGGATGTTATGGGGAATGGGTGGTACTGGTGGTGGTATTACTTATGGTCATTGTGTTAGCTGAATATGAGTGATATTTGATGTATATTTGATGGTGTATGATTTATAAATGAATTAATGATTATTCTGGCTGGTGGTAAACCATTAGCAGCCGGATGATGGCTGCATCAATTAAGTAATTGGATAATGTAGTAAATGTATAAATACAACTCTGGCTGCAGATGAAGCCAGAGCTGACTTTAAACTATTATGCTTCATTGTTACTTGATGTTTTGGCATGGAAAATAAAAAGCTCAATGTTTGTCCAGCATGCATGGTCTTTTCATCGCACTAAATCCAGAAGAACAGCTGAGAGAAAAGTCAGCTCTCACATCCCCATTCATTTCCTCCTTATCTTCTGTCCTTATTGGAGCCAAGAAGCAATGGCTGAAGGTACCGATGTGGATGTGGATGTGTCACTTGAGTGTGGAATGGAGGAGAAGGAGGACCAGCCAATGGACAAAGGTGTGCATGACTCTTCAGCAGGTACCCTAAGCGGTGATATGCCATCTGCTGGCAAACAGGGGGACACTAAAGTCGAGACTGATGAGGAATTGCAAACAGTTGTGAGACCCAAAACACGGAAGGAGAGGAAGAGTGGATTGGACTTCCATGAGGATTTCGGGGGAAAGGGTGTCAGAGGGAAGCCACTGGTTTTGTTCCTGTCAATGCTGGAACATTTGATAAATGGAGGGAAAGGAGGATCACTGATGAAGATGAATGGAGCACCTCCACCTCCAGTCTGGGGGCTGGTACCCTGAAGCTTCTCCATATGAAGTATGGGGAATTAAGTATAAGGAACTATACCCCCAAAAGCATGTGGACAGCACAAGGAGGGGGGTTAAACAGAGGACACTTCCTTTTTCAGCTCTCTTCCCCAAAAAGGCAGAGAATATAGCAGCAGATGAGCAGGGAGTGAACTGGCAACAGGGTTTGATTCTTAATTAGCTGATGTGGTGGGTATGTCAGAGCCCCGGATGAGAGGAGCCAAGCCACTGACTTCCAATGTGAGACAGGGAGAGTCGTCCCCACCAACATAGACAGCATGAGGTATCTGGGGGCCCCCAAGGAATTCCCAGACAATGGCCTCAATGTATGGTATGGGGACCTTCACCATTGCAAACATCTTTTGACGGAAACCCTGACTTAGTAGCACTCTTCCTCAGTCAAGTGGTTAACCATTTGGAGCTGTACGCCACCTACTACCCTTCTCAATGGTCCATTGTGGTGGCCATCACAGGGGTCTTGACTGGAGATGCAGCTGACTGGGTGGCAGAACTGCATAGTGTACATGCTAGAGAGTTAGTAGATGTCAGCTTATTCGTAGACTCTCTTCATGGCTAATTTGAAGATAGGTCCAGAGTACATCAAACTGAAGAAGCCCTGATGGAGCTAAAAGAGCGGCTGAGTATAAGAGAATTCTGGAGGTTGGTTGGGAAATTACATTCCTGGCCTGAATGGCTATTAATCCGGGAATTCAGAGCTGTATTGGATCATGGGTTATGACAGGCATGTTTATATCGAGGTGTTCCTCAGAGCCCAACAGACTAGTACAAGACAGTGGTTGAATTAGATGTGGGATTGAAAGAATTTAGGTCTAAACTGGAGACTCCCTGAAAATATAATACGAGAGGCCCCAATGTAGTAGCAGGAAAGAATGGTCCGGGAGGTAGTACAACTAACACCAGGGGTAGGTCAGCCATAAGGTGTTTCCATTGTAATATATTAGGCCATAGGGCATTAGAATTTCCATCACTCAATAAGGAGACTATGAGACAGACAGCGAAGGCTCCTGCTGGGGCTGTAGCACAGACCAGGTATATGGGGAAGGGGGCTGTTGGCAGGGAATGGTTGCAAGGTCTAATGCAGAAAGCAATGATGGAAGCTCCATCGATTAGAGAGAAGAAACAATACAATGATCAACCACAACCTTGAGTGGTTTCGGATCTATATGACAGTGGTGAAGACAGCCAGGAGGACACCATGATAAGCGCTCCCGTTCGACCCTTTGTGATACCCGTAGTATTGGGAAATGTGGACATGGATATAAGGGCCAGATATGGGGCATTAATCAATACGGACTGCACTCAGTGTGTAATCAGTCAGAAGGTAGTTGATGAATTAAAGTTAAATGTAGCCCCTGATTGATGACAACTCATCTGTGGACACCGATCAAGTGATAAGATTGAAAGACATAAAATGAGACACATTGCAGGAGGCTACCAAACAAGATGAATGACTTGCCAAGAATGCAACTGTTTGTTTATATAAGCATGGAAGGGGGATAAGTTGTATGTGCCAGCCCAGTGTACAGAAGATATCCTAGAAAAATGTCATGATGTGAAACAAGCTGGACATTTTGGTTTTTTGAAAACTGTATTTGGTGAGATGTCAGTTTTGGTGGCCTAAAATGAGGTCAGATATCAAACAATATGTACAGTGAGGCTTCCGGTTTTAAGCACCCTGAGCTGGCTGGTTTCGGGGCTAAGCCACCCCGTAGAAGTGGTGAAGAGGGGGGAGACTGCCTGCAGGGTTGAAGAGAGCTGCATCTGCAAAGGAGAGAGAGAAGGGGAAGGATTAGTTTTTTTCTTCCCTTCCTTATACTAACAGCTAAGAGACTTAAGCAAGAAATTGGAAAAAAAATCAATTTTGACATTAATAGGCATTTAAGCTGGAAATAAAAGTCAAAGGTTTTTGACTTTGAAATAAAGATTTCTGGACATTTACAAGTTTTTAAAAGCTGGAAAGGAGAAAAAAACGAATATAAGGGCAGGATCTAGAAAAATGGAGGAGACTGCCTGGAATTAAGGAATGGAACTGTAATTAAAAGTGAAATTTTGATAAGATTCTTCAAAGATACATTTTAATGGAAACTTGGTAACAAAATAATAGAACCCCAGAAAGATAAAGTGGAAAAAAAAAAGCAAGTAGTAACAGCCTTGGATTATTGGATTATTTGGTAATTTTTGGTTTTTGCAACTAGACTGACTAAAATTAACTGGGTGGTTGTTTAAAAGTTTTTAAAATGATATCACTCTTAGATGAACTGAAAACAGAACTTAAAAAATGGAAAGAAGATGCACAAGAAGGGAGAAGTTCTTTTGGCTTCATGTTTCAATTTTTAGAAATGGAGATCTGGAACTATGAGAAGCAACAAGAAACGCTTGCAGAACAAGAAGACTGGGACAAAGAAGAAGCCATCTTTAATGATCAAATAATTTTAAGGGGGGGGAAGGGGGGAAAGAGAGTGAAAGGTTTAAGACAAGAAAAAACAACCAAAAAGAAGAAGGACAATTTGAAAGATAAGTATAATATTAGAAAGCAAAAGGAGAGGGGATTACAGATGAGAGAGTTAGAAGTAGAGAGATGAGGGGTCAAAAAGGGGAGGGAGAAGAAGAGGGGAAAGAAAGCAAGGAAAAGAAGTTGTAAAAGACAGAAACAAGAAATGGACATACGGGGAAAAGATATAAGGATTGTAATCATAAGCTTGATTAGAGATAATGGGTGAAAATTTAATTATAAAAGGGATTCTGTATGGTACATAAAGATAGCATTGTTATATTACAATAGAAATAATTTTAGAAAATATGATGATGAATAAAATATTTATTGTAATGTAGTGGGATGTTTGTTAATAAATAAATGAATAAAAATGATTGAGAGAATTAAAAGGAAACATTTTTAATTATTAGTAATGATTTATAAAAATATAAGTAAGTAAGAAATATGGGAAAAAAAGACTTAATCATGGAAAGTTTATAAGTGTTCCTAAGGAAGTATGATATTCAATTGAAAAGAAATGTTAAAGATGTTAAGATTTTAATGCATATTAATGATAGAATTGAATTGGAATGGAATGTATGCTTATTTACATATGTATATAATTTTTTCTTTTTAAGAATATAGTGTCTATTTTAAGAATGTGCCAAGCAGAATCCAATTGGAAATTATGTATTATATTGAATGCTATAATCTCAAAGCTATACATCGAAGCTTAAATAAGAGTTTGAATGGACAAAATTAAACATCGAAAAGATAATATCAAATTGTAACAGGAGAGACAAAAGTATAAATATAATGATTTGAATTGAGATGAGATAATTAAAACAAAATTGAGAAAATTAAAAGCGGGGAAAAACTATCTAGAAAATATAAAATGGTAATAAGATATGGAATAGAACATAAAAATGAGCATGAAATTGAGTTTTGTGTCTGTATGAAGAAGAGATAACCTGGGACCATGCTATTTTCAAAAAAGATGTTTTATTTGTATTTTGTTTTTTGTGAAAACCCAAATAAAATTTTCAAAAAAAAAAAAACATGTACAGCAACGTCATACTTGTGCCACCTCTAAATCACAAGTTGGGAAACCATTGGGATTATTGCAAACTGTATCAGACTCTCAGTATCCATGGCAGGATATTGCCATGGATTTCTTTGTTGAATTGCCAAATAGAAAAGGGTACACAGTGATATGGACTGTGGTTGACTTGTTTTCTAAATAACTACATTTTATTCCTTGTAAAGATCTTCCCTTAGCAAGGAGATGAGCAAGTATGTTCATCAAACATATATATCAAATTGATGGGATACCTAGAAGGGTGATATTGGACAGAGGGGTACAGTTTACTGCCTGATTTTGGAGAGGGTTCCTTAAGCTGTTGAGTTCTTCTCACGGGCTCAGCTTGGTGTACCAGCCGAGTATCAATGGGGCCACAGAAAGAACTAAAGCCGTGGTAGAAAGATATATAAGATCATACATATCGTATCATTGAGAGTGGGCTGACCTACTCCCCTTTGCTGAAATAGCCTATAATAATGCGGCGCACAAAAGTACAGAATATAGCCCATTCTACATAGTCAGCGGTATTGATTTTGTACCAATGCCAGATTTAAAGTGTAAAGATGACGACCCTGTCAGTATTTAGGCATGGGCACAAAAGATACAGACATGTTGGCAGGATGTATGGAAAGCATTAGAACAGACATCAAATAGGTACAAAACCCAAGCAAATAAAAAAAGACAGGACCATAGGCCATTCCAAGTAGGGGATAAGATATATCTCTCTACTACATATATAAAATTGAAATTAAACAGCAGAAAATTAGGGCCTAAATATATGGGACCCTTCCCAATAATGAAAATCATTAACCCAGTCACAGTCAAACTGAAATTACCATCATTGTTGGGGCATATCCATCCAGTTTTCCATATAAGACTACTGAAGCCTGTTGACTCCAAGAGTGATTCACAAAGCATGAGTCCTACACTGTTGACAAAGACAGACCAATTCGAGATAGATAAAATACTCGATTCCCGCATACGGAGGAATAATATCCAGTACCTAGTACATTGGAAAGGATACCCAGAATCAGAGGTGTTGCGTTGTTGCGAAGTTCTTCCTCTGGTCCGCATTCCTGGCGGGAGCGTGGACCATTCTGATTGGTTGATGCCGTTTGATAGCCGGCTATATAAAGTGCTGTCAAACGGCATCAGCTGTTGCTGCTAGTGACTGCTCGTTAGCCCAGCAGTCGCGGCAACCCCTTTGTTTTCTCAATAAAGGTTCCTGCCTGTTGTTCTGTGTCCACCTCAGTCATTATCTGCCGCTCTACTACACTGGCGACGAGGGTGGGATACAAATAACAGGTGACTGGACAACACAGCTGAGCGCAGTCACTGTTAAAGAGCCGGAGTCACTAAGCAAAGAGCTGAAGCCATTATGAGCTGACTGTCACAAGCCGCTGACGCCATTTCGCAATCGCGAAATTCAACTTCCTAGGCGAATAGATTGTCATTGCTGAGAAGAGACATCTTCAACCCCTGTGTTCCCGCCATTTAGACCAGAGGCAGAGACTTGGGAATCCTATAGGAACTGCTTTGACTGCTTCCTGGATGTTATAGACCTCACTGAAGCTTCAGCCCATAGAAAAAAGTCCTATTTCTTAAGCTTTTGTGGGGCTGCAGTGTTTGACACTGCCACAGCATTGGTAGCCCCACGACCTGTCAGAGAAGTCCCTTGGGGGGAGCTTCAAGAGATCCTCTCTAATCACTATTCACCCAAGCCCTCACAGATTGCTAGGAGACATGCCTTTAGGAGGCGAGTTCAGGGTGAGGGAGAGACTATCAGTGAATACATGGCTGCTCTGAGGTCTGCTGCCTTACATTGTGGATTCAGGGATTATCTAGAGGATATGCTCCTAGACCAAATAGTGTGTGGGATTAAAGACTTAAGGCTGCAAAGGCAGCTATTAGCCAAAAGGGACCTAACCCTAGCAATAGCCATTGAAGAGTCTCAAGCTGCTGAGCTTTCTGCTCAATCTGCAGCTGAAATCCAGGGAAACACAATCAAACAGAATAGCTCAACTGTCCATTTTGATGAGGTTTCTCCTGATGAAGACTCTGAGGATTCAGCTGTTGTAAATCGTCTTAGACAACAGAGACCCCTTCCAGAAGACTCAAAGTCAAAAGCTAGTTTTTCTCCCCGGCAGCAACCCATTTGTTTAAGCTGTGGAGGAAATCACTTAAGAGCATCCTGTAGGTTCAGGAATGCCATCTGTTTAAGTTGCCAGAGGAAGGGTCACTTAGCAAGGGTCTGCCAAGCTGGGAAAACCTTTACTCAGAGACCTCAGCCAAACCCCATCTTTCAAAGGTAAGTGGAAGACTGCTATACCTGTTACCACTTCAACCAGTCCAACAACAGCTCTAACAAAATCAGTATTTTTGTCTCCATAGAAGGTAAAACTTGCAAGATGGAGGTGGATACAGGATCTGCTCTATCCATTATTTCATGGAACACCCTCAAGAAGCTGCTACCCGGATTTCCAAAGAAGAAGCTCCTTGGCTGCCACCTGACTTTGCGAGATTACCAAGGCAAGAATATTCCTGTCCTCGGGAAAGTCAAGTTCCTCGTTCAATTCAAAACTTTTAAAGACACTTGCCTCTTGTTATAGTGGATGGTGCTCTCCCCAGTTTACTGGGTTTAGATTGGTTCCCTGCCCTTGGCCTAAATATAACAGGCATCCACTTTGTGTTAAATGCTGAAGTGGATTCCCTATTCAAAGACTATGCTGATGTATTCAGCGAAGATTTGGGATGTTACTCAGGCACCCCCATATCATTTAGTGTAGACCCTCAAGCAACTCCTGTACGCTTGAAACCTCGTAGAGTGCCTTTTGCAATCCGTCCTAAGTTAGAAAAGGAACTTGACAAACTAATCAAACAAGGAGTCTTAGAACCTGTAGATTTTGCTAAATGGGAGACCCCCATAGTAACTCCTCTTAAAAAATATGGTAGCATTAGGATATGTGCTGATTACAAAATTTCCCTGAATAGACACCTCCAAATCAGTGCTTACCCAGTTCCCATCATTCAGCACCTTTTACATTCTTTTGAACCTGGGTCTATTTTTGCAAAGCTGGATATGTCCCAGGCATACCAGCAATTCCCTGTAGATGACCACACAGCAGAATTGTAGACAATAGTAACTCACAGGGGAGCTTATAGGTGCAGACGCCTTCAGTTTGGCATGAGTGTAGCCCCTGGGATATTTCAGTCCCTGATGGAGAGGCTACTTCAAGATCTCCCAGGGGTAGTCCCCTATTTCGATGATATCTTAATTTCAGCCACAGACAAACCTCAGTTGTTACAAAGAGTAAGGTCAGTTCTAGATCGATTCAGGCAAAACAGCCTCAAACTTAAGAAAGACAAATGAACCATTGCCACTAAGCAAGTTGATTTTCTGGGCTATAGAATTGATGCCTCTGGCATACACCTTATAGAATCTAAAGTCAGGGCCATCCACGAGTCACCTACTCTTCCAACAAAACTGAGCTCCAAGCCTTCTTAGGACTTCTCAATTTCTATGCTGCATTCCTCCCTCACAAAGCTTCAATCGCAGAGCCTTTACATAGACTTTTGGACAAAAGGTCCCCCTAGCGTTGGGGACCTAGGGAAGCCCATGCCTTCCACTCTGTCAAATCCTTAATCACCTCTAAAGCAGTTTTAATTCAGTTCAACCAGCATCTTCCATTAGTTCTTGCTGCAGACGCTTCCCCTTTTGGTATAGGGGCTGTTCTTAGTCACAGACTGCCAAATGGCTCTGAGGCATCCATTGCCTTCTTCTCCAGAACTTTTTCTTCAGCTGAGCGCAACTACAGCCAGATAGACAAAGAGGCTTTGGCTGCAGTTGCCTCTGTAAAGAAATTTCATGAATTCCTCTTTGGCCATCATTTTGAACTAATCACAGATCACAAGACTCTGCTAGGCCTTTTGTCTGCTGATAAACAAACACCTCAGATTCTATCCCCAAGGATGACCAGATGGACTCTGTTTTTGGCTGCTTATTCATACAAACTGATCCATAGACCCAGAAGAAACCTCGCACACGCTGATGCTCTCAGCTGCTGCCCATTGCTGGTTCCAGTTGAAGACCCTGCACCAATCCATGCTGTTTTCAAATTCAGCGAACTCAATCTACCCATTACAGCCTTTGACATTGCTTACCACTCAAGGGACAAGGTAATTGCCCAAGTCCTTGACTGGGTGGGAAGGGGTGGCCAGATGTCCCTTATTCCCCTGAGTTCCTGCCCTTCAAGGCACGCCAGCTGGAACTGTGATTCCTTCAGGGTTGTTTGTTGTGGGGAACAAGGGTGGTCATTCCTTCCTCATTGCAAGCATCGTTAGAATGAAGGCCCTGGCCCGTAGTTATGTCTGGTGGCCTGGCATGGATGCCCGGATCTCCAGCTGGGATAGCATTTGTCAGCCTTGTCAGACAACCAGATCTGCCCCACCAACTGCATCCCCTGGGAAGTGGGAGGACGCTGGAGCCCCTTGGTCGAGGCTGCACATTGACCTGGCTGGTCCAATGCAGGGACATACATTTCTAGTAGTAGTAGACTCCTCCTCAAAATGGTTTGATGTGGCCTTGCTGCCCACAACAACCAACCTTGCAGTTACCAAGGCCCTAACCAGGCTATTTGTGACACATGGCATCCCTGACACAGTAGTGTCAGATAATGGGCCCCAATTTGCCTCTTGCGAATTTGAATATTTAGCCAACCTGGGGGTCAGGCATGCCCTCACAGCTCCTTTTCACCCTGCTAGCAACGGAATGGCTGAAAGGGCAGTTAGGTCAGTGAAAGAAGCCCTTGGGAGATTTGGCCAAAGTGACTGGCACTCTAAATTGTCCAGATTTTTGCTATACCAGCATACAACCCCAATAAGTCCCCAGCTGAACTCCTTATGGGTAGGCGCTTGAGGACTCCCCTGGACAGGCTGCACCACCATTATGCCCCAATGACTCCTCTTGGGTCTGACAGCCAGCCTAGGGAGTTTGCTTTAAATGACCTGGTTTATGCCTGCAATTATGCAGGCCACCCCTTATGGGTGCCAGGACAGGTCATAGCTGTGACAGGGCCTAAGTCATGTAGAGTGCTGCTGGAAGATGGTCGTACCTGGTGCAGACACATTGACCAGCTGACGAGGCGTTGGAAAGTGGCCGCTGATGGACCCGGTCTACCACCACCGACCTGAGTCTACTACCAGCCGATGAGAGCCTGCTGCCGCTGACTGAGGACACCTGGGACCTACCTGTTCCAGCACCTGACGACCCATCAACAGCTCCAGAGGATGAGGCTCCTGCGGTAACCAGCTCTGAAGAGGCTCCTGAAGCAGAGGACTTCGACCAACGAACAGAAGCCCCTGTTCTGCGATGTTCCGACCGCCAGAGAAGACGGCCACCTTACTTGCAGGACTACGCATGCTCCTTGCTGGAGGAAAGGAGTGTTGCATTGTTGCAAAGTTCTCCCTCTGGTCCGCATTCCTGGTGGGAGCGCGGACCATTCTGATTGGTTGATGCCGTTTGACAGCCGGCTATATAAAGCGCTGTCAAATGGCATCAGCTGTTGCCGCTAGCTGACTGCTCATTAGCCCAGCAGTCACGGCAACCCCTTTGTTTTCTCAATAAAGGTTTCTGCCTGTTGTTCCGTGTCCACCTCAGTCATTATCCGCCACTCTACTACAAGAGGCCTCCTTGGTAGACATTGCGGATATGTGTGCAGATAAGCTGTTATGATGCTTCCATACTAAATAGCCCGATAAACCCGGTTCCATGCCAAAGCCCCTTGTCTATAAAAGATGAGTTACTGTCTTGTTGTTTTTCAGGCTGGATCCTGGTCGAGGGGGCCGCCTATCATGACTCTGAAGTGGTTTTCATGGAGCTGTGACAGCAACATCTATAATACTCTTGTACCGCGGTCCTAAGTCTCCTGTGGAATCAGCGTGCCTGAACTGATCCCCTCCATAGCTGAGAGACCTAGCTAGTGCTTTCCCCCATAGCACAGGATAGCAATTGCAGGTGGACGCAGGTTGATAACATCTGAAGCATACGGATGACTGTGGTGGAACATGGCTTGCTAAAAGAAACAATATGGACCATAGAGGAATCTACAGATATTATGGGTAGTGGGTGGTACTGATGGTGATATTACTAATGGTAATTGTGTTAGCTGAATATGAGTGATAGCGTGTATATTTGATGGTGTATGATTTATAAATGAGTTAATGATTATTCTGGCTGGTGGTAAACCATTAGCAGCCAGATGATGCCTGCCTCAATTAAGTAATTGGATAATGTGGTAAATGTATAAATACAGCTCTGGCTGCAGATGAAGCCAGAGTTGACTTTAAACTACTTTGCTTCATTGTTACCCGATGTTTTGACATGGAAAATAAAAAGCTCAATGTTTGTCCAGCATGAGTGGTCTTTTCATCACACTAAATTCAGAAGAACAGCTGAGACATATATACAATACATAATACAACATATTTCATTGAAAATGAAATCAATGTGAAAAACAAAGCCAATAAACATGAAACATATATGTTTCTAATCAATGAGACGGTGTGTTCTTTTCTCAAAAACATTTTTTCTAATACTCATTTCCTGTTTCTGGTAAATACTCTTAATCTAACCACTTTATTTTTTCCCTTTTCTTATCTTTTTATTCCCTGGTTTGTATCCTTAATTCAATTGTACCATTTTTCCCAAACTGTACTGTATTTTGAGTCTGCCTCATTTTTTAGTTTTTGGGTAAGTATGTCCCTTTTGGCACGCTCAAGGACCTTCTGGATTACCAGATTGTTTGTTGGCATCTGGTCACCCTTCCAGCATTGTGCTAACATGATTCTTGCTGTGGTAATTATATGAAGAATTAGATATTTCATTTCTTTGTGTATTCACCTTTTATCATTCACAATAAAAATATTTTCACCTTGAAGTCGAATTGAATATTTGTAATTTCTTTTATCAAAATTCTTATTCTTTTCCCAGTATTTTTAACTTTTTGGGCAAAGCCACCAAGCATGGAAGAAGGTACCCCTCAATTACTTACATTTCCAACAAAGCGGACTTAGGTTTGGATACATATTAGCCAACCTTGAGGGTGTCAGATGCCACTAATAACACATTTTGTATTTATTCTCTTTATAGACCACTGATTTTGTTACTTTATAATTTTGCTTCCAGATTTTTTCCCAGTCTTCCAGGTTGATGTCGTATCCTACATTCCTTGCCTATGCAATCATTGGGCCCTTAACTATTTCTTCTGCCAATTTGAATTCTAATAGATAATTATACATTTTGGAGATTATTTTTTTAGCTGTTCCCTCTAATATTTTGTCTAACTCTATTCCAAATTCTTCTACATCTTTTTTGTTTTAAGTTGTAAATATGGCCACCACTCTATCTTTGTTTTTAATATTCCTTGGGAGTCTAAAACATCGTAGTATCTTGTCCTTCTTCCAGTTTCTAATGCATTCGGGTGAATCAATGCCTCCATGATGGATACCCACCCTGGAATCTTCATATAATGTCTATGCTTAATCTCTTTCCAAATCTTCATTAATGAATTTCAAAATGCATGTCTATTAAAGTAGTGGATCTTGTTTCCAGGGTTCCACATGAAGGCATGCCACCCCACCTGCAAGTCATTCCCTTCTAGAGTTAGAATTCTTTTGTTTCTCAAATTGGTCCATTCTTTAATTCACATTAAGGCTACTGCATTATAATATAGTTCCCAGGGAGTCCGAATCCATTTCTGCATCTATTAACTTGTAGGAAACAGCACTTTTCAATGTTCTTGGATGAAGTGTCTCAATTTTGCTACTTATGTCTGATATGGTATTAGGATGAAGTATTCAACAAATTCAGACAGTTTGTGGCTATATGGAAAATAAATTTGAAAGAAAGCCACAGGTTTTATTCTCTGATAATGAAGCAGTATTTGCAAATGGACATTTAATGTCCATTTGAAAATTGGATTATTGAGGGATCTGTTCACGTAGAACAATATTGATCTGTAAAAAGAAAGAATTGTTCCAAGATGGACATGTTCAGATTTCCAACTATTTACTCAACTCAGGATCAAGATTGGTGGAAGAAACTAATACAACAGCTCACCACTTTCAAAACAGGCAGCTAAAATCATAGAAAGAACTCTTTATGAATAGAGTTTAATAGAAAACCTAATTTAAATCACATTTGGATCAAGCTTTTGTGTGCATATTCCCACAGTGAAAGAAACAGGATTGTAGAATTGACCATGATTGGATGTTCTTTTGGTATAAAAGCATACAGGAATGAACTGAAAAAAAATTAAAATAATGTTTAAGCTTGATTTCAAGAGACACCAAGGGGAGCTGATAATGAAGAATCAAGATCTAAACCTAGCAAACCATTAACAGACAATATAACTATGGTTGTTCCCTATGTTTATTTTAAAGAAGGGAAACATGTTAGGTACTATAAATAGGCTAGCATAGTATTAATACCTAAGAAAGAATATAATTTGACCTTATGATTGGCCTGCATTACCTTGGGTAGTACCTGCAATGTGATTTTGGTCATGGTGGTACAGTGGTTAGAATACAGTGTTACAGGCTGACTCTGCTCACTGCCAGGAGTTTGAACCTGATTGACTCAAGATTGACTCAGCCTTCCATCCTTCTGAGATAGTAAAATAGCAATAGCACTTAGATTTAAAAACTGCTTCATATTGCCTTACAGCAGGGGTCCCCAGCCCTTAAATCACAGACCGCCACCAGTCTGCAGCTCACCAGGAACCAGGTAATACAAAAGCTAGTGAAGCCCCATCTATGGAAGTATGAGATGCTGACAGTGCATGAAACCATGTCCCCTTGGTCCATGGAAAAACTACCCTCCACAAAACCCGTCCCTGATGCCCAAAAGGTTGAGAGCCGCTGCTTTACAGCTGTCTAAGCAGCTTATAGAATCAGCATATTGCCCCCAACAATCTGGGCTCTCATTTTACTGAATTTGGAAGGATGGACCCAGATTGTTGAGGGCAATGTGCTGACTATGTAAACCACTTAGAGAGTGATGTAAAGCACAATGGAGTGGTATATACTTTTAAGTGCTATTGTTCGGGTTCAAATTCATCATATTTTGAAACTCTTCTCAATTTTAATTATTTTAAATTGTCTTTTTATTGTTTGTAAGCCTTCCAGAGTTACTGTACTGGAGGAATGAAGCAAACAAATAAATATATTTACAATTCAGTTGCTCCTAAAACACATATTAAAGAATTTCCAGAGCTAACAAAGTGATTCATCATCTCAGTCCTTAAGATATGGGGAGAGATGGATTGGTATGGTATGCTTACTTTTTTTAAATAGAATTCCCACTGCTGAGTTGATGGGAATCCCATTAATCTTCTAGGAGTAGATAGGTCCACTAGTTTCAGTTCTTGTTCATTTTATTAAGATCCCATTTTTTCTCTTGTTGCTACATTGCGTGCTATTTGCCAAACACTTGAATCTTGATCACATGACCTTGCTGCAACAGTCATAAGTGTAAGGACCAGTTCTAAGTCACTTTTTTTCAGCACTGTTGTTAACTTTGAATGGTCATAAAGTGAACGGTCAAGGATTACCAGTATCCTTCTTTATGAAGCCTTTCTGTTTTGAAGCGTTGATGGGCTTCTATTAATATTGTATAAGGTTATATTTAAAAATAAATAACTGTAAGAAAAGACACCAATAGCCTGAAATTGCATCAACAGTAAGCAACTAATCAATAAACCAATAAAATATCATAAAAATATATGTTAAAAATAAAACTGTCAAATCTTTGGAAGAATAGTGAAGTGCATATTACAATAAAATTTTCTAAGCTAAATCTTTGCCTAAACATAATCATAATGTTCAATTTTAAATGAACTGTGAGAACATTACATTTTTAAACTAGGTTGTTGTTGTTAGTTGCAAAGTCATGACTGACCCATCATGACCCCATGGACAACATTCCTCCAGGACTTCCTATCCTCTACTAGTCCACTTAAGCTCATGCCTACTGTTTCAGTGACTCCATCCAGCCTCATTCTTTGCTGTCCCCTTTTTCTTTTGCCCTCAATCTTTCCCAGCATTAGGCTCTTCTCCAGTGAGTCTTTCCTTTTCATTAGGTGGCCAAAGTTTTTGAGTTTCATCTTCAGGATCTGGCCTTTTAAAGAGCAGTCAGGTTGATCTCCTTTAAGGACTGACCATTTTGATTTCCTTGCAGTCCAAGAGACTAGCAGGAGTCTTCTCCATAGTTCAAAGGCCTCTATTCTTTGGCACTCAGCCTTTCTTATGATCCAACTTTCACAACTGTCAGTCAGGGTTCCAGAATGTATCCAGTTTAATCAGAAACTCTGAGACAGACATAATCTCAAAGTGCTTTATTAAAAACAGGAACTGGCAACGTCTCTTTAATTTCAGAACTGAAATAATTGCCAGACTTCCCACAAAATTCAACCTATACCTACCCACTTTTCTGCACCTCATAAATTACACAAACCAATTACTCTGCGGCTGCAATTACTTGCTGCGATACACTCAGCAACCTTGAACTTTCAAACTAAATCTTTTTCCTCTAAGAACTATTCAATTACATCACACACACACACACACACACACACACACACACACACACACACACACACACACATTCTTCAATTCTGTGGCAGCAATGAATTCCAGAGCTGACAGGTGTCTCCCTTTGAAAATCCCTTCTCCTATAAAGGAAAAAAAAACACAACCAGGGGTTATGACGTTGTCCTTAACCCCCTCTCCCCCTTCCACGAGGGCCCTTCAGTTTGTGGGGAAAGTCCTCATGGAATTGGTTAACAAATTTATCAGCATGTACATCCCAACTTTTTACCCAACTAGCATCTGATAAAGGGTAACCCTTCCATAAGACCAAATATTGCAATCATCCTCAATGTAATCTAGAATTGCGGATTTTCTTAATTTCATAATGTGTCTCATCCTGTACAGTTAACAGTTCAGGGGGTATGACTGGTATTGATGTAGCAACTGGTTTTAATAAACTGCTGTGGAAAACTGGATGAATTTTCCCTAATAGTTGAGGAAGTTTTAACTGAACCATGACAGGATTGATTATTTTTGAAATCAGGAATGGACCCAAAAATCAACTTCTTACTAGGAAGTTTCAATCTAAGATACTTGGTTGACAAATATCCTCTGTCTCCCACATTAAATGGTGGTTTAAGGGATCTATGTTTGTCCAATTGTTTTTTGTCATCTTTTGCAGCTTCAGTCAAAGCCTTTTTTGTATCTTCCCAACCTTTTTTTAATGAGTTCATCCATTCTGTTAGAGACATGGATATGGGAGGTTCTTTAGGTAATTCTGTCATAGGGACAAAGTCCATCCCAGTGTTGATTTGGAATGGAGTCAGCCCCATTCTGCTATGTACTGCATTATTATAAGCAACCTCTGAAAATGGTAATAATTCAGCCCAGTTTTCCTCTTGATAATTTACATAACATCTAAAGCCCATGTCACACTGAACCAACGGATGCAAAGAGGATGTAAAATGGACAAAAAACCTTGCCATCCATTGGTTAATGCGATGTATCCATTCTGTACTCAATGCCTCCGTTTTGCTTCCTCTCTATTCGTCCAGCATCTGTTTATGGACGTTTCATCTGCTCCAAAAGTTTTGGGCTGCCTAAAACTTTTGCGCAGAAAATGTATCAAGTTCATCCGTTCTGCATCCGCTCCGCATCCGCTCCGCATCCGCTCCGCATCCGTTACGCATCCGTTACGCATCTGCTATATCCGCTTGGTGTCCGCTGCGCATCCGTGCAACTCGCATCCGCCCAGACGCAGGGAGGAAGCGGAACGGACGTGGAACAGATGCAGAACGGATGCAGAACAGATGCAGCACGGAAACAAAGCGTTTAAAGCGGAAAAAACGTTCGCAGAGGGGATCTATCTCGGATATTAGGGATGTCTAGAGGATGCCTAGAGGATGCAAAGGGACACCTATACTGCCTATAAAAAGGGGGAGCAACTATCTGCATCTCACTTTCAGACAAGCAGCCCACCTGTGCAGACCTCTGCAGCCTTCATCTGACTCTTCCTCTTCCACAGCATCCAGTCATGTCCACCGTGGATCGAACCACAGTCCTTTTGGCAGCCACCATCCTTCTGCAACAGTACGAAGCCATCTACAGGCTCTGTGAACTCTACTATGGGAAGAAAAAGAGGCGGCCAAGAAGCGTCTGGGTCCGAAAATGGATCGGGAGAAGAGCAGAGTACGGACTGTACAACAAGCTGATGGTGGAGCTCAGGAACGAAGACACTCGGGCGTTCCAGAACTTCATGAGGATGCCTCCAGCCATGTTTGATGAAGTTGTGGAGCGGCTGACACCCAGGTTGACCAAGGAAAACACCAATTTCTGGCCCAGCCTGGAACCTGGGCTCAAGGTGGCACTCGGTCTGCGCCACCTGGCCTCAGGGACCACCTACAAAAGCATGCAGTATGGCTGGAGGGTGCCACACAAGACCATCAGCATTGTGGTCAGAGAAGTGGTGCAGGCCATCATCGAAGAATACAAGGAGGAGCTCCTCCAGTGCCCCTCCACTGAAGAAGGATGGAAGAAAGTTGCAGAGCAGTGGTATCAGAGGTGGAACTTCCCACACACCGTTGGAGCCATAGATGGGAAGCACGTGGCCTGAAAAGCTCCAGCCAACTCAGGGTCCACTTATCACAACTACAAGGGCTTCTTCAGCATCATCCTCTTCGCCATGGTTGATGCTGACTACAAGTTCATGTACATCGATGCTTCAGGCAACGGCTCATCTTCAGATGCCCAGGTATACAATGCCAGTCACCTCAAGGGGCGCTGGAATGCAACCTCATCATGGGCTTCCCAGATCCAGACCCCCTGTCCAAATACATACAAGATGTGCCCTACTTCATCGTGGGGGATGTCGCCTTCTCCCTTACAACCTACCTCATGAAGCCCTTCACTTCCAGACTCCTCACCCATGAGAGAGGATCTTCAACTACAGGCTGTCCAGGGCAATACGGGTGGTGGAGAACGCCTTTGGCATCCTGGCCAATAGGTTTCAGATACTTCTCACCACCATGCAGCATCGCCCAGAGACCATGAGGAACATCGTGGAAGCTTGCTGCATCCTGCACAATCTCATGCGCACCCACTACCCAGTGTTGCAGAACAGGCTCGTGGACCTCCAACAAGGTAATGGGGACATGGAGCCAGGGGAATGGAGGCAAGGGCAAAACCTGATAGACACTGTGGATGTGCAAGGCCCCAACAGAGCTTCACGTGAAGGGAAGAAGCAGTGCAACCTCCTGAAACACTGGTGCAACTCCCCAGCTGGAGCAGTGGAGTGGCAAGACAGGATGGTAAATGCTTAATGGATGATTTCTTGAGCCTGTCTCATCACACTGATGAGATTGTGCCACGTATGTTGAGCGGCCCTACAATGAACAGGGCATTTAATAAAAAGTTGTGTTTATGTTGAAATGTGTGGATCAATGATTACATTGTTATTGATAATAAAGGTCCATAGGTGTGGCACCTGGGAGGGTGGACCATACAGTCATACTATGCTTGCACTGGAGGTTTATCTATCCCACAGCTATTACCCATCCAAAAGATATCCCTGCCCATCCCACAGGCATCCCTGCCCATCCCACTGCTATCCTTATCCATCTCACAAGCATGCAAAGGCTTAAACCATTTCTAAAAGTTTCCACCAAGACTTTATAGACTAAAAGAATTGAAGCAAGTGTGTGAAGAAAAGATAATCTTTATTAATAACAAACTGTAAAAGCAAAATGACCCAAATAAAGTGTTCCAAGCAAAGATAAAGTCAACAGGTAGCAACCCAGTCTCTGGCACTCTTCTCAGTCACTCTGAGGCGTGCCCATAGTCTCAGGGATGAAGGGTCCAGTTGCTGTGGAGGTGGCTGCTGCTGGAGTGCTGATTTGAGGTGCTATTGGGGTGCCTGGCCCCGAGAGGAAAACAGGGGATGGTGTGTGGAGGAAGCTCTCAGAGAGCTGGCTCAGTCCTGTGATGTTGAGAGCCCCTTGCTCCAGGACATGGGGTGTCAGTCCCAAGACCGATGACAGATGTTCTGAGGCTGGGCTTGTCTGTGGGGTGGAGGAAGGAGGAGTGTAGTGGGGCTGTCTGGTCTGCAGGTGAGCGAGGTGAGGCGTAGGTGGCATCTGTGGTATGGGTGGCATCTGTGGCATGGGTGGCATCAGTGGCGTCAGTGGGATCGGTGGTATCAGTGGCATCGGTGGCACCAGTGGTGTACGATGAACCTGTGCCTGGACTGGGAAGGGCTGCCTATGCTGCTGGAGGTCCTGGTAGCCATAGCCTTGGTAGGTGAGGGCCTGTGGAAAGCCTTGGAAGGGCTGTGACATCACCTGGGGTGGAGGAGCAGACCTGGACTGAGTCGGAGCAGGTTCATCTGGGCCTGGAGGGTTGTACAGAAGACCGGTGATCCTGTCCTTGATCACCTGGTACTGTGATTCAGACATGTCCATGAGGGTCTGGTTGACATAGGTGAGGAAGGGCTTGTGGTTTGAGGATGGTATGTCGGTGTGTACCAGCTGAGAGTATGTCGGTGTACCAGCTGCTTTTGATGGTGTCCTTGATCTCCAGCAGGACAGTGTGGCTCTGCTCCTCTGGTCTGGCTCTCTGCCTGCTTTCTGTGGGGGTGGATGTGGGTTGGTCTCTGGTGGAAGTGCCATCTCCTTGCTCCCACTGCATCAGGGGGTCCTCCATGCGCTCCGCCACGGGGAGTGCAACTGTCGGGAGGGTCTCCATCGTGAGACGCTCCACAGATACCTGCCTGGACACAGGAGCTGACTCTTGGTGAAAAGAGGACTGGCTCTCTGTGGGCTGCCTGAGAGAGAGGGATGTCAGAGGGGCTGCTCCTCGGTGGCGGATCTCACGCTCAAAGAAGCTGCACTTGGTCATCACGTAGGTCTCTCGGTCTGTCAGCTTGACCGTGGCCTGGCCAGATTTCTTGAGGTGCAGCTTCCCGTGCCAGGTGTGCATGTGCTTCCACCAGCCAAGGAGGACCTCCATAGTGTAGCCCAGGCTCTCCGCCTTCTCTCTCCAAGCAGCCTGCTTCCTTTTGGTGTCTTGATAGAGCCTGTGTCCCTTCCGCCATAGATACTCATTCTCCCTCAGCCATTCGAGCACCTCATCCTCATGTTCCTCTTTGATGGAGTATTGCCTCCTCTCCTGTTCATACGTATGCCTCTTCCTCCCTCTGGTAGGGCTATCTGGGCCCTCATCAGAGGGGCTTCGAGGTTCTGGGGGTTGCTCCACCACACCACCACCACCACCACCAGCAACAACAACAGTAGCAGCAAAAGCAGGACTAGCAGCACCAGCAGCACCAGAAGGACCAGCAGGACCAGGATCAGCAGCAGCAAAGTAAGCACCAGCAGCAAAAGCAGGACCAGCAGGACCAGGAGCACCAGCAGGACCAGAAAGACCAGGAGCACCAGCAGCACCAGCAGCACCAGTGGCACCAGCAGGACCAGGAGCACCAGCAGGACCAGCAGGACCAGCAGGACCAGGAGCAGCGCCAGCAGAGTAAGCACCAGCAGAAGCCCCAGCACCAGGAGCAGCGCCAGCAGAGTAAGCACCAGCAGATGCACCAGCACCAGGAGCAGCACCAGCAGAGTAAGCACCAGCAGAAGCACCAGCACCAGGAGCAGCGCCAGCAGAAGCACCAGCACCAGAAGAGTCAGCCCCAGAAGCAGAAGCCCCAGCAGAAGCAGAGTCAGAGCCAGGGGGTGGGATGGTGGCCCTGTCCTTCTTGCCAGGGCTGGCAGCAGATGGCAGAGGTTTCTCTTCTTCCCCATGGTTGTTGGCTTGCTGGCTGCCTGGCTGGCTTGCTGGCTGGCTGGAGCTGTGTCTGGCAGCAGGTCTTTCCTCTGAATGGTGACCTTCCTGCTAGCTGCTTCCCTTTATATCCGCGGGGCTGACACGATGCTGTGTCATCCAACACCATCAGCATTGTGGTCAGAGAAGTGGTGCAGGCCATCATCGAAGAATACAAGGAGGAGCTCCTCCAGTACCCCTCCACTGAAGAAGGATGGAAGAAAGTTGCAGAACAGTGGTATCAGAAGTGGAATTCCCACACACCGTTGGAGCCATAGATGGCAAGCACGTGGCCTGCAAATCTCCAGCCAAGTCATGGTCCACTTATTTCAACTCCAAGGGCTTTTCCAGCATCATCCTCTTCGCCATGGTCGATGCTGAGTACAAATTCATGTACATCGATACTTCAGGCAACGGCTCATCTTCGGATGCTCAGGTATACAACGCCAGTCACCTCAAGGAGGGGCTGGAATGCAACCTCATCGTGGGCTTCCCAGATCCAGAACCTCTGCCCAACGACACACAAGATGTGCCCTACTTCATCGTGGGGGATGACGACTTCTCCCTCACAACCTACCTCATGAAGCCCTACACCTCCAGACTCCTCACCTGTGAAGAGAGGATCTTCAACTACAGGCTGTCCAGGGCAAGGCGGGTGGTGGAGAACGCCTTTGGCATCCTGGCCAACAGGTTCCAGGTACTTCTCACCACCATGCAGCATTGCCCAGAGACCGTGAGGAAGATCATGGAAGCTTGCTGCATCCTGCACAATCTCATGCACACCCGCTACCCAGTCTTGCAGAACAGGCTCATGGATCTCCAACAAGCCAATGGGGACATGGAGCCTGGGGAATGGAGGCAAGGGCAAAACCTGATAGACATTCAGGATGTGCAAGGCCTCAACAGAGCCTTAAATGAAGCGAAGAAGCAGCGCAACCTCCTGAGACAATGGTGCAACTCCCCAGCTGGAGCAGTGGAGTGGCAAGACAGGATGGTAGATGCTTAATGGATGCTTCCTTCAGCCTGTCTCATCACACAGATGAGATTGGGCCATTTATGTTTAGTTGGCCTACAATGAACAGGGCGTTTAATAAAGAGTTGTGTTTATGTTGACATGTGTGGATAATTATTACATTATTATTGATAATAAAGGGCTGTAGGTGTGGCAGCTTGGAGGGTGGACCATACAGTCCCACTATGCTTGCACTGAAGGTATATCTATCCCACAGCTATTCTAACCCATCCCACAGCTATTACCCATCCCACAGGTATCCTAATCCATACCAAAGCTATCCTTACCCATCCCACAAGCATGCAAAGGCTTAAACCATTTCTAACAGTTTCCAGCAAGACTTTATTAAAAAAAAGAAATGAAGTAAGTGTATGAATCAAAAATAGACTTTATTAACAAGAAGCTATGAAACAAAAATGAGTCTCTGGCACTCCTCTTGGTCGCTCAGTCTCATGGGTGAAGGGTCCAGGTGCTGTGGAGGTGGCTGGTGCTGGAGTGCTTGTCATCAGCTCCTCCAGAAGCAGAAGCAGAAGCAGCAAAATCGCCAGCCCCAGAAGAGCGAGCCCGTGCTGCAGAAGCCCCAGCAGAACCAGAGTGAGGGCCAGGGGGCTGGATGGTAGCCCTGTCCCTCTTGCCAGGGCTGCCAGCAGATGGCTGATCCTTGCTGTGCTTCCGCAGGGTTGTGGGGTTGCTGGCTGGCAGGGAGGCTGGCAGGAACCAAGGCTGGCAGAAAAGCTTGTAGGGAGGCTGGCAGGAAGGCTGGCAGGGAGGCTGGCACCAAGGCTGGCAGGCAGACATGAACCAAGGCTGGCAGGAAGGCTGGCAGGCAAACATGAACCAAGGCTGGCAGGAAGGCAGGCAGCAAGGCTGGCAGGCAGTCCGGCTGGCAGCAAGGCTTGCAGGCAGGCTGGCAGCAAGGCTGATAGCAAGGCTGGCAGCAAGGCTGGCAGGCAGACATGCAAGCAGGGCAGGCAAGGCAGTCAATGTGTCGGGCAGCAGGTCTTTCCTCTGAATGGTGTCCTGCTTCTGAGCTGCTTCCGTTATATCCGCGGGGCTGACACAATGCATCCTCCCCGCATGCGCAATTAACGCCAGGCATCCACTAGGCTTACGCTCTGCATCCACTTCATCCGTTCGGCGTCCGCTCTGCTTCCGCTCTTTCCGTTCCGTGTCCGCTTCCCTGAGGCCCCCCAGAAGCCCTGCGGATGTGCCACCCACTCCCATCTGCTCCCATCCGCTTCCATCCGCTGGGCTTCCGTTCCATATCCGCTTTGCATCCGCCCTGCGTCCTCCCTGCCTCCATGTTATCCACTCCGGTTATGCAAATTTTTGCCCCTTTTGAGAGCGGATAACAATGGATGGAACATTTTGCTCGTCCGCTGTGTCCTTTTTGCATCCGTTGGCCAGTGTGACATGGGTTTAATATCCGAGATAGGTCCCCTCTGCGGATGTTTTTTCCATTTTAAACGCTTTGTTTCCATGCTGCATCCATTCTGCATCCATTCTGCATCCATTCCGCTTCCTCCCTGCATCCGAGCGGATGCAAGTTGCGTGGATGCGGAACGGATGCCTAGTGGATATAGCGGATGCGTAATGGATGCAGAATGGATGCGTAGTGGATGCGTAGCGGATGCAGAACGGACGAATTTGATACATTTTCCGCGCAAAAGTTTTGTGCAGCTCAAAACTTTCTGAGCGGATGAAACGTCAATAAACTGATGCTGGACGGATAGAAAGGAAGCAAAATGGAGGCAGTGAGTACATCGCGTTAATCTACGGATGGCAAGCTTTTTTGTCCGTTTTACATCCTCTTTGCATCCGTTGGTGCAGTGTGACATGGGCTTTAGCCAGTGTTTTTAATTCCCCTTGTTCATCTACCAATCAATCTACTTCTAGTTCATCTACTTCTTTATATCTGATCATTTTTTTTAGTGTCCCTTGCATTTTGATATAATATAGCTTCCATAGGTGAGATCCAGTTTGGTCTTTTCAAATAATGCTTTTTTTAAAATTTTCTCCCACGGTTGTAAAAGTGAGCCCCTTATCACATGTCTATGGAAATAGGAGTGGATCTTATTCTTTTTATCCCATGGAAAGGTGTACCACCCAACTTGGAGGTCATGACCTTCTATCATCAAAATTATTTTATTTTTTAAGTTTATCCACTCCTTAACCCATAGTAAAATTGCTGCTTGATAATATGTTTCTCATTTTGGGAGTCCAAGGCTGCCTCTGGTTCTACTATCTTGTAACGTTTTCAATTTTATTCGTGCTTTTTTCCCCATCCATATAAATTTCATTACCATCCTATCTAATTCCTGAAATAATTCCTTATCCAATTTTATAGGTATTGTTTGAAAATAGTATAATAGTTTCGGTAGTATGTTCATTTTTATGGCAGCTATTCGGCCTAATAGTGATAGGTGTAGATCTTTCTTTATCTGTGAAATCCTAGATACTTAAGTTTTTTGTAGTCCCAATTTCCTTTCCAATTTTTTTTTTTTACTTTCTATCAGGTTTTTGGTTATTACTTTTGTTTTATTTTTATTAATTTTTAGTCCTGCTACCACCCCATATTCTTCTAATTCTTGGATTAGATAGGTCCCTGACTCCCTTGGATCTTCCACAAAAAACACTTAAGTCGTCCGCAAATGACTGTACTTTATATTCTTCTTTTTTGCTCTTCAGTCCAATTATCTCCTTTCTTTGTCTAATCTGATGTAAAAGCACTTCAATAGTCAAGATAAAAAGCAGAGGCAACATTGGACATCCCTGCCTAACACTTTTCATAATCTTAAAGTTTTCAGTAATCGCCCCATTTATAATTACCCTAGCTTTTTGGTTCAAATAAATTGTGCCAATCATTTTCTTGAATTTAGATCCAAATCCCATAATTTTGACTTGTTGGATCAAGAACTGCCAGCTAAGATTGTCAAAGGCCTTCTCAGCATCCAAGAAAATCAACCCTGCCTACTTTCCCGGGTGAGCCTCATCGTATTCTAATATTTTTAATACTATCCTTATATTGTTCCTTATCTGTCTAGAAGGTAGAAAACCGTTCTGATCAATATGAATAAGTTCATTTAATATAATTTTTAGTCTTTCCAACATTATTGTTGCAAATATTTTATAGTCTGCTTTCAAGAGTGAAATTGGTCTGTAATTTTTAATCTGTTTGTGATTTAAATCTTCTTTAGGAATTAGTGAGATATTCGCTTCTCTCCATGAGTCAGATAATTTAGCAAAGTCATTGTACACATCTAACATCACTGGTTCAAGGCATTCATAAATACATTTGTACAATTCCGCTGGAAGACCATCTGGCCCTGGTGTCTTATTGTCTTTCTGCCTTTCAGCCGCACTTTTCAATTCCATCACTGTTATTTCTTTATTTAATATCTCTTTCTGTTCCTCTCTATTTCTGGGAGACCTTTCCTTTTCAAATATTGTTTTATATTCTTATGATTTATTCCATCCTCCCTATATAGCTGTTCAAAATATTTTTGTATGATTTTCTTTTTCTCAGTCATTCGATATTCTAATTTTCCATCATCATCTTCCAATTCTTGTATCAACCTTCTTTCTCTTTCTAATCTTAATTTATGGGCTAACCATCTCACTGGTTTATTTGCATGTTCGAAAAAGTTTTGTTTTGCCCTTTTCATCTCTTTAACTCTCTCTTCCTGATTTATAATGTTCAATTTATGCCTAGTAAGAATCATCTCTCTCCTCAATTTTTCATCTTGTGGTTTTTTTGTTTTTTTATGGTAATCTACTTTCTAGGTCTTTAATCTCCTCCTGTAATATATTCTGATTTTGCCATCTTTCCTTATTCCTTTTCACTGTATATGCTGTTACCAGCCCCCTCAAGACTGCCTTTGCTGTATCCCATAAATTCTGTAATGATGTATTTTCCTTTAAAAAAAGTCCAGTTTCTTTCTTAATTTTCTCTACAAAATCTTTTTCCTTTAAAATGTGAGGATTAAATATCCACCTTCTACTCTTCCTTTTCCTTCCTTTCCAAGTTATTTTTAATTGGTTATGATCAGCCCATACATTTGTCATAATCTCTATCGAATCTAGTTGGTTTCCTAGTTCTGTGTTCATCCACGCCATGTCTAATCTAGATCACGATTTGTGTGGGTTAGAGTAGAACGTGAATTCTTTTTTCACCAAATTTATTCTCCTCCATTGATCTATCAAATTTATTAGGATCTGGGCAAAATTTTCCTTTTCTTTTTGTTCTTTGCATTACTAAAATAATCCTTCCTTATATCTACTACCTCATTAAGATCTCCCACAATGTATACATTATCTTGTCCCATCTCAATGATTCTCTCATGTAAATCCTTACAAATGACTTTGGTTGTCATTTGGCGCATAAAATGTAACTAATAACATTGGCTTGTACCCTAATTCTAGTTCAAGTATCAAAATTCTCCCTTGTGGGTCTACATATTTTTCTACCACTTTAATTTCTTTTTTAACATATACCACTATTCCTTTCTGGTTTAGATCTACCAGGGCTACAAATAACTTTCCTAATTTAGGATATGCTAAACATTTCCAGAATTGTTTTTTAATATGAACTTCTTGCAGGCATACTATTTCCAATATCTGTTTGGGTAATCTAGATAGTATCTGTTTCCTTTTAATGGGTGAGTTTAGACCATTTATGTTTAATGATAATAGCTTCGTTTCTGTTTCCGTCTTTCTACTTGTAGGATATTATCTGTCTTCTGTTAATTCTGGTCTCTCTTTACAGGCCTGTTCTTAATCTTCTTCCTTCCATCTCCTCCTTGTTCTCTCCTTCTTGTTCTAAGCCTCCTATATCTTGCTGTTGTTGTTCTTCCTGACTTTCTGTCTCTAGCTCCTCTCTACTGCTGCTTTCTTCTTCTGTTCTTCCAATCTGCTCATAGAAATCTTGTGCCTTGTCTAAGTTATCTATCCTGATCCTCTTTTCCTGCCATGTTACCAACAAGCCTTCTGGAATGAACCATTGAAACATTAAATCCTTTGGTAAGTTGTGTTGCCAAAAACTTATAGTCTTTTCTCTGTTCATTCACCTTCTTGGGAATCTGCTTCAGGGTTTGCACTTCTTTATCTTTATAAACCAAAGGTTCATCTTGCGTTATCTTGTATATTATGTCACGTACTTGTTTCCTAGCAAATCACATGTGGACTTCCCTGGGTAACCTGTTACGTCGAGCGTAACTCATTTGAACTCTATAGGCCTCACAGATTTCTAGCAGGATCTCTTGGGTCTCTCTTTGTAAAGCTGGCCCAAGTAGTTCTGTCAGAAGCACATTCAGATCTTCATCTCTACTTTCAATGATATTTTGAAACGTCAAGTAACAGGCAGCGTGGTCCATCTCTAGGTGGATAATCTGTTCTTCTAATCTTTTATTTATTGTCATCATCCTGTTGTCCATTAGTTCCAGTTTCTTTTCATTTTGTACTATTCTAAGTTCCACCTCTTCTAGTTTCTGCTCGTTCTTTTGTATTGTTTGCTGTATGGTATCGACTTTGTCTTCTAATTTATTAATATTGCCTTTCAATTCCATATGATTTTGCAAAATATTCCCTTGCATTTTTATCTGTTGTTCTTGCATTTTAAGCATGGTTTCTTGAATGGTCATTAACGAAGCCTGTATTGTTTACATATTGGCTACAGTTTGTTTTTCTGCCCCTGACATTCCTTTAATTGCCTTTTGACTGGCAGGTGATGTAATTGTCAATGTTGAACTAGATGTTGTCTTCTTTGCCATTCTCCAGGCTGATGTCATGGCCCTTGTCTTATTTTCAAGCTCTGTTTGTTTCTTCCTGTTTTATTATCTCCTTTACAATATATTTAAACTATTCTCTCACTTTCAATTTATTCCTTCTTCTTTTCAAATCTCTTTATTATAATTATGTAGAATTAGCACCACTTGTTATCCCTTTCTCTATCTCAAGGTCAATATCACTATATATCTAACAATATCCTACTCAGACAAAGCCCTCCTGCCTTTCCTTATGCACAAAGTATTAACATTTATTCTTTTTTTCCTTTTATTTATAATAAAAGGGGGAAACTAATTTCCTTTTATGTATAATCACCTAAATATACTCTCCCCTTAATCTCTTAATATTGTAATCAAAACTTATTTATCACTATATTTCCTTAGTTCAATATACAATATTTAATCAAAGTAATTATAACCTCAAATATCACACCAATAGAGAAGGAAAGACAAAAAGCCCCCCTTTTTAATTTCTTAATTCACTTTTAACTTAGAGCAGTAATGCAGTAGTCAGTTATTTATCAATTGAAAGATCTATATCTGCATGTATCTCTATATCTCTAACTCAAACATCCCTTTTCTATTTCTTTCTATACACAATGTATTATAATTTTTCCTTTATACAATAAAAGAGGAGTCAAGGTTTAGGTTCTCTGTACTCCCAACAATATATATTCTTCTTAAACTCTTAATATCCTACTCTAAGATTATTTATCACTACGTTCCTTAACCCAATAATCCTATTTAGTCAAGATAATCATACCATCAAGTTATTTCAAATTAAAAAAGGAGAAAGCCTCCTTTTTGATTTCTTATACCCACAATCTCCTTAAGACAGTGCTCTAATAAACAAATACATTCAAATCATACAGGTCATACAGATCATGTTAATCATATAAATAAAACTTATATTTCAATGCCAGCCTATTTTGCTATCTTTAAAGTTTACAGTTCATACACCTTACTCAAAGATTTCCTTTTCTTTTCTCTCCAATCTCCCCGTCTCAGTCCAAACTGCTTTCCACTCTCCTCTCTTCTGCTTTGTTTTTCTACTACTCCCTCCAAGTCTCTCTCTTTATGACTCCACTCATATCTTCTCCGTTTCTTTCCAATCCTCCTTCGTTGTCTCTTTCAGCCCACTCTCTGCCAAATTTTCTTCTGCTCTCCCATTAATGTCCTGCCATCTCTTTCCGCTTGAAAACTGCTCAGTCAGTCCTTTCTCCGTGTCTCACCTTTCTCACCTCTGTTGTCCTGACTCTCCTTCTGATCCTTTCAATGTCTCTCCACTTCCACTTCACCTCCTCCTTCCTTCCAAGACTTTCTTTTCTTTCCTTCGTATCACTCACATCCCAATCGGATTTCACTTTCTCCTTCTCCACTTGTCACGTTGTCTTGTAATCGCCCTCTGACCAAGAAGCAGAGAGAAGTCAATTGTCTCTCCCTTATCACCTTCTTTTCACCATCTCCTCTTCTGGCTTCCCTGGATTTTCTTCTTCTCCCACCAGTTCTCATCTTATTTCAATCTCCACCTTTCAGCTTCCTAGAACTGTTCACTTCCAATTTATATCCCCTCTCCTTCAGTCTCTTTCCATTTGTAAAAAGTACTGAATCACAGCTTTTTCTTACTGTCTCTCTGCCTGTACTATGGGGTTAACCCCTGCTCACCGGAGCTCTGTTTTCCTCAGAAACAAGTTCAAACTTACTTTTGGCAAATCATCACAGTTGCAATTTGGGATTTTAACTTTAATGACACCTTCAGTTGATAATTTTCTCACTTCCTCCTCATTCACAGTTTAGCCATGGCCTCAGGTCTGACATAATAAAATGACAGACACTGTTTTCAGGGATTCCCTTTCTTGCCAGCTGGCAATATATTCATCTTAATTGTAGATATTCTCCCAATCAATGATAGTTTCAGTTTTTACCATTTTATCAAATCTGTCACAATCTGCTGTTTGAGTTTAACATAATTGTCTTCCTTCAGTGTACTACATCTTGGTGTAATATGTATCACTAAATATTTAACCTTGTTTGTGACCTGTATTTTTAAAATTTCTTCCAATTCTTTCTTTTGTCTTGCTAATATATTCTTTGTTAATAACTTTGTTTTCTCTTTATTTATTCTCAAACCTGCTACTTTTCCATATTGTTCTGTTTTTCCAATAATTTGGGTGCTGTTTCCAATGGGTCCTCTAATATAAATACCAGGTCATCTGCAAAAGCTTGCAATTTAAGCCCATGTCACACTGAACCAACGGATGCAAAGAGGATGTAAAATGGACAAAAAAACCTTGCCATCCATTGGTTAATGCAATGTATCCATTCTGTATTCAATGCCTCCGTTTTGCTTCCTCTCTATCCGTCCAGCATCCGTTTATGGACGTTTCATCCACTCCAAAAGTTTTGGGCTGCCTAAAACTTTTGCGTGGAAAATGTATCCAGTTTGTCCGTTCTGCATCCGCTATGCATCCGCTACGCATCCGCTATGCATCCGCTATGCATCTTCTGTATCCGCTAGGCATCCGTTGCACATCCGCGCAACTCCGTCCGCCCGGACACAGGGAGGAAGCGGAACGGACACAGAACGGATGCAGAACGGATGCAGAACGGATGCAGAACGGAAACAAAGTATTTAAAACGGAAAAAACGTTCGCAGAGCGGACCTATCTCGGATATTAAGAATGTCTAGAGGATGCTTAGAGGATGCAAAGGGACACATAGTGGAAAACCTATACTGCCTATAAAAAGGGGGAGCAATTCATCTGGATCTCACTTTCAGCCCAGCAGCCCAGCTGTGCAGACCTCTGCAGCCTTCATCTGCCTCTTCCTCTTCCACAGCATCCAGTCATGTCCACTGTGGATTGTAACAAAGTCCTTTCGGCAGCCACCATCATTCTGCAACAGTGCGAAGCCATCTGCAGGCTCTGTGAACACTACTGCGAGAAGAAAAGGAGCCACCCAGAAAGAGTCTGGGTCCGAAGATGGTTCACCAGAAGAGCAGAGGACGGACTGTACAACAAGCTGATGGTGGAGCTCAGAAGCGAAGACACTCGGGTGTTCCAGAACTTCATGAGGATGCCTCCAGCCATGTTTGATGAAGTTGTGCAGCGCCTGACACCCAGGTTGACCAAGGAAAACACCAGCTTCTGGCCCAGCCTGGAACCTGGGCTCAAGGTGGCACTCACTCTGTGCCACCTGGCCTCAGGGACCTCCTACAGGAGCATGCAGAACGGCTGGAGGGTGCCATCCAACACCATCAGCATTGTGGTCAGAGAAGTAGTGCAGGCCATCATCGAAGAATACAAGGAGGAGCTCCTCCAGTACCCCTCCACTGAAGAAGGATGGAAGAAAGTTGCAGAGCAGTGGTATCAGAAGTGGAACTTACCACACACCATTGGAGCCATCGATGGCAAGCACGTGGCCTGCAAAGCTCCAGCCAACTCGGGGTCCACTTATTTCAACTACAAGGGCTTCTTCAGCATCATCCTCTTCGCCATGGTCGATGCTGACTACAAGTTCATGTACATCGATGCTTCAGGCAACGGCTCCTCTTCAGATGCCCAGGTATACAACGCCAGTCACCTCAAGGAGGAGCTGGAAGGCAACCTCATCGTGGGCTTCCCAGGTCCAGAACCCCTGCCCAACGACACACAAGATGTGCCCTACTTCATTGTGGGGGATGACGCCTTCTCCCTCACAACCTACCTCATGAATACCTTCACCTGCAGACTCCTCAACCGTGAAGAGAGGATCTTCAACTACAGGCTGTCCAGGGCAAGGCGGGTGGTGGAGAACGCCTTTGACATCCTGGCCAAGAGGTTCCAGGTACTTCTCACCACCATGCAGCATTGCCCAGAGACCATGAGGAGGATCATGGAAGCTTGCTGCATCCTGCACAATCTCATGATACCCAGTCTTGCAGAACAGGCTCGTGGACCTCCAACAATGGGGACATGGATCCTGGGGAATGGAGGCAAGGGCGAAACCTGATCAACACTGAGGATGTGCAAGGCCCCAACAGAGCCTCACATGAAGCAAAGAAGCAGCGCAACCTCCTGAGACAATGGTGCAACTCCCCAGCTGGAGCAGTGGAGTGGCAAGAAAGGATGGTAGATGCTTAATGGATGCTTCCTTCAGCCTGTCTCATCACACGGATGAGATTGGGCCATGTATGTTTGGTTGGCCTACAATGAACAGGGCGTTTAATAAAGAGTTGTGTTTATGTTGACATGTGTGGATAATTATTACATTATTATTGATAATAAAGGGCCATAGGTGTGGCACCTGGGAGGGTGGACCATACAGTCCCACTATGCTTGCACTGGAGGTTTATCTATCCCACTGCTATCCTAACCCATCTCACAGCTATTACCCATCTCACAGGTATCCTAACCCATTCCAAAGCTATCCTTACCCATCCCACAAGCATGCAAAGGCTTTAACCATTTCTAAAAGTTTCCAGCAAGACTTTATTAAAAAAAAGAAATTAAACAAGTGTGTGAATCATAAATGGACTTTATTAACAACAAGCTATAAGACAAAAATGAATCTCTGGCAGTCCTCTTGGTCGCTCAGTCTCAGGGGTGAAGGGTCCAGGTGCTGTGGAGGTGGCTGGTGCTGGAGTGCTTGTCATCAGCTCCTCCAGAAGCAGAAGCAGCAGAAGCGCCAGCCCCAGAAGAGTGAGCCCGTGCTGCAGAAGCCCCAGGAGAACCAGAGTGAGGGCCAGGGGGCGGGATGGTAGCCCTGTCCCTCTTGCCAGGGCTGGCAGCAGATGGCTGAGGCTTGCTGTGCTTCTGCATGGTTGTGGGATTGCTGGCTGGCAGGGAGGCTGGCAGGAACCAAGGCTGGCAGGAAGGCTGGCAGGCAGACATGAACCAAGGCTGGCAGGCAGACATGAAACAAGGCTGGCAGGAAGGCAGGCAGCAAGGCTGGCAGCAAGGCTGGTAGCAAGGCTGGCAGCAAGGCTGGTAGCAAGGCTGGCAGCAAGGCTGGCAGGCAGACATGCAGGCAGGGCAGGCAAGGCAGTCGATGCGGCCGGCAGCAGGTCTTTCCTCTGAATGGCGACCTGCTTCCGAGCTGCTTCCGTTATATCCGCGGGGCTGACGCAATGCATCCTCCCTGCATGCGCAGTGAACGCCAGGCATCCATTAGGCTTCTGCTGTGCATCCGCTCGGCTTCTGCTGTGCATCCGCTTCATCCGTTCGGCGTCCGCTCTGCTTCCACTCTTTCCGTTCCGCGTCCGCTTCGCTGAGGCCCCCCGGAAGCCCTGCGGATGTGTCACCCACTCCCATCCGCTCCCATCCGCTCCCATCCACTGTGCTTCCGTTCCGCATCCGCTTTGCATCCGCCCTGCGTCCTCCCCACGTCCGTGTTATCTGCTCCGGTTATGCAAATTGTCGCCCCTTTTGAGAGCGGATAACAACGGATGGAACATTTTGCTTGTCCGCTGTGTCCTTTTTGCATCCGTTGGCCAGTGTGACATAGGCTTTATACTCCTTCTTTTTAATTTTCATTCCTTTTATTTCTTTTTCTTCTCTAATATTCCTGTTCAACACTTGCAATGTTAACTCAAACACCAGAGGTGACAATGGACAGCCTTGCCTTGTCCCTTTTCTTATATCTATGGATTCTGTTAATTCTCCATTCATCATTATCTTTGCAGTTTGTTCATGGTAAATTTTTTCAATGTCTTGGATATTTTTTTTTAAAAAGCCCATTTGTTTCAATTGCAGTAAAATAAATCACCAACCCACATTGTCAAAGGTTTTTTGTGCATCTAAAACATCAAGGCCACTTGCTTCTCAGGGAGTGCTTCCTAATATTCCTGAATATCCAAAATGATTCTCACATTATCTTTGATTTGTCTCTTTGACAGAAATCCATTTTGATTAGAATGAATAAAATTATTTGAGTATCTTTTTAGTCTTTCTGCTAAAATCCAAGCAAATATTTTATAGTCTGAGTTCAACAGAGATATTGGTCTATAATTTTTAACTTGCTGCAGGTCTGTACCTTCCTTCGGTATAAGTGTGATGTATGCTTCTGACCAGGTTTTTGGTATTCTTTTCTTCTACATAACTTCATTCATAACTTCTAAAAGATGAAGATTCAATATTTCTGAAGTCTTGTAATATTCCGCTGGCAAACTATCTGGACCTGGTGTTTTCCCAACATTCTGTTTTTAAGGCTTCTTTTAATTCCATTGTTATATTTCCTTCTAACATTGTTTCAATATTTTTAGGTATCTGAGGGAGTTCGCTTTCTGTAGATATTGCTTAATTGTTTTCTTCTTGAATATTCTCTTGAAAGTACAATTTTCCATAGTAGTCTTGCATAATTTTTTTCTTCTCCTCATTTCCATAGCAAACCTGTCCTTTTTATTTATTAATTGATTAATCCTTCTTGATTATATTTCCTTTCTCAGTTTATAAGATAGCCATCTGCCTAGTTTGTTTGCATCTTCAAAGTAATTCTGTTTGGCATTTTAAATTTTTTGTGCTAATTCTTCTTTTTCCATTAGTCCCATTTTATGTTTAATTATGTCCAATTTATTTTTAATATCATTTTTTGTGAGGACTTCTGTAAGTCTTTTTCCAATCTTTGAAAGTCATTCTCTTAAATGTCTTTTTCTGTTTTCTGTTTCTTTTCCTAGTATAATCTATTATCAAGTATCTTGTGTAGACCTTCATCATGTCCCAGAGATTCTGTAAAGATGTATCCTTGTTTCTATTTTCTTTGAAGAAGATAACAAATTATTTCTCTATTTTCTGTTTAACATCTTTTTCTTTTAATATCATATTATTTAAAGTCTATCTAGATCTCCTCTTGTATCCTTTCCAAATAACTGACACTGGATTATGATCTGCCAAAGTGCTTGTTTCTATTTCAATCTGTCATACATTAGTCAATAATTCTGCTGACATCCATATCTATTCTAGACCAGGATGCATGCCCGTTTGAATAAAAAAGTATATTGCTTACTTTTTGCATTTCTCTCTCTCCATGTATCTTTTAAGTTAAATTCTTCTATTATTTGAAGGAAGGATTTTAGTAGTATCTTTCTAACTTTCTTTGTTGTTTTCTGTGTTTTATAATCCAACCAGTCATTAATTATTCCAATAAAATATCCTGTCATACAAATATTAACATAGTCCAATTCAATTATTTTTGTATGGAATTTTCTGTGGAATTCTTCTTGTTTATCATTCTGGGCATAAATTGTAATTAAAAGTGTTTTAACACTGTTATCCATTATTTCCACCATTAGAATCCTTCCATCATCATCTGTGTAGATTAGTTCTGCCAAAATTGTTTCTTTAATATATAATACCACACCTCTTTTTTTGGACTGTGCCAGCGACATAAATAATTTCCCTAGTTTTTCTTGTTTTAGTATATATTCATGTTATTTTTTAATATGTATCTCTTGTAAGCAGATTATGTCAAATTTTGATTTTTCTAATTTGTGAAATACTTTCCTTGTTTTAGTAGTCAAATTAAGTCCATTTATATTAATTGAAATCAATTTTCTTTCATCCATGTTAAGCTTTATAAGAGGGTTTTATTGCTCTAGTACGTCTCAATTCTTGTTGTTCTCTGGATTCACCGCCTACTGCACCTTCTTCTTTTTCTTTTTCAATTACTGTTATACACTCCTCTTGAAATTCAATTAGTGATTCTTCCTTTCTTTTTTTTTCCTCCTTTCCTCTAAAATATTCTAAGTAGAATAGCTCAGCTTTTTCAACTGTGTCAATTCTGTGTCTTTGTTCCTGCCAAGTGAACAAGAGGCCTTCTGGCATCAACCATCTGTAGTTTACTCCTCTTTTAAGTAACTCTTTAGTCAAGAATAAATATTCTTTTCTCATCTCTCTTACTTTTCTTGGTATCTGTTTCAGCACCACAATTTCTTTGTCTTTATATTTTAGTGTTTTCTCTCTCACCACCTGCAGTATCTGTGTCTTAATAATCTTCCTAGTAAATCTAATGTGAACTTCTCTTGGTAGTATATTCCTTATTGCATATCTTGTATAGACACGAAACACTTCATCCATCCCATCCATCATCTTTTCTTTGGTTATTTCCAGTGCTTCTGCTAATATTTCTGCCATTATTTCAGCAAGGTTTTCACCTTTTCCTTCTTCTATATTTTGAAATTTTAGATAAAATTCTGATTTATCTATTTCCCATCCTAATGGTTCACATCTGCCCTTCTTGACATCACTCAAACAAATATCAATGTCTTTGATTTTCTTATCTCTTTATATATCTTCTTCAATTTTTTAAAACCTGTCTTCATATTTCATCATCATCTATTGAATATTTTCCACTTTCTCATCTGTTTTTTCAATTTTTTGCTCAATCTTCTGGATTCCTTACATAATCATCTGTAATGTCACTTCCTTCTCTTTCTCTTTTTCCTGTTGTAATATTGTCTGTATAGATCATTGTCCTCCAGATAGTGAAGGGGGTTAGTATCGAAGAAGCTGTCTTTCTACTCTTATAATGCTTATCTGTAAAGAAAATGAGAGAGAAAGAAAAAAAAGAGGAAAAAAGAAAAAAAAGGAAAAAAAACAAAGGCAAACAGTTGACACTCCAAAGAAAAAAAGGAAAAAGAAAGTCTTCAGGCACTTGTATACCTTAATCCAATTAGTTACAATGGTAAATGTAAAAAGTAAAAAATCAACTTCAAAAATCAAAATCATAAAAAAGGGAAAAAAGAGAAAGAGAAATATTCTATATGTTCCTCTTAATAAACAAAAAGAAAACAAAAATAAAAGATTTACATTCTGGTTCCTGGTTTAAAAAGTCAAAATCCAACTAAAAAGGGGAAAAAAACCAACTAGTGGGGGGCAGGTAGAAAGGGAGGCAAAAGATAAAAAGCAATTCTAATATAAAACAAGCCTCTGCCACCAAATATCCAAGGCTCTTTGATAAATCAGCTCAGAGTTTTTCAAGGTCACTTCAATCTTCTTTCTTTCAATTTCAACTCCAGACTCCAGCTATCTGTTCACAAATGAGCACCTGAATAAACAAACTGCCATGCTCATCTCTATTTTTTCCAATACACAGCTGAGAGTCCTTGATTTTAACACAAACTTGTGAAAGAAAAAAGAAACAATGTATCCAAGCCTCTGGGCGGCAATGCTATTTACTTTCCTTCACTTTCACTTCCCCCTCCTCAATCTACAGCCAGGAACTAAAAGAAAAAAAAGTAAAATCTCCCCCCCCTTTTTTTTTTAAAGGGAGAAAAATAAATCTTAAATCAAGCAGAAGAGTCTTAATCAAAAAAGAATTTTCAAAAGGATTGTTTAAAAAAAGGAGAAAGAAATACAAACAGAAATAAAAAGATTAAAAAGTACCAGTCCAGCTTAAAGTTAAACAGCTTTGCCAAGTTCAAAATTCCAAGAAAAAGGGAAAAAAAGAAAAAAAAAACCCTTTCACTTTGACAATTAATCACACTGCTTAAATTCTTTTCTCTTCACTTTTAGTCCACTTTAATTTTTTCAGGGTGTTCTCTCCAAGGAATAATAAGTAAAAGTTCATATCACCAAACTGACACACTTTCGTCCAATCTCTTCCATTCCAGAGCTGTCCCAGCTTCAGCAGCTTGTTTATTTATTTATTTATTCATTCATTTATTTATTTATTTATTCATTTATTTATTTATCCATTTATTTATTTATTTATTTATTTTTGTCAATTGCTTACAAGATAATAGGTATAAATAAAAACATAGTTATGAATACATGGACACATGTAAGAAAAATAAAAAATAAAAGAAACAATTGGACAGGGACGGTAGGCACTTTGGTGTGCTTATGCACACCACCTACAGATCTCTTAGGAAAGGGGTGGGGTCAATAGTAGACAGTCTAAGGTTAAAGTTTTCGGGGTTTAGGGAAGAAACCACAGAGTCAGGTAGAGTATTCCAGACATTGACCACTCTGTTGCTGAAGTCGTATTTCCTGCAATCAAGTTTGGTGCGATTAACCTTGAGTATCTATTGTATCTATTGTTTGCTCTTGTGTTGTTATGGTTGAAGTTGAAGTATTCATTGACAGGTCGGACATTGTAATGTATGATTTTTATATACTACACTTATTTCGGACTAAAGGCGGCGTAGTTCTAGGTTTTCTAGGTCTAGAATTTTGAGTCTGGTGGCATAAGGTATTCTGCAACGAGTGGAGGAGTGGAGAACTCTTCTTGTGAAATATTTCTTGACTTTCTCAACTGTGCTAATATCAGATATGTAATATGGATTCCAAACTGATGACCTGTATTTGAATATTGGTCTAGCAAATGTTTTGTATGCTCTAGTTATTAGTGTAATATCACCAGAGAAAACGCTACAGAAGATAAGGTTAACAACTCTTAACGCTTTTTGGCTATGTAGTTACAGTGGGCTCTAGCACTTAGGTCATTAGAGATGAGTATTCCAAGGTCTTTGTCAGGTCTTGACTATTCAGCCTGTATTTTATTTTCTGATTTTTTTTGCCAGAGCATTTATTTGTTGAGATTTGAAGTTGCCATTTGTTTGACCATTCTGATACATGGTCAAGGTCTTTTTGAAGGGTAGCAGTATTGTCTGTATTGAATAGCTTTACATCATCAGCGAAGAGAACACGGATTCTCTTCATATGATCACAGAGGTCATTTATGTAGAGTATGAAAAGAGTTGGTCCTAGAACACTGCCTTGGGGGACACCACTGTTGACAGGTACAGAATTTGATAGGACATTCCTAATTTTGACCATTTGTGGTCTGTTTGACAGGAAAGCTTCTATTCAGTTATGCAGGTATCCAGAGATACCATAATATTTTAGTTTTAGGAGTAGTTTGTCGTGTACCACTGAATCAAAAGCTTTTACAGAAGTCTATGTTGATTGCATGTATTGCTTTGCCCTGATCGAGTTGTGTAGTCCATATGTTTTTGCAGTGTAAGAGTTGCAGATTACATGATAGCTTTTTCATGAAACTAAATTTTTTATTAGAGAGTAGGTTGTTTGTTTCTAAGTGGAGGATGATGGATTGGTCAATAATTGATTCCATGACTTTGGAATCAAAGGTGAAGCTTGCCTCTCTGCTGCTGGCAAAAAGGGCTTTCCCTGGATCAACCAGGGACTTTGCGATGTCCCTGGGATCAACAGGATGTGCCCTTGTCAATCACTGTCTCTACAGAATGGTTTAGGTCCATGGGGACCGACCAGCAGCTGAGATATCTATGATGATCTTGGAGATCAAGATCGCCCGTCCAACCACCACAACACCAGCTCCGCGCTCTGCAGCCACTATTTCTGGGTGCAATAGCTTTTCTTATAAAATTACAGCTAAATTTTAAATTCTATTCTTCTTCTCCTCCCCTTTTTTGTCCTCCTCCTCCTCCTCCTTTCTTCTTCTTCTGCTGCTGCTTTTTCTGCTGCTGCTGCTGCTTCACTTCTGCTTCTGCTTCAGGTGTTGATGGAGATATTTGCTCTTGCTTTTCTGGCAGCCTGAATCATTCTTAATTGATGTTGTTGTAGTGTATTTTTGATGTTGCCTCTCCATTCCTTTGGAGTCTCTCTGATGTTCTTTAACCTTCTCTTCTTTTTGCATGTGCCTGATATACAATATGGAATCTCATCACATTCTCTCCAGGTGAACAAACCACTTTATTTGTTGTTTTTATATGTGATTTAAGATTGATTTGTGCCAATTCTTTCCTCTTGTGGTTTATGATTTTATTTTTTTCTGTCATTCTAGCATCTTTTTTCAAGCATCTCATTTCTGTGGTGACTAACTTTTGTTATTTTAAGTGTCCATGTTTGACACTGGTAACATAGAGTGGGGATGAATATGCTTTGTATGAGATGCTTCTTTGTACTGATTGGTAGCGCCTTATGTTGTAGGAGTGGAGTAAGCTGTCCCAATACTTGGTTCACCTTACTGCATCATATGTTAATCTCTTTCACCATTTTATTATCTTCAGTGAATGTTTCTCCTACATATTTGAAATTTGATACTTGCTTGCCCTTCTATTCCTATGTTTAGGGTAAGCTTTTTTCAATTGTTAAGTTGGTTTAATTGGTTCTTTAAATCAACATATCAGCAAAACTTGTTGAGACAGGAATTACAAGGAAATATTTGGTGAAAGACATATTCTTTTCTCCTCTTTCTGATCCCAAATAGGATTTAAATACTACTGTATCATGAGTTGACAGCTAGTGTGATACAATGGTTAAGATACCAGGCTGGAAACCAGGAGAAAATAAGTTCTCGCAGAATTTCCATCTCTAAACAAAGCAGTCATAAAGTGCAATGTCATGTAACCATGCCATTTAGTTAGTTCTTGCAGCCCTCAGTTACTACTGTTAAGCAAGATCACATAGATCACAGATGTCAACTCACCATGTCACATTGCCTTCATGTGAAATTTTACTATGCTTTTCTCCTTTGCAGAGCTGGGATGTGTGAGGCCTGTGTGTGATGCATCCAGCCTGTGGGCCTCCAGTTTGACACCCCTGACATAAATCATTCAGTAAGGACATCATGTGATCACATCTTACACATTTGTTATTGACTTTGCTAATGAGAAGACAGTAGGGAAGATCTCAAAATGTGATAATGTGACTGAAGGAAGTTGTGATGGTCAAAATCTGTAATGGTCACCAAGTATCTGAATTGTAATCATGTGATCATGGGCTGAAACTTCAAGGACCGGATGTTGATATCACTCTCTATTGCAAGTTCAAGTGTTACTCTACAAATGGTCATAAAAAGGCTAGCCATTCAAGCATTATTCAGGAAGAGGTAACTGCATCACTAAAAATATAACACCATTTGCCTAACAGAATTAACAAAATAACAGAGTTTGGTAGGCCATCTACACCAACCCTCCACCCAAGCAGGAGACCTCACACCATTTCAGACAAATGGCAGTTCAGTCTCTTCTTGAAAGCTTCCAGCAGTAAAGTTCCCACAATTTCTGAAGACAAGTTGTTCCATTGAATGATTGTTCTCACTGTCAGAAAAATTTTCCTTATTTCTAGGTTAAATGTCTCTTGATCAGTTTCCACCCATTATATCTTGACTGGCCTTTAGGTCCATTGGAAAATGGACCTCTCTATAGCAGCCCCTCAAATATTGGAACACTGCTATCAGTCTCCCCTGATCCTTCTCTTCACAAGATTAAGGCCGTGTCACACTGGCCAACGGATGCAAAACGGACACAACGGAAGAGAAAAATGTTACATCCGTCGTATCCGCGCTCAAAAGGGGTCAAAATTTGCATAATTGGAGCAGACAACACGGACGCAGGGAGGACGCAGGGCGGATGCAAAGCGGATGCGGAACGGAAGCCCAGCAGATGGCGCATCCGCAGGGCTTCCGGGGGGCCTCAGCAAAGCGGACGCAGAACGGAAAAAGCGGATGCAGAATGGATGCACAGCAGATGAAGCGGATGCAGAGCGGAAGCCTAGCGGATGCACAGCGGAAGCCTAACGGATGCACAGCATTAATTGTGCATGCGGGGGGGATGCATTGCACAAACCCCCCGGATATAAAGGGAAGGAGCTCGCACGTTTAGCATTCCGAGGAAAGACCTGCTGCTGGACACTTCGAGTTCCTTGCCTGCATGTCTGCCTGCAAGCCTTGCAGCCAGTCTGCCTCCAAGCCTGCCTCCCAGCCTGCCTCCCAGCCTCCTGGGCAGCCTCCCTTCCAGCCTTGCTGGCAGCCTGTCTTCCAGCCTCCTTTCCAGCCTTCCTGGCAGCCTGCCTTCCAGCCTCCCTGCCAGCCTTGCTGCCAGCCTGCCTTCCAGCCTCCCTGCCAGCCAGTCTGTCTGCCAGCCTTGGTGCCTGCCTTCCTGCCAGCCTTCCTGCCAGGCTTCCTAACAGGCTTCCTAACAGGCTTCCTAACAGGCTTCCTGCCAGCCTTGGTGCCTGCCAGCCTTCATGCAAGCCTCCCTGCCAGCCAGCAACCCCACAACCATGGGGAAGAAGCGAAAGTCTCAGCAACCTGCCGCCATCCCTGGCAAGAGGGACAGGGCCACCCTCCCACCCCATGTCCCTGACTCTGCTTCTGCTGGGGCTTCTGCTGCTTGGGCTTGCTCTTCTGTTGTTGGAGCTTCTGCTGTAGCTGCTCCTGGCAGTGGTGCTTCTGCTGCGTACTCTGCTGAAGCTGCTCCTGGTCCTGCTGGTCCTGCTGGTCCTGCTCGTTCTGCTCGTGCTCCTGGTCTTGCTGACCCTGCTGCTGGTACTTACTCTGCTGTTGCTCATCCTGGTCTTGCTGCTGCTGCTGCTGCTGATGATGATGATCCTGCTGCTACTGCTGCTGCTGCTTATGATCCTGCTGGTGATTATGCTGATAATGATGATGATGATGATGATTATGATCCTGCTGGTGAGGATGCTGCTGCTGCTGCTGATGCTGCTGCTGCTGCTGTTGGTGTGGAGGAGCAGCCCAAACAACTTCAAAGTCCCTCTGATGAGGGCCCATATGGCCCTGCCAGAGGGAGGAAGAGGCAGACGCGTGATAGGGAGAGGAGGCAATACTTCATTGAGGAGGAACACGAGGATGAGGTGCTGGAATGGCTGAGAGAGAACGACTATCTGTGGCGGAAGGGACACCAGCTGTACAGGGACACCAAGTGGAAGCAGGCTGCTTGGAGAGAGAGGGCGGAGAGTCTGGGCTAATCATCGGATGTGCTCCTCGGTTGGTGGAAGCACATGCACACCTGGTACGGGAAGCTGCACCGCAAAAAATCTGGCCAGGCCAGGGTTAAGTTGACGGACAGAGAGAAGTATGTCATGGCCAAGTGCAGCTTCCTGGAGGGTGAGGTCCGCCACCGAGGAGCACCAGGAGCCCAAATCTCTACCCTCTCTCTCCGGCAGCCTGCTGGGAGCCAGTCCTCTGGCGGCCGAGAGTCAGTCCCTGTCTCCATGCAGGTTTCTGTGGAGCGTGCCATGGCGGAGAACCCCCGGGCAGGTGTTGAAAGCGTGGTGGAGAGCGAAGAGGACTCCCTGGTGTGGTGGGAGAAAGGAGACATCGAGTCCACCGCTGCCGAAGCCGCATCCACCCACACCTCTGCCACCACAGTAAGGCAGAGAGCCGGACCGCAGGAGGGGCAGAGCCACACGGTCCTGGTGGAGATCAGGGACACCATCCGCACCAGCATAGGTCTCCTCTCTCAGCTGGTCCCCATCGAATCCTCCTCCTCCAACCACAAGCCCTTCCTCAATTATGTGAACCAGACCCTCAAGGAGATGGCGGATCCCCAGTACCAGGTGGTGAAGGAGAGGATCACCACGCTGCTTAACAACCCTCCAGACCCAGAGGCACCTGCTCCCACCCAGTCTAGGTCTGCTCCTCCACCCCAGGTGATGTCCCTCCCATACCAAGGCTTCCCACACACCCTCACCTACCAGGGCTACAGCTACCCCGAGGTCCAGCAGCACAGACAGCAGCCCTTACAGATGCAGGCACAGAGTCATCGGGCGACACCGCTGCCACCGGTTCCAATGATGCCACTGATGCCAACCTCGACAGTCCTCAACCCGCTGCAGAGCAGGCAGCCCCACTACACTACTCCTTCCTCCACCCCACAGCCAAGCCCGCCCTCATTACATCTGTCCTCAGTACTGGGGCTGACACCCCATGGCATGGAGGAAGGACCTCTCAGCATCGTGGGTCTGAGCCAGCTGTCTGAGAGCTTCCTCAACACACCGTCCCCTGTTGTCCTCTCGGGCCTAGGCACTCTAATAACACCTCAGACCAGCACTGCAGCAGCACTCACCTCCACAGCACCTGCTCCCTAAAATCTTAGCCTGGGCACACACCTCCGAGTGACCAAGAGGAGTGCCAGAGACTGGCTGCCTGGATATTTGTGGACTTTATTTGGACACTTGACTTTGGTCATGTTTATTTTACAGCTTGTTGTTCAATAAAGTTTATCTTTGTTTCACACACTTGCTTCATTAATTTTTTTCTATAAAGTCCGGGTGAAAACTTTTAGAAATGGTTTAGCCTTTGCATGCTTGTGGGATGGGTTATGATAGCAGTGGGATGGGCAGGGATACCTGTTGGATGGGTTAAGATAGCTGTGGGATGGGAAGGGATACCTGTGGGATGGGAAGGGATACCTGTGGGATGGGTTAAGATAGCTGTGGGATGGGTTAAGATAGCTGTGGGATGGGTTAAGATAGCTGTGGGATGGGAAGGGATACCTGTGGGATGGGAAGGGATACCTGTGAGATGGGTTAAGATAGCTGTGGGATGGGTTAAGATAGCTGTGGGATGGGTTAAGATAGCTGTGGGATGGGAAGGGATACCTGTGGGATAGGTAATAGCTGTGGGATAGATAAACCTCCAGTGCAAGCATAGTGGGACTGTATGGTCCACCCTCCCATGTGCCACCCCTATGGCCCTTTATTATCAATAATAATGTAATAATTATCCACACATGTCAACATAAACACAACTCTTTATTAAACGCCCTGTTCATTGTAGGCCAACCAAACATACATGGCCCAATCTCATCCGTGTGATGAGACAGTCTAAAGGAAGCATCCATTAAGCATCTACCATCCTGTCTTGCCTCTCCACCGCTCCAGCTGGGGAGTTGCACCAGTGTTTCAGGAGATTGCGCTGCTTCTTCGCCTCACGTGAGGCTCTGTTGGGCCCTTGCACATCCTCAGTATCGATCAGGTTTTGCCCTTGCCTCCATTCCCCAGGTCCCATGTCCCCATTGCCTTGCTGGAGGTCCACGAGCCTGTTCTGCAAGACTGGGTAGTGGGTGCGCATGAGATTGTGCAGGATGCAGCAAGCTTCCACGATCCTCCTCATGGTCTCTGGGCGATGCTGCATGTTGGTGAGAAGTACCTGGAACCTGTTGGCCAGGATGCCAAAGGCATTCTCCACCACCCGTCTTGCCCTGGACAGCCTGTAGTTGAAGATCCTCTCTTCTCGGGTGAGGAATCTGGAGGTATAGGGCTTCATGAGGTAGGTTCTGAGGGAGAAGGTATCATCCCCCACAATGAAGTAGGGCACATCTTGTGGTCGTTGGGCAAGGGGTCTGGATCTGGAAAACCCATGATGAGGTTGCGTTCCAGCCCCTCCTTGAGGTGACTGGCGTATACCTGGGCATCTGAAGATGACCCGTTGCCTCAAGCTTCGATGTACATGAACTTGTAGTCAGCATCGACCATGGCGAAGAGGATGATGCTGAAGAAGCCCTTATAATTGAAATAAGTGGACCATGACTTGGCTGGAGCTTTGCAGGCCACGTGCTTGCCATCTATGGCTCCACTTCTGATACCACTGCTCTGCAACTTTCTTCCATCCTTCTTCAGTGGAGGGGCACTGGAGGAGCTCCTCCTTGTATTCTTCGATGATGGCCTGCACCACTTCTCTGACAACAAAGCTGATGGTGTTGTGTGGCACCCTCCAGCCGTACTGCATGCTCCTGTAGGTGGTCCCTGAGGCCAGGTGGTGCAGAGTGAGTGCCACCTTGAGCCCAGGTTCCAGGCTGGGCCGGAAGTTGGTGTTTGTCTTGCTCAACCTGGGTGTCAGGCGCTGCACAACTTCGTCAAACATGGCTGGAGGCATCCTCATGAAGTTCTGGAACGCCCGAGGATCTTCGCTCCTGAGCTCCACCATCAGCTTGTCGTAAAGTACGTACTGCGCTCTTCTGGCGAACCATCTTCGGAGCCAGACTTTTTTTGGGTGCCTCCTTTTCTTCCCGTAGTACTGTTCACAGAGACTGTAGATGGTTTCGCAGTGTTGCAGAAGGATGTTGGCTGCCGAAAGGATTTTTTCGCAATCCACGGTGGACATGACTGGATGCTGTGGAAGAGGAAGAGGCAGATGAAGGCTGCAGAGGTCTGCACTGCTGGGCTGCTGGTCTGAAAGTGCGAAGCAGGTGAGTTGCTCCCCCTTTTTATAGGCAGTATAGGTTTTCCGCTAGGCATCCTCTAGGCATCCTTTAGGCATCCTTAATATCCGAGATAGGTCCCCTCTGCAAATGTTTTTTCCGTTTTAAATGCTTTGTTTCCATGCTGCATCCGCTAGGCATCCATTCTGCATCCGTTCCGCATCCGTTCCGCTTCCTCCCTGCATCCAGGCAGATGCGAGTTCCGCGATGCGCAGCGGATGCCTAGCGGATATAGCGGATGCGTAGCAGATGCGTAGCGGATGCATAGCGGATGCAGAACAGACGAACTGGATACATTTTCCACGCAAAAGTTTTCGGCAGCCTAAAACTTTTGGAGCAGATGAAATGTCCATAAACGGATGCCAGACAGATCGAGAGGAAGCCAAACGGAGGCAGTGGGTACATTGCATTTTCGAACGGATGGCAAGCTTTTTTGTCCGTTTTACTTCCTCTTTGCATCTGTTGGTGCAGTGTGACACGGGCTTTAGGTATGCCCAAATTCTGCAATCATTCATCATATGTTTTAGCCTCCAGTCCCCTAATCATCTTGGTTGATCTTTTCTGCACTCTTTCTAGAGTCTCAACATCTTTTTTATGATGCAGTAATCAAAACGGTATGCAGTATTCAAGATGTGGTCTTACTAAGGCTTTATAGAATGGTATTAGTATCTCATTTGATCTTGATTGAATCCCTCTGTTAATGCAATTTAGGATTGCATTGGCTTTTTCGGCTGCCACTGCATACTGTTAGCTCATAATCAGTTGTCCACTAAGACTCCAAGATCCCTTTCACAATTACTGCTATTAACCCTAGTTTCTGCCAGTCTATATGTGTATTTTTAGGGGTTTTTTTTCTCAGTGTAAGACTTTACTGTTCTCTATATTGAATTCATTTTATTAGTCAGGGCCCAGTGTTCAACTCTGTCAAGATCCATTTGGATATTAGCTATTCCTGCCAGCTTAATATCATCTGCAAATTTGATAAGTTCCCCCTCTATTCCTTCATCTAAGTCATTTATGAAAGGATCACACAAAAGATTCTAAACCAACAGACACACTGTATGTACAAAATGGAAGATGATTTTTTGTTTTTTTAATGTATTGTCTGTGTATGTTTGTCTTAAAATAATAATAATAATAATAATAATAATAATAATAATAATAATAATAATAAT
>BLBF01000019.1:22550548-22584081 GCA_015471245.1 Laticauda colubrina
TCTTATGTAGGGCAGGACAGCTGTTCCATAGATCTGTTGATCTTCTAGGTCTCTGTTATGTCTTGGTGTGTTTTTGTGGATCAAGTTGGTGATTTTGTTTTTGTGGAAGCCATTGGCTGTCAATACTTCAGTCAGGGTGCATAGTTCAGTCTTTATATGTGTCTTATCTGCCAGGCGTTTGGTTCTGGTAATTAGTGTTTTCGCTACGGAATTTATCTGTGCTGGGTGGTGGTGGGATTGGGCATTGAGGTAGCGGTTGGTGTGTGTTTTCTTTTGGTATATGGTGTGTCCCAGTGTGCCATCTGTTCTTTTGTAGATTAGTACATCTAGGAATGGTAGTTGTTTGTTTATTTCCGTTTCCATGGTGAACTTGATTTTGGGGTGTGTGTTGTTTAGGTGTGTTAGGAAATTGTTTAGGTTTTCTTTTCCATGGGGCCAAATCACAAATGTGTCATCGATGTATCTTAGCCATAGTTTGGGTTTGTGGGTGGCATTAGCCAGGGATCTGGATTCGAATTCTTCCATGAACAGGTTTGCAATGACGGGTGACAGTGGTGATCCCATAGGGGCTCCTTCAATTTGCTTGTATCTTTGTCCTTTGTATATGAAATATGTGTTGGTTAGGCAGTGTTCTGTTAGTTCCATGAGGTCTTTAGCTGGTTGGTATTTATTTTTGATGATTTCAAGAGTTTCTTTTATTGGGACTTGAGTGAATAGTGAAACCACGTCGAAACTTACAAGCAGATCTTCTTGTTCTACGTGTAGATCTTTGATCATTTCTAAGAAGTGGTATGAGTTTTGTACATATGAAGCTGCGGTTTCAGCATGGGGCTGTAGTTGTTTTGCTTAGTATTTAGCTAGGTTTTGTAATGGTGTTCCTATGGAGCTGACTATGGGTCTGAGAGGTATGCCTTCTTTGTGTATTTTTGGGAGGCCGTATAATTTGGGGCATCTAGAAGATTTTTCTCTTGGGATGATCATCTGTTGGATTTCTTTGCTTATGTGGCTGGTTATAATTTTCTTCTTGGTTGATTTTTCTAGATATGTGGTTGGGTCTGTGTTTATAGGTTTGTATGTAGAGTCTTGGAGTAGGTCTGTCAATTTTGTTTCATAGTCTTTTCTGTCCATTACTACTGTGGCATTTCCTTTGTCTGCTGGGAGTATTATTATGCTGTTATCATTTTTCAGGGTTTGTAACACTGAAAAATTTTAGGTTAAAAGGAAACTTAGTTAAATATTCCAATAGCTAAGATTTTTTTAAAAATAAATAATAAATAAACTAATGTTATAAAATGTATGGCAAAAAATTACATCACAAAACAGTGAAGAAAAATAACAAACACAAATGTATCCATATACTGACACTTTAAAAATTGGAATATCATGCCAAGGAGACTATTTGATTACTAGCAATAATTTAAAACAAGGAGAAACTTTCTGACTGTGAGAACAATCAACCAATGGAACAGCTTGCCCTCGGAAGTTGTGGAAACGCCATCAGTTGAGACTTTCAAGAAAAGATTGGACTGCCATTTGTCAGAAATGATGTAGGGTCTCCTGGGAGGTTGGACTAGATGACCTACAAGGTCCCTTCCAACTCTGATTATCTGTATCTGTATAAAACTTTCTATTATTAAAAGATTATTATTAGTATTCAGTTTATTTTAAAAATTACTGCCTAATCTGACTACCATGAGAAATCTTGATACCTTCCACTAAAATATTGCTTTGTCAAACTCACTTTACCTTTCTTTAAAAAAATGTATCATAACATTTATTATGCTTATTAATATGTTTATTTAACTACAGAGCATGTATATGTGCTTACTTAAAAGTAAGCCGCAATAGGATTTATTACTAGTATTTGTTTAAAATTGCAATTTAATTATTCAATAGACAAACTTGGGAAATATATGAATAGGAGAATGTCGTTTTAAAATCTACTGAACATCTTCTTCTCTAACTTACATTTATAAAGTCTGCATTCAATTTGCTCCATTTAGAAATTCTTTGCACCTAAAAAATATTTTGTTAATTTTGTTATAATGCAGCTAAGTGGATGAATCTGCTCCAGGGGTGGGATTCAAATTTTTTAACAACCAGTTCTGTGGGCATGGCTTAGTTGGTGGGTGTGGCTTAGTGGTCATGTGACTGGGTAGTCATGCTTGGTGGGCATGTGACTAGATGGGCATGTGACTGGCTGGGCATGGCTCAGTAGTCATGTGACTAGCTGGGTGTGGTTTGATGATCATGTGACTGGCTGGTGTGGTTTGGTGGTCATGTGACTGGCTGGGTGTGGCCAACTCAACATCGCTTCTTTCCTAATGACTGTTTTAAGTATAAAAAGAGATATACCAAAACAAAAGGTAATTTATAATTTCATGCCTCTAATGCTTAAATAAGCATAAAAAGGTATACAAACTAGATTTTGTTATAACAAAGTTTTAAAATATTAATCAAACATTATTACATAATACTTTACAAAAACAATAAAACTGTTATTTAAAGTATTGCCAAATGGCTTTTTTATTGGCGTCCTCACATGCAGGTTTCTTTAGTTTTACATGAGCATCATTAGCAAATGCTTGCAACCATTTTTTTAATTACAGGAACAGGGTCCCATTCTTACAGAGGTAGGGCAATTAGATTAAAGGCTAGGTCCCACTGGCCGATGGATGCAAAACGTATGCATAAAGGACACAGCGGACGAGCAAAATTTTGGGGGTGGCTCCATTCGTTGTTATCCGCTCCAAAAAGCGGTGAAAATTTGCATAAACAGAACAGAAAAGAACAGAAAACAATGGAAAAGAATGGACGTGGGTAGTATGTAGCGGGGATGATAAATGTATGTTCATAGGAAGCCTAGTGGATGACAGCAGATGGAAGCAGATGACACATCCAAAGGGATTCCGGGGGAGAATTTCAAAGTGGATGTAAAGTGGAAGGAGCGGATGCATAGCGCATGAAGCGGATGCATCACGTACGCCTATAGGAAACAAAGGGGATGCCACACGGATGTATATTGGATGCAAAGCGTTCACTGCACATGCAGGGAATATGAATTGCGTCAGCTCCACGGATATAAAAGGATGCAGCACGCATGCAGTCAGCATTCAGGGGAAAGATGTGCTGCCGCATACATCTAGTAGGAACACCATGGTTCATCAGTCAGGCAAGAAGAGGAAGCCGGTGCCTACTCATTCCAGCCCTGGCAAGAAGGACAGAACCAGCATCCCACCCCCTGGCACTGACTCTGAAGCTGCTGCTGCTGCTGTGGTGGACCAGCCCCAAGGCCCTCAAAGCCTTGCTGCTGAAGGTCCTGCTGCTCAAGCCCCTGAAGGCCCTGCTGCTCAAGCCGCTGAAGGCCCTGCTCAAGCCCCTGCCAGAGGGAGGAAGAGGCAAGGGAAGGAGAAGGGAGAGAGGAAACAGTACACCGTTTCTGAGGTGCTGGAATGGCTGAGGGAGAACGAGTACCTCTGGAGAAAGGGCCACAGACTCTATCGGGACACCAAGAAGAAGCAGGCAGCTTGGAGAGACAAGGCAGAGAGCCTGGGGTACACTGCAGAAGTACTCCTAGGATGGTGGAAGCACATGCACACCTGGTATGGCAAGCTACACCTCAAGAAATCCGGGCAGACCACTGTCAAGTTCACTGACCGGGAGATGTACATCATGGCCAAGTGCAGTTTCCTGGAGGGTGAGATCTGCCACCAAGGAGATCTGCCCCTCTGACACCCCTCTCCCTCAGACAGCCCACAGACAGCCAGTCCTCTTCCAGCCAGGAGACAACGAGCCTGTCCAGGCAGGTGTCTTCAGAGGGCCCCATGGCAGAGACCCCCCCAACAGCTGCACTCCCCATGCTGGCAGACTTGGAGGATCCTGAGGAGGATGACGCCGTGCTGTCACAAATGGAGGAAGAAGCAACCGCCACCAGAGGACAACCCCCCCACCCCCATGCCCAGCTCCAGAGGATGCAGGCAGAGAGGCAGACTGGAGGGCCAGGACCACAGTGTGCTGTTGGAGATCAGGGACACAATGAAGACCAGCAAAGAACTTCTCCCTCAGCTGGTCAACTTGGACAGAGAATCCTCGGGCCGGAACACCTTCATTACCTACGTGAGCCAGACCCTGAGGGACCTACCCGAGGCCCAGTACCAGGTGATGAAGCAGAAGATCACAGCACTTCTGCAAAACCCTCAAGGCCCAGCTGAAGCTGCTCCTACCCAGTCCAGGTCTGCTCCTCCACCCCAGGCAATGTCACAGCCCTTCCATGGCTTTCAACAGCCCCTAACCTACCAAGGCTATGACTACCAGGACTTCCCACATCAAAAACAGAACTTCCCAATCTAGGCCCAGTCGCAAGCCACAACTGCCACTCCTCACCAAGCTGCAGACCAGACAGCCCCACTACACTCCTCCTTCCTCCACCCCACAGCCAAGCCCGTCAATGGACAATCTATCATCAGTATTAGGCCTGACATCTCAAGTCCTTGATGAAGGGCCTCTCAACCTCACAGGACTGAGTCAGCTCTCGGATAGCTTCCTGAACACACCACCACCTGTTGTACCCTCGGGGCCAAGCACCCCAATGGTGCCTCAGACCAGTACTCAAGCCACAGCCACCTCCACAGTCCCTGCCCGCTTAACAGCTGAGACCATGGACATGACTCAGAGTGACAGAGAATAGTGTCAGAGACTGAGTTGTACTTGTTAAGTTTATCTTAACTTAAGACACTTTACTTGGTTCATTTTGCTTATTTAATAAAGTCATAAAGTTTACCTAAGACAGTTAATAAAGGTTATCTTTGCTTAAGACACTTAATTCAGTTTTCTTGGTTCATTTTATTTAATAAAGTCATAAAGTTAAGAAAGTTAATAAAGGTTATCTTTGCTTCAGACACTTGGTTCATTTTTTTACCTTAATAAAGTGTTGGTGAAAACTTTTAACAAATGGTTAAACCTTTGCATGCTTGTGGGATAGATAAGGATAGTTGTGGGATAGATAAACCTCCAGTGCAAGCATAGTGGGACTGTATGGTCCACCATCCCAGCTGCCACACATATGGACCTTTATTATCAATAACAATTTATTCATTGATCAACACATTTCAAAATAAACTAAGGTCTTTATTCATGCCCTATTCATTGTAGGACCACTCAACATACATGGCACAATCTCATCAGTGTTGTGCGACAGGCTCAAGGAAGCATCCATTAAGCATCTATCATCCTATCTTGCCACTCCACTGCTCCAGCTGGGGAGTTGCACCAGTGTCTCAGGAGATTGCGCTGCTTCTTCCCTTCACGTGAAGCTCTGTTGGGGCCTTGTACATCGACAGTGTCTATCAGGTTACGTCCTTGCCTCCATTCACCAGGCTCCATGTCCCCATTCCCTTGTTGACAGTCGACAAGTCTGTTCTGCAACACTGGGTAGCGGGTGTGCAGGATGCAGCAAGCTTCCACGATGCTCCTCACAGTCTCTGGGTCATGCTGCATGGTGGTGAGAAGTATCTGGAACCTGTTGGCCAGGATGCCAAAGGCATTCTCCACCACCCGTCTTGCCCTGGACAGCTTGTAGTTGAAGATCCTCTCTTCATGGGTGAGGTTTCTTGAACTGTACGGCTTCATGTTGTAGGTTCTGAGAGATAACGCATCATCACCAATGATGAAGTAGGGCACATCTTGTGTGTCATTGGATAGGGGGTCTGGATCTGGAAAACCTATGATGAGGTTGCATTCCAGCCCCTCCTTGAGGTGACTGGCATTGTAAAGCTGGGCATCTGAAGCTGACCCGTTGCCTGAAGCATCGATTTAGATGACTTGTAGTCAGCATCAACCATGGCAAAGAGGATGATACTGAAGAAGCCCTTGAAGTTGTAATAAGTGGACCCTGAGGTGGCTGGAGCTTTGCAGGCCACGTGCTTCCCATCTATGGCTTCAACGGTGTGGGGAAAGTTCCACCTCTGATACCACTGTTCTGCAACTTTCCTCCAGCCTTCTTCAGTGGTGGGACAATGGAGGAGCACCTCCACGTATTCTTCGATGATGGCCTGCACCACTTCTCTGACCACTTTGCTGATGGTGTTGTGTGGCACCCTCCACGCATACTGCATGTTTCTGTATGTGGTTCCAGAGGCCAGGTGCCACAGAGTCAGTGCCACCTTCAGTCCAGGGTCCAGGTTGGAACGGAAGTTGGTGCTAGGCTTGGTCAACCTGGGTCTCAGACGCTCTATAATTTCATCAAACATGGCTGTTGGCATCCTCATGAAGTGCTGGAATGCACGAGTGTCTTCATTCCTCAGCTCCACCATCAACTGGTCATACAGTCCAAACTCCATTCTTCTCCTGATCCATCCTCAGACCCACACAGCTCTCCTTCTTCTCCTTGTGTAGAATAGGTGAAACAATCTGAACAGGGTTGGTTCTGGTGTTGAAAGATTGCAGCTACCATAAGGACTGTGTTATGATCCATGGTGGAGAACAATTGATGATGTTGAAGACCAAGACCAAGGGTGAAGAGGTCTGTACACCATGGCTGCTGGACTCATACTGAGATCCAGATGATTTTCTTCCCCTTTTTATAGAAAATATCGGTTGTCCGCTAGGTGTCCTTCTACATACTCTGGACATACTCCAGATATCCTAAATATACGAGATACATCCCAGATACAAACATTTTGTCCATTTTTAATACTTTATATACGAGATACATATGCTTACATCCTTTCTATTTCCATGCTACTAACGCTGTGTAGACATTCCGTGTACCTTTTGTTTCCTTCCTCTTTCCACTTTCAGCTGCAGCAGATGTGAGTTGAGGGGATGGCCAGAGGATGCAGAGAGGATACAGCGGACGTTTAATGGATGATAACAGACAGAGAATGTTTGTTGCCCGTATATGTTGCGGATGTACATCGTATGCGGCAGAAAGTTCATCCATTCACAAAGTTTTGTGCAGCTCAAAACTTCTTGCACGGATGAAATCGCAGTGGATGGATGCTCGACGGATAGAGCACATGAAACACATATGCAGTGAGTACACAATGGATGCATATCGTTTTCCAATGGATGGCAAGCTTTTTTTAACATTTTACATCCTCTTTGCATCCGTAAGTGCAGTGGGACTGGGCCTTAATAGTCAGTAGGTTAGTTACACTGGAAACTGCTTGGCAACCTCTGTTCTCTGAACATATTACATTTAGAATATTTTTATAATTACAATTAATTAATTGAAAAATAAACACTTAAAATGGAAATACAATTAACAAACCAAGGGAATTTGTTATTTTGTGTCAGTATTGACAACAAAAATCTTTCCTAGCCAAGACTACTTTACATTAGTCCAGGTCTTACCTGGACCAACAGTCCCTAATGGAATGCTCTCTCTATAGCAGAGAGAGAGAGAGAAACCAGGAGAAGCCATGTTTAGTCACCTAAGCATTTTTTCATCTTAAAAATGTACTGAAGCTTTTTACAGCGTCATGGAGATATATATACAGGACAAAAAAAAAAAACAGTACAAAATCATCTAAGACATTAGATTAAGAATGAAATTCATAGGCACATTCACAGAGGAGTACTGAATTCTTTTCTTGAAATTTATTTGGTTTATAAAACTGGAATATGTGAATTAGATTCAGTATTGAGCTCTGATTGTACTCAAGTCAAGTAACTATTCAAGAGTATGTAGTTTCATGGTTAGAAAAAATGGTAAAGCAATATATAGATTTAAAACCAGAAATATTTTTGTTGGTACCCAGATAAATAAAGGAAATATAATACATATTTAATTTTACATGTATTAAGGGCAGCTGGAATTATGTTTGTGCAACAGTAGAAAAAGAAGAGATCTCTATAAATGAAAATATATTTTTTAAAGAAATATATAAGTAAAAATTATTTTGTTACACTACTATTATTGTTACATGTTGATACTTCTGTTTTTCCTTTCCTAACAGGAAAAAGCAAAGAAAAACAAACAGAAGTATCAACATGTAATAATAACAGTAAAATGATTTTTATTTATTTATGTATTTTTAGTATATGCTTTGTTTTTATTCATAAATATTATTTATGTATAAAAACAAAACATATACTAAATACATAAATAATTAAAAAAGGAGCAACTTACCAAAAATTAGGTGAAGGCACAAGACAGGCAAGTTGGTTGGTGGTGAAGCCAGTTTTGTGGTCCAGGACTCAATCAACCGGGGCTTGCTAACCTTGTAGTGGCAGTGACAAGGGCAGCTGGGTAGCCTGGGGGTTAGGATTCAACTGAGGCTGGTGGCGGTGGTGGCAGGTAGGGAGGGGCTTGCTTGCCTCCTCACTCATCAATCAGCAGTTGAAAACTAGGCTGCAACAGCAGGTGGGTGAAGATGGTGGGTAGGCAAAGATGGCGGCCAAGTGAAGAAAGCAGCATTGGTGAGGACAGCTGGGTGGTCACCATGGATTGGTGAGTGAGACTCCAAGGAAGCCCTGCTGGTCACCTACCTGCCATATCCCCAATTGAATCCCTTGCTTGTCTCACTCACCGATCAGCAGTGAAAGACCAGGTAGCAATGGCAGCCAGGATAAGATGGTGGCCGGGCAAGGCAGGCAGCATCAGTGAGGGTGGCTGGGTGGCTTGGGAGTTGGGACTCAATCAGGGCTGGCAGTGGTGGCAGGTAGGCGATCAGGGCTTGCTTAGAGTATCAATCACCAATTCACGGTGGCACCTTCAGCAATGGCAGGCAGGCAAAGAAGGCAGCCAGGTGGCCCAGGAATCAGGACTCAGCAAAAGCAGTAGTGGTGTTGGCAGATAGTCAGCGAATGGAGCTTGCAGAGCATCACTTGATCAGGAAGGGCCATGGCAGAAGGCAGGCAGCAATGGCAGGCAAGGATGGCAGGTGGGCAGGCCGGGGGTTGGGACTCAATTGGGGCAGGCAGGGGTGGTGGCAGATAGGTGACTGGGGCTTGCAGAGCCTCACTCACCCAGGGAGATCAGAATCAGATCAGGCAGGGCCACAGCGAAAGGCAGGCAGTGATGGCTGGCTGTCTGCTGTCTGGCTGCAGGAAGCAATGGCAGGTGGGAGAATGCAGGCAGCGATGGCACACATGTGAGATAAGGAGTGACTGGGCAGGGAGGGGAGGGGCTAGCCAGTGGTGCAATTTGCCAGTTCTCTGAACTGCGCAGAATAGTAACAAATGGTTCTCCTGAACCAGTCAGAACCAGTAGAATCCCACCCCTTATCTGCTCCAATAGAATAACCAAAATTTAACATCCTCACTTCATGCCTACAGGAAAATAAACACTCTATTGACATTTGTAAGAATCAATCACTACAGTAGTTCACAGCTGATGAGAAGATGAAAGCTGATAAAATTCTTTCAATTTCACCCTTGCTAAATCAAGCCATGATCCCATTCATGGGCTTGATGCAATAGGTGAAGCTGAGTAGCTAGAAAGTGGATGAGTGGTGGGATTCTAATTTTTTAATAACCGGTTCTCTGTCCGAATGACTGCTGGGTAGGCCTGCAGGGTGGGCATGTGATTGGGCAGGCATGGCTGGGTGGGCATGTGACTGGGTCAGTGTGGCCAATTCAATGTTACTCACATCAAGGGGTGCATCTCCCAGCCCCTCTCTCCCAGCTATTCTTTGTCATACCCAGCCTCAACATATCTGTAAAAATGTTGTTCACTTTTTCCTGACTTTATTATCTATATCTACATGCTATAGATGTACTTTAATGGATCACTAAAAGGAGGAAATGGCTCACATGCTTTGCCCAAGAGCATGATAGGCAACAGGCTTTTGAGGGACTGCCACAAAGAAGGAGGGGGGAGCAATGTATTTTCCCAAGAAGCAGAAGCAAAATAAGAAGCAACATATGGAAACTGAACAAAGAAAGAAGCAATCTAAAACTAAGAAGAAACTTCCTGACAGTGAGAACAATTAACCAGTGGAACTGCCTTTCTCCAGAAATTCTGGGTGCTATCACTGGAAGTTTTAAAGAAAAGATTGGATGGCTATTTCTCTGAAATGGTATAGGGTTCCCCACTGCCCAAGGTCCTTCTAAGTATTATTCTGATATTCTGACACCTTTCCCTGGCCCTCCACTCAGATTTTGGCATCCTCAGTTTTCCTGCCTGAGCAGGGGGTTGGACTAGAAAACCTTCAAAGTCTCTTTCAACTCTGTTATTCCTGAGTTAAATAGTTAAGACCCTCATTGGGATGCTATCTCTTTTGCTCCCTCTATACGAATGAATTAAAGAGCTCTAGGCATTTATTTTAATAAGATTTTTAGAAACCTGCAGTTGAAAGTTCTTCTTGTCTCCTTACCCTAAAGACCCAATTTCATTTGGAATTTAATCCCAAGCTGATTGTCCTTTTGGCATTTCTCTTGATACTTCTCAAAATGCACCCCCAAGAAGCCACATCTCTCTTCCTCCCTCTCTCTCTCTCTCTCTCTCTCTCTCTCTCTCTCTCTCTCTCTCTCTCTCTCTCTCTCTCTCTCTCTCTCACACACACACACACACACACACACACACACACTCAATTTAAGAAAATTCCCTTGTCTTGGACACTTTAGAATCATAGACTAGAAGAAGGTTCATTGGAGTCTTATAGTTCAACCTCTGCTCAAGATAGAAGACCTCATACATACTTGGGGGTTCACAGACATCCTGGCTTGGGCTACAAGAACTGCAGGCCACACAGTTCCTCCTCCCACCACCCCATGCAAAGAGGGAGGCCTGAAAGAAAGTGCCTGGTCTGGGCACACAGCCCTCCACAACAGAGCCCTTCCTGGGGATCAAAGCATGGCTTGGATGAACTGATCTGTCCCAAAGGCAAGCTCCAGAGCAGCAGTGGCAGTGGTAGAAGATAGAAAGTAAGCTCCAGAATGGTGGTGGAAGGAAGAAGGTGAGCTCCAGAGCGGCAGCGGCAGAAGGTGATGGTGGAAGGCAGAAGGTGAGGTCTAGAGTGCCATAGTGTACTCCACTGACCTGAGTGTCCTGCCCTTTGGATCTTAATGGGGCCAGTGCCTGGCAACAGTGGCACACTGGGAGGGCAGGAGGATATCTTGGGGCTGTACACGTGCACTACAGTGGAGCACAGTCTCGGCCCCTGTGCAGCATCTCCCCCGAGGACCATCCACCCACCTACTGTTTGGGCCAGGCCAGAAGTGGCACATCCCCCATCATAGGCTGGATGCAGTATCCAAGGAAGAGGGGAAAGCAAGTGTGTGGCAGTTGCCTGGAAGTCCTGCTGAAGCTGAGTGCACCAGGCCCAAAAGGTGAGCAAGCTTTGCCATGTCCCCCTGAGGCAGCTGTTTGGCCAAGCACAGCAAGTCTCCCTCGCCCACTATCAGTATTGGTGTACCTTCCAGAGCTACTATACAAACTGTGTCATGATCCATGGTGGAGAACAATGGATGATGTGGAAGACCAAGACCAAGGGTGAAGAGGTCTGTACACCATGGCTGCTGGACTCATACTGAGATCCAGGTGATTTCTCCCCCTTTTTATAGGAAATATCGGTAGTCCACTAGGTGTCCATACTCTAGACATCCTAAATATACAAGATACATCCCAGATACAAATGTTTTGTCCATTTTAATCCTTTATATACGAGATGTATACACTACATCCTTTCTATTTCCATGCTACTAACGCTGTATGGACGTTCCGTGTACCTTTCGTTTCCTCCCTCTTTCCGTTTTCAGCTGCAGCGGATGTGAATTGTGAGGATGCCCAGAGGATGCAGAGAGAATACTGTGGACGTTTAACAGATGATAACGGACATCAAACATTTGTTGCCCGTATATGTCGCAGATGTACATCATACGCAGCGGAAAGTTCATCCATTCTAAAAGTTTTGTGCAGCTCAAAACTTTTTGCACGGATGAAATCGCAATGGACAGATGCTCGAGGAATAGAGCATATGAAACGCGTATGCAGTGAGTACACAACAGATGCATAGTATTTTCCAATGGATGGCAAGCTTTTTTTAACGTTTTACATCCTCTTTGCATCTATTGGTGCAATGGGACAGGGGCTTAAATTAAAGTCAGCTCTGGTGATCGTTGCAGCCAGAGCTGTATTTATACACATTTTAACAATATAATTAGTGTAATCACCATCCGGTAGCAGCTACCACTAAATATCTGGCAGTTTCGCGGAACCATATATACTGTGGATTCGGCTGTTCTGTGCCCACCAACCCACCCCTCGTATCCTCGTGACCCTCCAAAACACCACCACCCTCAAGCCCAATTACAGCCGTTTCCCCTGGATCCATTAACCGAATGTCCAGCTGCCAGTGTATCCACCATGCCGCTAATTGCTAATTCCCATCGACAGTACCTGACAGGCCAGCGTCTGACATCATCGGTTGGTCTGGGCCATTCATCAGCAACTAGTATTCATCATCTTGTCAGTGACTCTGAGACCACATCCTGCTCGCTATTATCTAGATTCCACGCCAGGCGCCACAGCGGATAAACAGTCAGCACAGGATTGGATGTTGGTGTCATGGCTCCAGGCAAGCCAGTGAGGATGTGACAATAAGAATAATATTAGATACTCTAGAATTTTACAAAGTTCACAGTGGAAGACAAGTGGCACTACTATTTTTGAATGCCCAAAAAGCATTTGACAATGTCAAATGGGAATTTATGCTAGAGCAACTGAAATACATGGATTTTGGTGAGAAATTTTTAAAGATAATATTGGCAATATATTCCAGACAAGAAGCCAAAATAATAATAAACAGAGAAGTGACAAAAATATTAAAATCCAAAAAGGAATGAGACAAGGATGCCCATTATCCCCACTATTGTTTACACTAACCCTGGAAGTGTTAACAAGGATAATCAGGAAAGAAATACAATAAAAGGCCTGGAAATCAAGAAAGAATAATTTAAATCACAAGTGTTTGCAGATGACTTAGTTTTTATTTTGGAGGAACCACAACAATTGGGGCTGAAATTTATAGAAATATTAGAAGATTATGGGGAAGTCTTTGGATTAAAAATAAAGAAAAAAAAATGATAGTTAAGAATATGATGAACAAGCAGAAAGAGAACCTGGCCAAGGGAATAGATATCCAGATAGTTAAAAAAATAAAATATTTAAGAATCAATATTTTGGCAAGATGTACAACAATCAAAGAGGATAACTATGGTAAACTAGTGAAACAAATAAAAGAAGATCTGGAAAGATGAAAAAAATCTGAGGCTTTCGCTAATGGGTAGACTAGCTATAATTAAGATGAACATCCTACCAAAACTACTCTTTTTGTTTCAAAACATATACATAAAATTAGATAAAAACTTTTTTGAACTAAATGACCCTAAATTTCATATTGCAAGGAAAAAAGCCCATGATTAAACTAAAACTCCTAAAAGAAACCAAAGAAAGAGGAAGTTTTGGCTTATCAGATTGGGAAATATATTACCAAGCAGCAATACTCAACAAGGTGAAAGATTGGATAACTTTAAACAATAAGAGATGACTATCATTAGAAGGCCATGATCTACAGTTAGGTTGGCATGCATTTGTGGTATGGCAGGCATGGCACACACCAATATTTTCAAAGACATCAGATTAGACAAGCATTGTTGATGGTATGGAATAAGGTCAAACAGCAAAATAACAGTTTGGTAATCCACTGGTAATCCACTACTAATTCAGTTTGGTAATCCACTGAATTTATTTTAAAGCAATTTAAACATGTATGTGTTCATAAACCACACAATAATGTTATGCTGATTTTCTTATACACTACTAGATATGGGTGCTTGATTAAATTCCAGTAATTTAATATAATTAATCTTTTGGTTACCGTTAGATGGATCTGTGGTAATAAGAGGCAGGACATGGCAAGAACAGGTAACAGTCTTTATTTCATGAATTAAGAAAAAGCTGCTCAGCCACGGCTGGCACTGGCTTTTTATAGCTGGTGCTGTCCAAGGTTTCAGCCACTGATGGGGCTTTATTTCTCCCACCAGTGGCTGGGCCAATGAGTGGAGTCCGTTAACCGACTCCACTCTATGGCCATATTAGGTAATACTTAACACCCCTCCCCTCCTAGCCAGTGTTCATCCAATCAGTGCTAGCATACCTTACATAGTCGTGTAGGGAGGCAGGGCTTCAAGTGATGCAACTAGACCTATGCACATCACTAGTTCCTAGGGCAGTGGCCTGAGCATGCAGGTCTGCCGCCACTCCAGTTCCTGCCTGTGGAAATGTCTTGAAGTCTCCTTGTGGCGCGGCAGGGACCGTTGAGCCTGAGGCCTCAGATGTACTTTGCGGGACTTCCTCTTCGCAAGGTAGATGTCCCGTGTTCTGTTCGGGATTGAGGCTAGCCTGTCAGTCCTTGTTCTGGGTCCTGCAGGTAAGGCTTCGGCTAGGGACTGTTTTGCTTGCTCGTGTTGGCTTTCTGGCCGGTTGACTGTGGTCAGGATCTAGCCTCTGATTTGGTCGATGTGCCGTTCACACTGTTTTCCTTCCTCTGTCTCTACTTGATAGGACCTGGATCCAATGACTGCGATGATTTTGGTCGATACCCAAATAGGTCCCCCTGTGTAGTTATGTGTGTAGACTGGGTCCCCTATAGAAAAGCTCCTACACTTCCCGGTGGAGTCTATTGGAGTTTCGGGACTGTAATTCAGGTGGATTCTGTCTAGCATTGATCGGAGCTTCCAGCCCATCAATAGCTCTGCTGGGCTGTGGTGTGGTGTTTCATGGGGCGTGATGTGTTGGGTCAGCAGCATTCTGTCAATTCTTTCCTGCCAGTTCCCTTTGCCCATTCTCTTGAGGGTTTCCTTGGTCATTTGGACCATTCTCTCTGCTTGCTTGGATGGGCAGGCACTGAGTGTGTGCCTGATTCCTAGTCTGGCTAGGAAACCCTCAAATGGTTGTGATGTGAACTGGGGCCCATTATCAGAAATGAGGATGTTTAGTGATCCGGGAGTAGAGAACAGCTCTTATGGTCACTTTGATGGCAGAGTATTCACTATGAGGAATGTTTGTCCTTGGCAGGGCACAGCAAAGTCAATGTGTACTCAGACCCATGGGGCTGTTGGTATCTCCCACTTCTTAGGGCTGGCTGCTAGGGGGGGACTGGTCAGGTTTTGCAGATGGTGACCCAGGTCTCTATTTCACGTAGCTTCTGGCTAGGGCTTTCATGTGGACTATGCCCGGGTGGCCCTTGTGTAGCACTGTTAGAACTTTGTTTCTTAGTGGGGGAGGGATGACCACTCTCTCACCCCCATATATTTGAGTTTGCCCCTTTCTATGGATTCCGGCCATCTCTTCCATATCCAATTCAAAATTCGCACCGTGGTTTTGTCACGTGCTGTAAGTCTGGCAATTTCTGCAGACGTCATCAGTCTGGGCTATAGTTCTTCCCTAGTAGTACTGTGGTAGAGGGTGCCAGGTCTTTGATGATGTCCAGAGGATGCAGCAACTCATCACGTCAGTGTTTGAAATGTCTTTTCTTGGATGGTGAATTATGTGGCCAGGAAAACAGTCCATCTTAAAATCTGGATGACAGGATGTTTGTGTGGATTTATCCCTAGCAAAGATGCCCAGCAGTGGTTTATGGTTGGTAATTAGGTTGAATTGTCTTCCAGACAGGTATTCATGGAAGCGTTTGATCCCTGTGTTTTAGAAAAATATGTGATGGGTGCTTCTGTCCCATTGGATAGTTTGTGGTGATGACTGCTCTAATTCCATAGGGTGAAGTGTCACATGTGAGTGTCAATGGCAGTGTCTCGCTGTGTTGCATGAGAATGCTGTTGGACATCAGGATATTTTTTATGTTTTTAAAAGCATCAGCCTCGCATTGTCCCCAGGTCCAGCTGGTCATCTTATCGAGCAGTCTGTGGAACAGTTCTGTGATAGTTGATTTCTGTGGTAGAAAGACATTATAAAAGTTGATCAATCCCAAAAAGGCTTGCAGTTCTGCTTTGTTTTGTGGGGTGGGGACTTCCTGTATTGGTTTAAGTTTCCTGTTTGTGGATCGGATACCTGTTATGTCTATCAGGAAGCCCAAAAATTCCACTTGGGGGACAGCCAGATGGCATTTATTCCTCTTTAATTTCAGCCCCACTTCTTGGAATCTCCCCAGAACTGCCCTTGACTGCTCCATTAGTTGTTCTCTGCTAATAGCTGAGATGATCACATCATTGAAATAGGGTATCACCCCCAGAATATTGTGCAGCAGCTGTTCCATGAAACTCTGGAACAGGCCGGGGGCTATGCTTACTCCGAACTGTAGCCACTTATATTTGAACTTGCCCTGATGGGTGACGATGGTATGCACTTCAGCGGTTGCCTCATCGATGGGCAGTTGCTGATAGGCCTGGGCCAGATCTAATTTGGCAAATATACTCCCTCGGCCCAGGGAGTGCAGGAGGTGCTGGACTATAGGCACAGGGTAGGTACTTCGTTGGAGGGCCTTATTCAGGGTTGTCTTCTAGTCTGCACAAATCCTGATTCCCCTGCAATTCCCCAGCTGGAGCAATGGAGTGGCAAGACAGGATGATAGATGGTTAATGGATGCTTCCTTGAACCTGTCTCATAACACTGATGAGATTGTGCCATGTATGTTGAGTGGTCCTACAATGAATAGGGCATTAATAAAGACCTTAGTTTATTTTGAAATGTGTTGATCAATGAATAAATTGTTATTGATACAAAAGGGCCATATGTGTGGCAGCTGGGAGGGTGGACCATACAGTCCCACTATGCTTGCACTGGAGGTTTATCTATCCCACAACTATCCTTACCGATCCCACAACTATCCTTACCCATCCCACAACTATCCTTACCTATGCCACAACTATCCTTACCCATCCCACAACTATCCTTACCTATCCCACAAGCATGCAAAGGCTTAACCATTTTTTCAAAGTTTTCACCAATACTTTATTAAGTAAATGAAATGAACCAAATGTGTGAAGCAAAGATAACCTTTATTAATAACTGTCTTAAGTAAACTGTATGACTTTATTAAAAAAAGCAAAATGAACCAAGTAAAGTGTCTTAAGCAAAGATAAAGTGAACAGGTAACAGCTCAGTCTCTGGCACGATTCTCAGTCACTCTGAGGCATGTCCATGGTCTCACTTGTCAAGCAGCCAGGGACTGTGGAGGTGGCTGTGGCTGGAGTGCTGGTCTGAGGCGCCATTGGAGTGCTTGGCCCGAGGCGCCATTGGAGTGCTTGGCCCCAAGAGTACAACAGGGGATGGTGTGTTCAGGAAGCTGTCCAAGAGCTGACTCAGTCCCGTGAGGTTGAGAGGCCCTTCATCAAGGACCTGGGATGTCAGGCCCAAGATTGATGACAGATTGTCCGTTGACGGGCTTGGCTGTGGGGTGGAGGAAGGAAGAGCGTAGTGGGGTTGTCTGGTCTGCAGCTGAGGGAGGTGAGGCGTCTGTGGAGTGCGATGAACCTGGGCCTGGACTGAGAAGGGCTGCCTCTGCTGTGGGAAGTCCTGGTAGTCATAGCCTTGGTAGGTGAGGGCTTGTTGAAAGCCGTGGAAGGGCTGTGACATCGTCTGGGGTGGAGGAACAGACCTGGACTGGTTCAGCTGGGCCTGGAAGGTTGTGCAGAAGTGCTGTGATCTTCTACTTCATCACCTGGTACTGGGCCTTGGGCAGATCCATGAGGGTCTGGCTCACGTAGGTGATGAAGGGCTTCCGGTTCAAGGATGGTATGTCGCTGTGGACCAGCTGAGAGAGAAGATCTGTGCTGGTTTTGATTGTGTCCCTGATCTCCAACAGGACAGTGTGGCTCTGACCCTCCAGTCTGCCTCTGCCTCTCTGCCTGCTTTCTGTGGAGGTGGAGCTGGGGGTGGGGGTGGGTTGCTCTTTGGTGGCTGCCGCTTCTTCCTCCATTTTTGACAGGGGATCCTCTACGTCCTCTGTCATGGGGAGTGCAGCTGTCAGGGGGGTCTCTGCCATGGGGCCCTCTGAAGACACCTGCCTGGACAGGCTCGTTGTCTCCTGGCTGGAAGAGGACTGGCTGTCTGTGAGCTGTCTGAGGGAGAGGGTTGTCAGAGGGGCTGCTCCTCGGTGGCGGACCTCACCCTCCAGGAAGCTGCACTTGGCCATGATGTACATCTCCCAGTCAGTGAGCTTGACAGCGGCCTGCCCAGATTTCTTCAGGTGTAGCTTGCCATACCAGGTGTGCATGTGCTTCCACCATCCAAGGAGTACATCTGAAGTATAGCCCAGGCTCTCTGCCTTGTCTCTCCAAGCTGCCTGCTTCCTCTTGTTGTCACGATATAGTCTGTGGCCCTTTCTCCACAGGTACTCATTCTCCCTCAGCCATTCCAGCACCTCATCCTCATGCTCCTTGGAAAGGGTGTACTATTTCCTCTCTCCCTTCTCCTTCCCTTGCCTCTTCCTCCCTCTGGCAGGGGCTTGAACAACAGGGCCTTCAGGGGCTTGAGCAGTAGAGCTTTGAGGGCCTTGGGTCTGGTCCACCACAGCAGCAGCAGCACCACCACCAGCAGCAGCAGCAGGAGAAGCACCAGCAGCAGCAGCAGCACCAGCAGCAGCAGCACCAGCAGCAGCACCAGGAGCAGCAGCACCAGCAGGAGAAGCACCACAGCAGCAACACCACCACCACCAGCAGCAGCAGCACCAGCAGAAGCACCAGCAGCTTCAGAGTCAGTGCCAGGAGGTGGGATGGTGGTTCTGTCCTTCTTGCCAGGGCTGGCAGGAGTAGGCACTGGCTTTCTCTTCTTCCCTGACTGACGAACCATGGTGTTATTTGAAGATGTCTGTGGCAGCACGTCTTTCCTCTGAGTGCTGACTGCTTGCGAGCTGCATCCTTTTATATCCACGGAGCTGATGCAATTCATCCTCCCCGCATGCACAGTGAACGTTTTGCATCCACTATGCATCCGCTACGCATCCGCTATGCATCCTATAGGCGTCCGTGATGCATCCACGTCATCTGCTATGCATCCACTCCTTCCGCTATGCATCTGCTTCGCAATTCTCCCCTGGAAGCCCTTCGGATGTGTCATCGGCTTTCATCCGCTTCCATCTGCTAGGTTTCCTACGAACATCCGCTTAACATCCTCGCTATGTACTACCCCCGTCCATTCCTTTCCGTTCTTTTCTGTTCTGTTTATGCAAATTTGGGGCACTTTTTGGAGCGGATAACAATGGATGGAGCCACCCCCGAATTTTGCTCGTCCGCTGTGTCCTTTTTGCATATGTTTTGCATCTGTCAGCCAGTGGGACCTAGCCTTTAATATAATTGGCTGTGTTTCCAAGTAGTCATGCTGCAGTTTGGGTTGGAGTCTTTTGAGGATGTCCCACGAGATCATGGATATGTAAGACCATGAGTCCACTTCCATCCAGCATGGCTTGCCCTCGATGGATACTGTGGCCATTACTTTGTTGGCCTCATAGGCATCAGTGTGTCTCACCTGAGTCTGGGCGTAAGCAATGAAGGTGAAGTGTGCTTCTTCTTCCCTAGCATCATCTCTCCTTTTGAATTTCCCACCAGGAGCCTTTCACTCTCCCTCTTGGCAGCTGTTTTGCCTTGGGGGTGATGATGGCATTCTGTCTTGCTTGGTTGGATGGCCCAGCATACCTCTGCAATGTGGTCTCTGCATTTACATCTTTGGCAGATAGTGTCTTTAAAACAGTATGCCGAGTGGTGGTGATATCCTCCGCAACCCCTGCACTGTTTGTTTCCAGGTTTCCCATCTGGCTTACTGGACTTCACCTTGCGCACGTCCTTGTCTTCACCCTCACTTGCTTCGGAGGTGGAATTGCTTCAGTTGGGGTGAACATCAATCTTGGTTGCATGGATTCTCCCTGTTCCTCAGATCCATGTTGCCGAGTTGTCTGAGGATTCTGCAGCTCATGCTTCATCGATGGCTTCTTTGAATGAGATATCCTCCAGGCCAAGAGTTTCTTCTGTAGTGTGGGCTCATTCTCAGGATGATTTGGTCTCAGATCATTCCTTCAGTGTCGGGGAACCTGCAGTTTTTTGCTATTTTCTGCAAGTCAGCCACAAATGTGTTTATTCTCTCCCCCTCTCTCTGGCTCCACATGTAAAAATTGTACTGCCTTGCCAGGAAGGGCTGTAGTGTCCCTTGAGTGCCCATTTGAGCTCATCCAAGGACACATTCTGCAGGTTGTCTGCAACTAGGGCATCTGCAATCTCTTAGATTTCTGTGTCACAGTAGATCAGGAACAATGCTTTTTTCTGTGCATTGGGGGCTGTTTGGAGGCTGTTGTAGCCAGCGCTGTCTGAGGTTTCAGTCACTGACAGGGCTTTATTTCTTCCACCTGTGGCTGGGCCAATGAGTGGAGTCTGTTAACCGACTCCACTCTATGGCCATATTAGGCAATACTTAACAGTTACATTCCAGTAGTTTAGTATAATTAAGCTTTTAAGGCAGACTTAAGCCTCCTCACAAATTTTTCTTTAGCAAAATAATATAATTTCCCCAAGATTCATGCTTTATATTCAATGTATCATATGTATTTCGAGCTAAAAATTGTAGCCCTATCTATTCCATTTATGTTACTAAGACATTCCTCCAAGCTAGCTGCACTTTAGGAAAAAATAAATGAATAAATAAATGAAAGATGACAGATAAGAAAGTGAAATAGATTAGATAGATGATAGATAGATAGATAGATAGATAGATAGATAGATAGATAGATAGATAGATAGAGTCAGATCCATGTATCTGTCATTTCTTCAGTGGAAGAAGAAAAGGGGGGGAGAGGCTGATAAAGAAATCCTTCCTTGATGTAACCTGAATATATTTAATGTTATATCAAATTTGTATAACCCACACATGATACAATGGAGGGAGAAAAGCCAGATGTCCAGAACTATCACCTCTGAGAGGCACAACCAGGAGATGAGAAGGTCATAAAAATTCCACAGTGAGATTGTACTTTGGGAATCTCTTGAATAATTCGTTCCAAAAAGGGGGTGGGGTGGGAAATTAGGTATTCCCTGGGAAACTGTGAAAAGATTGGTCCTTACAAGAGGGGTGGGGAGGAATTAACATACTGGCTTTTGTTTCACTAAATACATATCGAGATAAGGGGAGGGGTTCTAAACTCCCTTATGTATCCCTGTATGCCTGAGAGACCTCAGATGCTGCTTTGAACTCCTACAGGAATTGTCTCATCTCAAAAAAGAATTCCTTTGTGATATGTTTGGATATGTTTTCAGAAGTTCACTCCTTACTTTTAGTTCTAGTTGAGTGAATGGGAAGAGTTCTGTAGCCTGACATAAAGCAGCGTCTGCAATAGAGGTCAGCCCGGATGTAGAGTTGTAATTGCAAGAATGTTCCAATCTTGGATGGCAAACCTCAGATAAAGAATGTTTCCATGCAAATACAACTCAGGCAAACAAAGTCACTAATCTAAAGGAGGATTAGAGAGGGGAAGTAAACATATGTTAGACTTTAAGTAGAGATAATTAATTGTATGGATTGCTGTGCTAAACAGTAATGAAAGTTAAGCAGTAACCAAAGTTAACCAATGACGGAGGATAACTAAAAATGTGTATAAATGCAAGACTATACTCCAATAAAGATCATCATGATTCAGTTGTTCATGATCAAACAACTTGACTGCCTCATCATTACAACAAGTGGCGCAAGAACAGGGACCCTCTTACTTCGTCCAGCAAGGATTTGGTGCACCTTCAACCCTTTGTGGTTTCTTCAACCTTTTGGTTTCTGTAAGTATGGGGTCTTCGCTTTCTGAGGAACAAAGGAAACATGTAGATGAATCAGGCTATTTGTTGAAGAAAAATAATACTGAGATACCACAGAGAAATCTCTTAAGGCTGGTCCAGGAGATTGCAGCTCAGTGCCTATGGTATCCAGAAAAGGGGTCTTTAAAATTAACTGATTGGGAACATATTGGGAAAACATTGCATACTGAACCTTGAGCAAAAATAGAAGTTTTGCAGGTGTGGCATTTATGTAGGCATGCAATTGAAACATTTGGTCACAATGAACTTTCTCTTTTAACATCTCTACCTTCACGTTATACTAATGCTGTCATTTGTCCCCCTTCTTCATCTGAATATATGTCTTCAATTCCCTCAGTTCCTGCAGATATAGCCTCCTGACTTTATTGTTCAGTCTTCTTTTCAGAAAATGGCAAAGACTTGTAAAAGCCTCTGTCTCAGGAACAGAACCTGCAGAATTACTGTCTGTTTGTCCAGTACAATATCGTCCTGGCCACAGCTTGGATTGCAAGTAGCAGAATGGGAGCGTCTGCCTTATCAGATCTTAAGAGAGTTAAAAAAGGCAGTTACAGACTATGAGATTAGTGATAATTTTACAAGGGGACTTGTAGAAGGAATAAAAAATAGTTATACAATGATTCCTGAAGATTGGAAGCAAACATTTTGCATAATTTTAACATCCATGCAATATGTGGTTTGGGAGAGTGAATATATGAGACATGCTGAAGCTGCTACTTTAGGAGGGAGAGGAGCATATACAGTTGAGCAGCTATTTGATTCTGGACCATTTGGTATAATTCCTACTCAAGTTGTTCTTCCTCCAGCTACGTTAACTATTGTTTCTGAATGTGCCTTTCATGCTTTTCTTAAGGTACCCCAAGCTGGAGAACCTGGAGCAAATTTTTCAAACATTCGACAGAATGCCAATGAGCCTTATGCTGACTTTGTTGAGCACCTGTCCAAAGCAATTAGACAGCAGTTTGATCATCAAGAAGCTGCTTGTGAACTTCTTTGCCAGTTAGCTATTGAAAATGCTAATACAGATTCTAAAAGAGCTTTATGGCTGTTAAAGGCTACTGCTCATTACACTCTGGCAGATATGCTGTGAGTCTGCCAGGATTTTAGATCACAAACTTATAAAATGCATACGTTAGCAGCTGCTTTTCAGAAAGGACAGTGACCAATTGGTAACTGTTTTAAGTGTAAGAAGCCTGGCCATTTTCAGAAGGACTGTCGTTCTACACCTTCTATGCCTCAGAATCGTCCTTCTAAGAAGTGCCCTATTTGCAAAAAGGGATTTCATTGGGCCAATCAATGTCTGTTTCAGTCGGGAAACTTGCCAATGGGTGTGGCACCCATCCAGAATCTAAAGTGTGCCTTTTCCATCACTCTGACTTCTCCAGCAGTCTCTCTCACTCCTCCCCAGCCACAGCCGGTAGCGCTGGGATCATTTTAATCACTCAAGAGGAAATTGAGTTTAAATTTCCCATGGAAGTTAAAATAGTTCCATCTCAATTTAAAGGTCCTCTTCCTTCAGGATTAGTTGGCTTAATTTTGCCTTGTTCCTCTGCACACAAAAAGGGCCGTTTTGTTGTGCCTGGGGTAATAGATTTAAATGACACTGGTATCCTCATGATTCAGATTTGGGTGAATCTTCCTCAAGTTCTTCCTTGTAATTCTTCTGTTGTTCAATTGCTTCTTCTTCCATATGAAATTCCATCTCCTGGTATAGGTAATCATGGGGATGCAGGATTTGGATCAACTTCTTTATCTGTAGGCTTACTTCATCAGCTGAACTCCTCTCGTCCTTTGTTAACGCTCTTCCTTAATAAACAACCATTTCAAGGGTTATTGGATACTGGAGCCGATGTTACCGTCATCTCCTCTACTGTCAGGCGGAGCTCCATTCAAAATCCAGGAAAGAAATACTTAGACTCTTTAATTTAGAGAAAAGATATCTTTTACTGAAAGTGAAGTGGTAGCAACCAAAGAATTCTGAATCTGAGAATTTAGGCGCGCAATTCACATATAGAAAGTGATGGAAATGTTCCCACCCCCAATAGTTCAAATGACACTTCCAATTAGAAGTTGTGGATATGATCATGTGGGCATCTTCAGGTGATGATGAGGCCTCTGTACCTTGGCATAGTTTGATAATGGGTTGCAGTTGCGCAGAGAGAAGAAAGCTAAGCGAGAAATAGAAACCTAACTCTATTTTATGCTCCCCCCTTCCATTTATACATCAGAAGAATGTAACTCCTCCAGCTCACTTCCCCAACTATTCCTACATCCCTTTTCCACCCCCCGTTACTTATGGCAGTTGAAAAAATGCAAAGCAATAGCAGAAGATCTTGAAGACTGACATCTACAGTGGCCAGTACAGTGGCCAAAAACGACAGTTTCTTCATTATAGCGAATAGGAGGTTCTACAGCTGCTTGGCAGTGTTCAAGAAATTAATGTTACAACATCTGCTGGTAAGTCCTTTTTCTTACAACCATACATTTTAGATATTCATACTAATATTTGGGGCCATGATATCCTTTCTCTTCTTAATGCCCATTTGATTATTGATGATGGCTCTTCCTCTTAAATGGCTCTGTTCTATGCTGGTTTGGGTGGAACAATGGCCATTATCAAGGGAAAAACTCGCTAATTTACAACAATTGGTTCAAGAACAATTGGCTGTTGGTCATATGGAACCTTCTAGTAGAAGTCATTGGAATATTCCTGTTTTTGTTATAAAAAAGAAAAATGGGGAATGGCATTTCCTTCATGATTTAAATGTATCCAACCCATGGGTCCTTTACAATGTGGTCTACCAAATCCTAACTTTATTCATATTTTTTATAAATTATTGGTAGTTGATCTAAAGACTGCTTTTTTACTATACCTTTGCAGCCTCAAGACAAAGAAAAAATTTCATTTACTGTCCCAGTTTTTAATAATTGCATGCCCACAAAATGGTATCATTGGCAAGCGTTGCCTCAGGGAATGCATAATTCCCCTATACTTTGTCAATATTTTGTGGATAATGCCCTTCAACACTTTTGGAATAAATTTCCTTCCTATTTAGTCTATCATTATGTGGATGATATATTGTTTGCAGCCCCAGATTTTGAGGAATCTAAGTTGTTAAAAGAGTTAACGGATATTGTGGTACAACAGGGATTGTATATAGCCTCAGACAAAATTCAAAAGGTAGAACCTTACACCTACTTAGGACATAGAATGTTACACAATTCCTCCATTCCAATTCTTCCTGAATTACAAGTACAGAAATCATATACATTAGTACAATGACAAAAATTACTTGGCAATATTAATTGGGCACGCCCATTCTTCTCCATGACAAGTGGTGATATGTTGCCCTTATTTCAGTCTTTGAAGGGAGCACAATCACCAGGAGATCTAGTTGTATTAACTGATCTTCACAAAACATGCCTTCAAGAAATATTGAATAAGTTTAAGCATTGATATGTGGACAGGATAACATCCTTAAGCCCCTGTCACACAGCACCAACAGATGGAAAGAGTATGTAACATGGAGAGAAACACTTGCCATCCATCGGTTAACGCGATGCTTCCGTTCTGTACTCACTGCGTCCGTTTTTCATACTCTCTGTCCATCCAGCATCCATCGACTGAGATTCCATCCGCTCAAAAGTTTTTGAGCTGCTCAAAAATTTTTGAGCGGAAAATGTATCCAACGTGTCCATTCTGCATCCAGAACGCATGCGGGGAACATCCGTTCTACATCCTTCGTCATCCGTTATGCATCCGCTATATCCGCTAGGTATCCGCTGCGCATCCGCACAACTCGCATCCGCTCCAGTGGAAAATGGACACAGGGAGGAAGCGAAACAGATGCGGAATGGACATGCAGTGTTAGTAGCACAGACGTAGAAAGGATGAAAGCGGATGCAGCTCGCATACAAAGTATTAAAACGGAAAAAACGTTCACGGAGGGGACCTATCTCAGGTATTTAGGATGTATGCAGGATGCCTAGAGGATGCAAAAGGACACCAATCGGAAAACCTATATTTCCTATAAAAAGGGGGAGGAACTCACCTGAATCTCACTTTCAGTCCAGCAGCCCTGTTGTGCAGATCTCTTCAGCCTTCACCTGGCTCTTGCTCTTCCACAGCATCCAGTCATCTCCACCATGGATCATCACACACTCCTTTTGGTTGCCACCATCATTCTACAACAGTGCGAAGCCATCTACAGGCTCTTTCACCTGTTCTACATGAAGAAAAGGAGGCGGCCAAGAAGTGTCTGGGTCCGAAGATGGATCGCCAGAAGAGCAGAGGATGGACTGTATAACAACCTGATGGTGGAGCTGAGGAACAAAGATCCTCGTGCATTCCAGAACTTCATGAGGATGCCTCCAGCCATGTTTGATGAAGTTGTGAAGTGGCTGAGACCCAGGCTGACCAAGCAGAGCACCAACTTCCAGCCCAGCCTGGACTCTGGGCTTAAGGTGGCACTGACTCTGCGCCAACTGGCCTCCGGGACCACATACAGGAGCATGCAGTTCGGCTGGAGGGTGCCACACAACACCATCAGCATTGTGGTCAGAGAAGTGGTGCAGGCCATCATTGAAGAATACCTGGAGGAGCTCCTCCAGTGCCCCTCCACTGAAGAAGGCTGGAAGAAACTTGCAGAGCAGTGGTATCAGAAGTGGAACTTCCCCCACACTGTTGGAGCCATAGATGGGAAGCACGTGGCCTGCAAAGCTCCAGCCAAGTCAGGGTCCATTTATCACAACTACAAGGGCTTCTTCAGCATCATCCTCTTCGCCATGGTCGATACTGACTACAAGTTCATGTACATCGATGCTTCAGGCTTGCTGCATCCTGCACAATCTCATGTGCACCCGCTACCCAGTGTTGCAGAACAGGCTCATGGACCTCCAACAAGGCAATGGGGACATGGAGCCTGGTGGATGGAGGCAAGGGTGAAACCTGATAGACACTGTGGATGTGCAAATGTCTTAAGCAAAGATAAAGTCAACAGGTAGCCACCCAGTCTCTGGCACTCTTCTTGGTCACTCTGAGGCATGCCCAGTCTCAGGGGTGAAGGGTCTAGGTGCTGTGGAGGTGGCTGCTGCTGGAGTGCTGGTCCGAGGCATCATTGGGGTGCCTGGCTCTGAGAGGACAACAGGGAATGGTGTGTGGAGGAAGCTCTCAGAGAGCTGGCTCAGTCCTGTGATGTTGAGAGCCCCTTCCTCCAGGACATGGGGTGTCAGCCCCAATACCAATGACAGATGTTCTGAGGCTGGGCTTGGCTGGGGTGGAGAAAGGAGGAGTCTAGTGGGGATGTCTGGTCTGCAGCTGAGCGAGGTGAGGTGTGGGTGGCATCTGTGCCATCGGTGGCATCTGTGGCATGGGTGACATCTGTGGCATGGGTGGCATTGGTGGCGTGGGTGGCATCATTGTCATCAGTGGCATCGTTGGCACCCGATGTACCTGTGCCTGGACTGGGAAGGGCTGCCTGTGCTGCTGGAGCTCCTTGTAGCCGTAGCCTTGGTAGGTGAGGGCCTGTGGAAAGCCTTGGAAGGGCAGTGACATCACCTGGGGTGGGAGCAGGTTCAGCTGGGTCTGGAGGGTTGTGAAGAAGACCGGTGATCCTGTCCTTTATCACCTGGTACTGTGATTCCGACATGTTCATGAGGGTCTGGTTGACGTAGATGAGGAAGGGCTTATGGTCGGTGTGTACCAGCTGAGAGAGGAGATCTACGCTGCTTCTGATGGTGTCCTGATCTCCAGCAGGACAGTGTGGCTCTGGCCCTCGGTCTGCCTCTCTGCCTGCTTTCTGTGGAGGTGGAGCTGGGGGTGGATGTGGGTTGGTCTCTGGTGGAAGTGCCCTCTCCTTGCTCCCACTGCATCAGGGGGTCCTCCACACGCTCCGCCATGGGGAGTGCAGCTGTCGGGGGGGGTTCTCCGTCATGGCACGCTCCACAGATACCTGCCTGGACACAGCAAGAGGACTGGCTCCCTGCAGGCTGCCTGAGAGAGAGGGTTGTGAGAGGGGCTGCTCCTCGGTGGCGGATCTCACCCTCCAAGAAGCTGCACTTGGCCATCACGAAGGTCTCTCGGTCCGTCAGCTTGACCATGGCCTGGCCAGAATTCTTGAGGTGCAGCTTCCTGTACCAGGTGTGCATGTGCTTCCACCAGCCGAGGAGCACCTCTGAAGTGTAGCCCAGGCTGTCCACCTTCTCTCTCCAAGCAGCCTGCTTCCTCTTGGTGTCTCGATAGAACCTGTGTCCCTTCCGCCATAGATACTTGTTCTGCTCCTCCACACCAGCAGCAGCAGCAGCAACAACAACAACAGTAGCAGCAAAAGCAGGACTAGCAGGACCAGCAGCACCAGCAGCACCAGTAGCAGCACCAGCAGAGTAAGCACCAGCAGCGCCAGCAGCACCAGCAGGACCAGGAGCACCAGCAGCACCAGCAGGACAAGGAGCAGCACCAGCAGAGTAAGCCCCAGCAGAAGCCCTAGCACCAGGAGCAGCACCAGCAGAGTAAGCACCAGCAGAAGCACCAACACCAGGAGCAGCGCCAGCAGAAGCTCCAGCACCAGAAGAGTCAGCCCCAGCAGCAGAAGCCCCAGCAGAAGCAGAGTCAGGGCCAGGGGGTGGGATGGTGGCCCTGTCCCTCTTGCCAGGGCTGGCAGCAGATCCCACAGGCTTTCTCTTCTTTCCCATGGTTGTTGGCTTGCTGGCTGCCTGGCTGGCTCGCTGGCTGGCTGGAGCTGTGTCTGGCAGCAGGTGTTTCCTCTGAATGGTGACCTTCCTGCTAGCTGCTTCTCTTTATATCCGCGGGGCTGACACGATGCATCCTCCCCACATGCACAGTGAACGCTTTGCATCTGCTAGGCATCCGCTAGGCTTCCGCTAGGGTTCTGCTCTGCATCTGCTTCATCCGCTCTGCATTCGCTCTGCATCCGCTCTTTCCGCTGCACGTCTGCTTAGCTGTGCTCCCCCTGAAGCCCCGCGGATGTGCCATCTGCTCCCATCTGCTTCCATCTGCTAGGCTTCTGTGGAGCATCCGCTTTCCATCCTGGCTATGTCCTCCCCCCATCCGTTCCTTTCCGTTGTTTTCTGCTCTGGTTATGCAAATTTGGGGCACTTTTGAGAGCGGATAACAACGGATGGAACATTTTCTCGTCCGCTGTGTCCTTTTTACAAACGTTTTGCATCCGTTGGCCAATGTGACAGGCCCTTAAACAATAGGACTTTGCTTAGCTATTCTTCCCACTACATCCTTACCCACAGGATGTCTTTATTATAATGCGTCCCCGCAAGCAGTCAACATTCATGAATGGCTTAATTTGTCAGCTACTCCACCTAGAAACATTTATCCTTATCAATCAGCATTAGAGGATTTGATTATTAAAGGTCGTAAACAATCCTTACACCTTACAGGACAGGATCTCATTAGCATAGCTTTCACTCATACAAAAGTTGAACATGAACATTTGATGATGATTTCAGAATCATATCAGGTAGCCTTTTCTCAATATGTGGGAAACTTGTTGTATTCTTTATCCAGGGATCCTAGAATAGTGGTTACTACTACTTTAAATCCGGCCTTTTCTTCCATTTTTGTGCAAAATCCTATTTCTAAAGCTCTTACAGTGTTTACTGATGGATCACCTGGGGTCGCGGTTATGCCGCCGTGGAATATCCTTCAACTTTACAAGCAGTGTAGGTTCCAGTGCACTGTGTTGGTCTGTATCATGGCATGGCATCAGGGCTTTCACAACCTGATTCCGGATTTCAATCTTCATCTGAACATGGAAGTTCGTCTTCCAAGGTCAACGCCCCTGCAACCCATCACTTGGGGCCAGGTTAAATCTTCTACATATCAAGTTCAACAACTGCAGCAGGCCTCATTACCTCAAACTCCTGAAAATCTTGTTACTGCTGTTTTTGCTATTATTACTGTAACTCTGTTACTATTTTACTTTATATTTTCTTGCTTATGGTTAATGGTGTTTCTGCTCAAAATGGCACTTCTGTGGTTCATCTTAACCCTGACTTGTGGGTTTGTCATGCCTAATATATGTTTATGACTCATGGCACAAATATTACTTTATACTTTGAGCCTCCAATGGCATTTGGTCAAATTTCTTTTACCCCTAACTTGATCCTGTCTTCTACATTTATTGTCTCACAACTACAATCTATTTCACACTCCTGGCTATTTTCTACACCCCCTCTCTTAATCCTTTACAACTGCGATACATTCATAAATCTTTGAATCCTCCATTTAAAATAAAAAACGAGGATATGTAGAGTTGTAATTGCAGGAATGTTCCAATCTTGGATGGCAAACCTCAGATAAAGAATTTTTCCAATCAAATACAATTCAGGCAAACAAAGTCACTAATCTAAAGGAGGATTAGAGAGGGGAAGTAAACATATATTAGACTTTAACTAGAGATGATTAATTTTATAGATAACTGTGCTGAACAGTAACAAAAGTTAAGCAGGAACCAAAGTTAACCAATGATGGAGGATAACTAAAAATGTGTATCAATGCAAGACTATACTCCAATAAAGATCATCATGATTCAGTTGTTCATGATCAAACAACTCGACTGCCACCCGGAGAGGAAATTTAAAAAAACAAAAACAAAAAAAACTTTCACTCTACTAAGGGGACCCTGTAAGAAAAGAAAATGTCTGAGGACAGCAAGGATCAAGGGGAAGCTGAATGCTGGGGAGAAACGTCAACAGGTACCCACCCAGATACTGACTTGGTGCACCCCATTGAAGACAGAGAGGCTGCCTACGAAACCTCCACCAAGCCCTGGTGGTCTATAGGTGTAGGAAAAAGAGACAGCTGGGACGATGGAAGAACACATCAAGCTACTCCGTGCAGTCCTCACAAAACTCTTAGATGCTAAACTATATGCAAAACTCTCGAAATGCGAATTCCATCAAGAAAAAATTGATTATTTGGGAGATATAATATCCCATGAGGGAATAGAGATGGACCCACAGAAAGTAAAAGCTGTACTGGACTGGGACCCACCTCACACCCGCAAACAACTGCAAAGTTTCCTGGGGTTTGCAAACTTTTATCGCCAATTCATTCCAGCTTTTGCAAACATCGCCCTCCCTATCACGAACTTGCTAAAAACAAAAAGGGGAGAGAAACCCAAACCAAGGCAGCCCCTTATCTGGACAATGGAATGCCAAGTAGCATTTGAGAAACTGAAATGTCTATTCTCAGAAGAACTGGTCCTCAAGCATCCAGATCCTGAACAAACTTTTGTCATCCAAGCAGACGCTAGTGATGTTGCAGTTGGAGCAGTCCTCCTCCAAAAGAATGGAAGTGGACAATTACAACCATGCACTTATATATCCAAGAAACTGACGGAAACCGAGCAAAGATGGGCCATATGGGAGAAAGAGGCATATGATGTGCAGTGGGAAATGCTCACATGGAGACATTTCCTGGAAGGAAACCAAATCCCCTTTGAAGTATGGACTGATCACAAAAACCTGGAAGCCCTGAAAAATCCACAGAAACTTTCTGAAAAACAAGCAAGGTGGGCTCAATATTTTAAACATTTTAATTTCACTCTCAAATATTTTCCTAGGAGAAAGAATTTCTTAGCAGATGCCCTGTCAAGAAAACCCCAATACAACAGTAAAAAGACTGAGGTTATAAAATCGATGATCCAACTGACCCAACTAGCAGCCAAAGTAATCACCCAGGAACAAGAGAAAAAAAAATAATAATCCCTGACTGAAGACACAACAACATCAATATTTAAGGAGGCACTACTTAAGGATGACTGGTTCCAGGCTAACAAAAACACTTGTTTACTCAAAGATGGACTGGCTTGGAAAGAGAACAAACTTTATGTCCCTGCAAGCCAGAGAATGGACATCATGAAACACTGCCATGACTCCAAAATAGCGGGACACTTTGGGTTTGTAAAAACTCTGCACCTCATCAAAAGACAATTTTGGTAGCTGTCCCTCAAAAAGGCCATTGAAAGCTATGCTGCGAGCTGCCCCAGCTATGCTGCTGCAAAGAAAAGACAAGGAAAATCTCCTGAACTTTTACAAACAGTAACAGACCCTTCTGCTCCCTGGAAAGAGATCTCTATGAACTTTATAGTGGAACTTCCCAAAGTGCTGGAAATATTGTCATTTGGGTTGTAACTGATCTTTTTTCCAAACAGGTTCACTTTATTCCATGCCAAAAGATCCCAACTACCAAGGTATTGTCAAAGATGTTTCTAATACACATCTATCGCCTTCATGGAGCTCCCCAATGGATTGTCTCAGATAGGGGTGTTCAGTTCACATCCAAATTTTGGCAGGCGTTTTTAAACCTATTAGGCTCCACCCAGGGGTTGTCATCAGGAAATCACCCCCAAATGGACGGATCGATGGAGAGAGTGAACAGCATATTAGAACAATATTTAAGATGTTTTATTAATCACCAACAGGATAATTGGAGTGGACTTCTTCCGTTTGCAGAGGTAGCATACAATAACTCAGTTCATAGTAGCACGGGGTTCACCCCATTCCAGGTAGCCACAGGCCAAGAATTCAAACCCATGCCGGAACTACCCACTAAAGATCCTGAAATCCCCTCCCTTAAGGAGTGGATGGATAACTTACAAACCATGTGGCCAGTGGTAAGATTATCTTTACAGGAAGTTAGAGCAGTTTGCAAAACTCATGCAGACAAAAATCGTTGCAAACCTAAACCTTTCAAGATTGGGGACCGTGTCTACTTGTTCACAAAATTCTTAAAATCATTACAACCCTCTAAGAAATTAGGACCAAAATTCATTGGCCCTTTCCCCATCTCCAGAATTATTAACCCCGTGACAGTAGAGCTTCAACTTCCAAAAACACTTAGGCAGATTCATCCAGTATTTCACTATAACTTGATCAAACCAGAGATCACTTCAAACCTCAGACCCCCCCCCCCTTCCCACACCTCCAACCCCCATCATGGTACATGGGGAACAACATTTTGAAATTAAAGCCAACCTTGATTCATGCATTCACCAAGGATCCACAAAATATTTAGTAGCTTGGAAACACCTGTCTTCTTCAGAAAATGAGTGGATAGCCAAACAAAACATAAAAGCATCCAAATTATTACGTAAGTTCCACAAAAAATACCCTGATAAACCATCCTGAATTACAAATGTAATGCATGATTTTTGTTTTTTTCCCAGGGAGAGCTATCTGTTTTTAAGGAGGGCAGGATGTCAGATCCATGTATCTGTCATTTCTTCAGTGGGAGAAGAAAAGGGGGGGGGGGAGGCTGATAAAGAAATCCTTTCTTGATGTAACCTGAACATATTTAATCTTATATCAAATTTGTATAATCCACACATGATAAGATGGAGGGAGAAAAGCCAGATGGCCAGAACTATCACCTCTGAGAGGCACAACCAGGAGATGAGAAGGTCATAAAAATTCCACAGTGAGATTGTACTTTGGGAATCTCTTGAATAGTTCATTCCAAAAAGGGTGTGTGTATGTGGGGGGGAAATTAGGTATTTCCTGGAAACTGTGAAAAGATCGCTCCTTACAAGAAGGGTGGGGAGGAATTAACATGCTGGCTTTTGCTTCACTAAATACACATCGAGATAAGGGGAGGGGTTCTAAATAAAGAATCTCAATAAAGAATTCCTTTGTGGTACATTTTGATAAGTTTTCAGAAGTTCATTCTCGTTCAGTGAATGGGAAGAGTTCTGTAGCCTGACAAACAGATAGATAGATAGATAGATAGATAGATAGATAGATAGATAGATAGA